>JANJGN010000812.1:0-268561 GCA_026770705.1 Isurus oxyrinchus
AACAACAACTTCAACATTGAAAAACACCAACAAATTCAGCAACAACTTCGACATTGAAAAACACCATCAAATTCAACAACAACCTCAACATTGAAAAACAACAGCAACCTCAACATTGAAAAACACCAACAAATTCAACAAAAACCTCAACATTGAAAAACACGAACAAATTCAACAACAACCTCAACATTGAAAAACACCAACAAATTCAACAACAACCTCAACATTGAAAAACAACAACAACCTCAACATTGAAAAAACACCAACAAATTCAACAACAACCTCAACATTGAAAAACATCAACAAATTCAACAACAACCTCAGCATTGAAAAACAACAACAACCTCAACATTGAAAAACACCAACAAATTCAACAACAATCTTAACATTGAAAAACAACAACAACCTCAACATTGAAAAACACCAACAAATTCAACAACAACTTCAACATTGAAAAACACCCAAAAAATTCAACAACAACCTCGAAATTGAAAAACACCAACAAATTCAGCAACAACCTCAACATTGAAAAACAACAACAACCTCAACATTGAAAAACACCAACAAATTCAACAACAACCTCAACATTGAAAAACAACAACAACCTCAACATTGAAAAGCACCAACAAATTCAACAACAACCTCAACATTGAAAAACAACAACCTCAACATTGAAAGTCACCAACAATTTCAACAACAACCTCAACATTGAAAAACACCAACAAATACAACAACAACCTCAGCATTGAAAAACAACAACAACCTCAACATTGAAAAACACCAACAAATTCAACAACAATCTCAACATTGAAAAACAACAACAACCTCAACATTGAAAAACACCAACAAATTCAACAACAACTTCAACATTGAAAAACACCAACAAATTCACCAACAATCTCGAAATTGAAAAACACCAACAAATTCAACAACAACCTCAACATGGAAAAACAACAACAACCTCAACAATGAAAAACACCAACAAATTCAACAACAACCTCAGCTTTGAAAAACAACAACAACCTCAAAATTGAAAAACACCAACAAATTCAACAACAACCTCAACATTGAAAAACAACAACAACCTCAACATTGAAAAACACCAACAAATTCAACAACATCCTCAACATTGAAAAGCAACAACAACCTCAACATTGAAAAACACCAACAAATTCAACAACAACCTAAACATTGAAAAACAACAACAATCTCAACATTGAAAAACACCAACAAATTCAACAACCACCTCAACTTTGAAAAACAGCAACAACCTCAACATTGAAAAACACCAACAAATTCAGCAACAACCTCGACATTGAAAAACACCATCAAATTCAACAACAACCTCAACATTGAAAAACAACAGCAACCTGAACATTGAAAAACACCAACAAATTCAACAAAAACCTCAACATTGAAAACACCAACAAATTCAACAACAACCTCAACATTTAAAAACGCCAACAAATTCAACAACAACCTCAACATTGAAAAAGAACAACCTCAACATTGAAAAACACCAACAAATTCAACAAAAAATTCAACATTGAAAAACACCAACAAATTCAACAACCTCAACATTGAAAAACAACAACAACCTCAACATGGAAAAACACCAACAAATTCAACAACAACCTCAACATTGAAAAACACTAACAAATTCAACAACAACCTCAACATTGAAAAGCACCAACAAATTCAAAAACAACCTCAACATTGAAAAACAACAACAACCTCAACATTGAAAAACACCAACAAATTCAACAACAACCTCAACATTGAAAAACAACAACAACCTCAACATTGAAAAAACACCAACAAATTCAACAACAACCTCAACATTGAAAAACAACATCAAACTCAACATTGAAAAATACCAACAAATTCAACAACAACCTCAACATTGAAAAACAACAACAACCTCAACATTGAAAAAACACCAACAAATTCAACAATAACCTCAACATTGAAAAACAACAACAACCTCCACATTGAAAAACACCAACAAATTCAACAACAACCACAACATTGAAAAACACCAACAAATTCAACAACAACCTAAACATTGAAAAACAACAACAACCTCAACATTGAAAAACAACAACAAATTCAACAACAACCTCAACATTGAAAAACAACAACAACCTCAACATTGAAAAACACCAACAAATTCAACAACAACCTCAACATTGAAAAACACCAACAAATTCAACAACAACCTCAGCATTGAAAAACAACAACAACCTCAACATTGAAAAACACCACAAATTCAACAACAACCTTAACATTGAAAAACAACAACAACCTCAACATTGAAAAACACCAACAAATTCAACAACAACTTCAACATTGAAAAAAGACCAAAAAATTCAACAACAGCCTCGAAATTGAAAAACACCAACAAATTCAACAACAACCTCAACATTGAAAAACAACAACAACCTCAACATTGAAAAGCACCAACAAATTCAACAACAAAATCAACATTGAAAAACAACAACAACCTCAACATTGAAAAACACCAACAATTTCAACAACCTCAACATTGAAAAACACCAACAAATTCAACAACAACCTCAGCATTGAAAAACAACAACAACCTCAACATTGAAAAACACCAACAAATTCAACAACAACCTCAACATTGAAAAACAGCAACAACCTCAACATTGAAAAACACCAACAAATTCAACAACAACTTCAACATTGAAAAACACCAACAAATTCACCAACAATCTCGAAATTGAAAAACACCAACAAATTCAACAACAACCTCAACATTGAAAAACAACAACAACCTCAACATTGACAAACACCAACAAATTCAACAACAACCTCAGCTTTGAAAAACAACAACAACCTCAACATTGAAAAACACCAACAAATTCAACAACAACCTCAACATTGAAAAACAACAACAACCTCAACATTGAAAAACACCAACAAATTCAACAACAACTTCAACATTGAAAAACACCAACAAATTCACCAACAATCTGGAAATTGAAAAACACCAACAAATTCAACAACAACCTCAACATTGAAAAACAACAACAACCTCAACATTGAAAAATACCAACAAATTCAACAACAACCTCAGCATTGAAAAACAACAACAACCTCAACATTGAAAAACACCAACAAATTCAACAACAACCTCAACATTGAAAAACAACAACAACCTCGAAATTGAAAAACAACAACAAATTCAACAACAACCTCAACATTGAAAAACAGCAACAACCTCAACATTGAAAAAACACCAACAAATTCAACAACAACTTCAACATTGAAAAACACCAACAAATTCACCAACAATCTCGAAATTGAAAAACACCAACAAATTCAACAACAACCTCAACATTGAAAAACAACAACAACCTCAACATTGACAAACACCAACAAATTCAACAACAACCTCAGCTTTGAAAAACAACAACAACCTCAACATTGAAAAACACCAACAAATTCAACAACAACCTCAACATTGAAAAACAACAACAACCTCAACATTGAAAAACACCAACAAATTCAACAACAACTTCAACATTGAAAAACACCAACAAATTCACCAACAATCTGGAAATTGAAAAACACCAACAAATTCAACAACAACCTCAACATTGAAAAACAACAACAACCTCAACATTGAAAAATACCAACAAATTCAAAACAACCACAGCATTGAAAAACAACAACAACCTCAACATTGAAAAACACCAACAAATTCAACAACAACCTCAACATTGAAAAACAACAACAACCTCAACATTGAAAAACACCAACAAATTCAACAACAACCTCAACATTGAAAAACAACAACAACCTCAACATTGAAAAACACCAACAAATTCAACAACAACTTCAACATTGAAAAACACCAACAAATTCACCAACAATCTCGAAATTGAAAAACACCAACAAATTCAACAACAACCTCAACATGGAAAAACAACAACAACCTCAACAATGAAAAACACCAACAAATTCAACAACAACCTCAGCATTGAAAAACAACAACAACCTCAAAATTGAAAAACACCAACAAATTCAACAACAACCTCAACATTGAAAAACAACAACAACCTCAACATTGAAAAACACCAACAAATTCAACAACAGCCTCAACATTGAAAAGCAACAACAACCTCAACATTGAAAAACACCAACAAATTCAACAACAACCTAAACATTGAAAAACAACAACAATCTCAACATTGAAAAACACCAACAAATTCAACAACCACCTCAACTTTGAAAAACAGCAACAACCTCAACATTGAAAAACACCAACAAATTCAGCAACAACCTCGACATTGAAAAACACCATCAAATTCAACAACAACCTCAACATTGAAAAACAACAGCAACCTGAACATTGAAAAACACCAACAAATTCAACAAAAACCTCAACATTGAAAACACCAACAAATTCAACAACAACCTCAACATTTAAAAACGCCAACAAATTCAACAACAACCTCAACATTGAAAAAGAACAACCTCAACATTGAAAAACACCAACAAATTCAACAAAAAATTCAACATTGAAAAACACCAACAAATTCAACAACCTCAACATTGAAAAACAACAACAACCTCAACATGGAAAAACACCAACAAATTCAACAACAACCTCAACATTGAAAAACACTAACAAATTCAACAACAACCTCAACATTGAAAAGCACCAACAAATTCAAAAACAACCTCAACATTGAAAAACAACAACAACCTCAACATTGAAAAACACCAACAAATTCAACAACAAACTCAACATTGAAAAACAACAACAACCTCAACATTGAAAAACACCAACAAATTCAACAACAACCTCAACATTGAAAAACAACAACAAACTCAACATTGAAAAATACCAACAAATTCAACAACAACCTCAACATTGAAAAACAACAACAACCTCAACATTGAAAAACACCAACAAATTCAACAATAACCTCAACATTGAAAAACAACAACAACCTCCACATTGAAAAACACCAACAAATTCAACAACAACCACAACATTGAAAAACACCAACAAATTCAACAACAACCTAAACATTGAAAAACAACAACAACCTCAACATTGAAAAACAACAACAAATTCAACAACAACCTCAACATTGAAAAACAACAACAACCTCAACATTGAAAAACACCAACAAATTCAACAACAACCTCAACATTGAAAAACATCAACAAATTCAACAACAACCTCAGCATTGAAAAACAACAACAACCTCAACATTGAAAAACACCACAAATTCAACAACAACCTTAACATTGAAAAACAACAACAACCTCAACATTGAAAAACACCAACAAATTCAACAACAACTTCAACATTGAAAAAGACCAAAAAATTCAACAACAGCCTCGAAATTGAAAAACACCAACAAATTCAACAACAACCTCAACATTGAAAAACAACAACAACCTCAACATTGAAAAGCACCAACAAATTCAACAACAAAATCAACATTGAAAAACAACAACAACCTCAACATTGAAAAACACCAACATTTTCAACAACAACCTCAACATTGAAAAACACCAACAAATTCAACAACAACCTCAGCATTGAAAAACAACAACAACCTCAACATTGAAAAACACCAACAAATTCAACAACAACCTCAACATTGAAAAACAGCAACAACCTCAACATTGAAAAACACCAACAAATTCAACAACAACTTCAACATTGAAAAACACCAACAAATTCACCAACAATCTCGAAATTGAAAAACACCAACAAATTCAACAACAACCTCAACATTGAAAAACAACAACAACCTCAACATTGACAAACACCAACAAATTCAACAACAACCTCAGCTTTGAAAAACAACAACAACCTCAACATTGAAAAACACCAACAAATTCAACAACAACCTCAACATTGAAAAACAACAACAACCTCAACATTGAAAAACACCAACAAATTCAACAACAACTTCAACATTGAAAAACACCAACAAATTCACCAACAATCTGGAAATTGAAAAACACCAACAAATTCAACAACAACCTCAACATTGAAAAACAACAACAACCTCAACATTGAAAAATACCAACAAATTCAACAACAACCTCAGCATTGAAAAACAACAACAACCTCAACATTGAAAAACACCAACAAATTCAACAACAACCTCAACATTGAAAAACAACAACAACCTCGAAATTGAAAAACAACAACAAATTCAACAACAACCTCAACATTGAAAAACAGCAACAACCTCAACATTGAAAAACACCAACAAATTCAACAACAACTTCAACATTGAAAAACACCAACAAATTCAACAACAATCTCGAAATTGAAAAACACCAACAAATTCAACAACAACCTCAACATTGAAAAACAACAACAACCTCAACATTGACAAACACCAACAAATTCAACAACAACCTCAGCTTTGAAAAACAACAACAACCTCAACATTGAAAAACACCAACAAATTCAACAACAACCTCAACATTGAAAAACAACAACAACCTCAACATTGAAAAACACCAACAAATTCAACAACAACTTCAACATTGAAAAACACCAACAAATTCACCAACAATCTGGAAATTGAAAAACACCAACAAATTCAACAACAACCTCAACATTGAAAAACAACAACAACCTCAACAT
Organism: Isurus oxyrinchus; assembly: GCA_026770705.1. NCBI lineage: Eukaryota > Metazoa > Chordata > Chondrichthyes > Lamniformes > Lamnidae > Isurus > Isurus oxyrinchus. The sequence goes on from JANJGN010000812.1 coordinate 6,650, forward strand.
TGAAAAATACCAACAAATTCAAAACAACCACAGCATTGAAAAACAACAACAACCTCAACATTGAAAAACACCAACAAATTCAACAACAACCTCAACATTGAAAAACAACAACAACCTCAACATTGAAAAACACCAACAAATTCAACAACAACCTCAACATTGAAAAACAACAACAACCTCAACATTGAAAAACACCAACAAATTCAACAACAACTTCAACATTGAAAAACACCAACAAATTCACCAACAATCTCGAAATTGAAAAACACCAACAAATTCAACAACAACCTCAACATGGAAAAACAACAACAACCTCAACAATGAAAAACACCAACAAATTCAACAACAACCTCAGCATTGAAAAACAACAACAACCTCAAAATTGAAAAACACCAACAAATTCAACAACAACCTCAACATTGAAAAACAACAACAACCTCAACATTGAAAAACACCAACAAATTCAACAACAGCCTCAACATTGAAAAGCAACAACAACCTCAACATTGAAAAACACCAACAAATTCAACAACAACCTAAACATTGAAAAACAACAACAATCTCAACATTGAAAAACACCAACAAATTCAACAACCACCTCAACTTTGAAAAACAGCAACAACCTCAACATTGAAAAACACCAACAAATTCAGCAACAACCTCGACATTGAAAAACACCATCAAATTCAACAACAACCTCAACATTGAAAAACAACAGCAACCTGAACATTGAAAAACACCAACAAATTCAACAAAAACCTCAACATTGAAAACACCAACAAATTCAACAACAACCTCAACATTTAAAAACGCCAACAAATTCAACAACAACCTCAACATTGAAAAAGAACAACCTCAACATTGAAAAACACCAACAAATTCAACAAAAAATTCAACATTGAAAAACACCAACAAATTCAACAACCTCAACATTGAAAAACAACAACAACCTCAACATGGAAAAACACCAACAAATTCAACAACAACCTCAACATTGAAAAACACTAACAAATTCAACAACAACCTCAACATTGAAAAGCACCAACAAATTCAAAAACAACCTCAACATTGAAAAACAACAACAACCTCAACATTGAAAAACACCAACAAATTCAACAACAAACTCAACATTGAAAAACAACAACAACCTCAACATTGAAAAACACCAACAAATTCAACAACAACCTCAACATTGAAAAACAACAACAAACTCAACATTGAAAAATACCAACAAATTCAACAACAACCTCAACATTGAAAAACAACAACAACCTCAACATTGAAAAACACCAACAAATTCAACAATAACCTCAACATTGAAAAACAACAACAACCTCCACATTGAAAAACACCAACAAATTCAACAACAACCACAACATTGAAAAACACCAACAAATTCAACAACAACCTAAACATTGAAAAACAACAACAACCTCAACATTGAAAAACAACAACAAATTCAACAACAACCTCAACATTGAAAAACAACAACAACCTCAACATTGAAAAACACCAACAAATTCAACAACAACCTCAACATTGAAAAACATCAACAAATTCAACAACAACCTCAGCATTGAAAAACAACAACAACCTCAACATTGAAAAACACCACAAATTCAACAACAACCTTAACATTGAAAAACAACAACAACCTCAACATTGAAAAACACCAACAAATTCAACAACAACTTCAACATTGAAAAAGACCAAAAAATTCAACAACAGCCTCGAAATTGAAAAACACCAACAAATTCAACAACAACCTCAACATTGAAAAACAACAACAACCTCAACATTGAAAAGCACCAACAAATTCAACAACAAAATCAACATTGAAAAACAACAACAACCTCAACATTGAAAAACACCAACATTTTCAACAACAACCTCAACATTGAAAAACACCAACAAATTCAACAACAACCTCAGCATTGAAAAACAACAACAACCTCAACATTGAAAAACACCAACAAATTCAACAACAACCTCAACATTGAAAAACAGCAACAACCTCAACATTGAAAAACACCAACAAATTCAACAACAACTTCAACATTGAAAAACACCAACAAATTCACCAACAATCTCGAAATTGAAAAACACCAACAAATTCAACAACAACCTCAACATTGAAAAACAACAACAACCTCAACATTGACAAACACCAACAAATTCAACAACAACCTCAGCTTTGAAAAACAACAACAACCTCAACATTGTAAAACACCAACAAATTCAACAACAACCTCAACATTGAAAAACAACAACAACCTCAACATTGAAAAACACCAACAAATTCAACAACAACTTCAACATTGAAAAACACCAACAAATTCACCAACAATCTGGAAATTGAAAAACACCAACAAATTCAACAACAACCTCAACATTGAAAAACAACAACAACCTCAACATTGAAAAATACCAACAAATTCAACAACAACCTCAGCATTGAAAAACAACAACAACCTCAACATTGAAAAACACCAACAAATTCAACAACAACCTCAACATTGAAAAACAACAACAACCTCAACATTGAAAAACACCAACAAATTCAACAACCTCAACATTGAAAAACAACAACAACCTCAACATGGAAAAACACCAACAAATTCAACAACAACCTCAACATTGAAAAACACTAACAAATTCAACAACAACCTCAACATTGAAAAGCACCAACAAATTCAACAACAACCTCAACATTGAAAAACAACAACAACCTCAACATTGAAAAACACCAACAAATTCAACAACAACCTCAACATTGAAAAACAACAACAACCTCAACATTGAAAAACACCAACAAATTCAACAACAACCTCAACATTGAAAAACAACAACAAACTCAACATTGAAAAACACCAACAAATTCAACAACAACCTCAACATTGAAAAACAACAACAACCTCAACATTGAAAAACACCAACAAATTCAACAATAACCTCAACATTGAAAAACAACAACAACCTCAACATTGAAAAACACCAACAAATTCAACAACAACCACAACATTGAAAAACACCAACAAATTCAACAACAACCTCAACATTGAAAAACATCAACAAATTCAACAACAACCTCAACATTGAAAAACATCAACAAATTCAACAACAACCTCAGCATTGAAAAACAACAACAACCTCAACATTGAAAAACACCAACAAATTCAACAACAACCTTAACATTGAAAAACAACAACAACCTCAACATTGAAAAACACCAACAAATTCAACAACAACTTCAACATTGAAAAACCCCAAAAAATTCAACAACAGCCTTCGAAATTGAAAAACACCAACAAATTCAACAACAACCTCAACATTGAAAAACAACAACAACCTCAACATTGAAAAACACCAACAAATTCAACAACAACCTCAACATTGAAAAACAACAACAACCTCAACATTGAAAAGCACCAACAAATTCAACAACAACCTCAACATTGAAAAACAACAACAACCTCAACATTGAAAAACACCAACAATTTCAACAACAACCTCAACATTGAAAAACACCAACAAATTCAACAACAACCTCAGCATTGAAAAATAACAACAACCTCAACATTGAAAAACACCAACAAATTCAACAACAACCTCAGCTTTGAAAAACAACAACAACCTCAACATTGAAAAACACCAACAAATTCAACAACAACCTCAACATTGAAAAACAACAACAACCTCAACATTGAAAAACACCAACAAATTCAAAAACAACTTCAACATTGAAAAACACCAACAAATTCACCAACAATCTCGAAATTGAAAAACACCAACAAATTCAACAACAACCTCAACATTGAAAAACAACAACAACCTCAACATTGAAAAATACCAACAAATTCAACAACAACCTCAGCATTGAAAAACAACAACAACCTCAACATTGAAAAACACCAACAAATTCAACAACAACTTCAACATTGAAAAACAACAACAAATTCACCAACAATCTCGAAATTGAAAAACACCAACAAATTCAACAACAACCTCAACATTGAAAAACAACAACAACCTCAACATTGAAAAATACCAACAAATTCAACAACAACCTCAGCACTGAAAAACAACAACAACCTGAACATTGAAAAACACCAACAAATTCAACAACAACCTCAACATTGAAAAACAACAACAACCTCAACATTGAAAAACACCAACAAATTCAACAACAACCTCAACATTGAAAAACAACAACAACCTCAACATTGAAAAACACCAACAAATTCAACAACAACCTCAACATTGAAAAACACCAACAAATTCAACAACAACCTCGAAACTGAAAAACACCAACAAATTCAACAACAACCTCAACATTGAAAAACAACAACAACCTCAACATTGAAAAACACCAACAAATTCAACAACAACTTCAACATTGAAAAACACCAACAAATTCAGCAACAACTTCGACATTGAAAAACACCATCAAATTCAACAACAACCTCAACATTGAAAAACAACAGCAACCTCAACATTGAAAAACACCAACAAATTCAACAAAAACCTCAACATTGAAAAACACGAACAAATTCAACAACAACCTCAACATTGAAAAACACCAACAAATTCAACAACAACCTCAACATTGAAAAACAACAACAACCTCAACATTGAAAAACACCAACAAATTCAACAACAACCTCAACATTGAAAAACATCAACAAATTCAACAACAACCTCAGCATTGAAAAACAACAACAACCTCAACATTGAAAAACACCAACAAATTCAACAACAATCTTAACATTGAAAAACAACAACAACCTCAACATTGAAAAACACCAACAAATTCAACAACAACTTCAACATTGAAAAACACCAAAAAATTCAACAACAACCTCGAAATTGAAAAACACCAACAAATTCAGCAACAACCTCAACATTGAAAAACAACAACAACCTCAACATTGAAAAACACCAACAAATTCAACAACAACCTCAACATTGAAAAACAACAACAACCTCAACATTGAAAAGCACCAACAAATTCAACAACAACCTCAACATTGAAAAACAACAACAACCTCAACATTGAAAGTCACCAACAATTTCAACAACAACCTCAACATTGAAAAACACCAACAAATACAACAACAACCTCAGCATTGAAAAACAACAACAACCTCAACATTGAAAAACACCAACAAATTCAACAACAATCTCAACATTGAAAAACAACAACAACCTCAACATTGAAAAACACCAACAAATTCAACAACAACTTCAACATTGAAAAACACCAACAAATTCACCAACAATCTCGAAATTGAAAAACACCAACAAATTCAACAACAACCTCAACATGGAAAAACAACAACAACCTCAACAATGAAAAACACCAACAAATTCAACAACAACCTCAGCTTTGAAAAACAACAACAACCTCAAAATTGAAAAACACCAACAAATTCAACAACAACCTCCACATTGAAAAACAACAACAACCTCAACATTGAAAAACACCAACAAATTCAACAACATCCTCAACATTGAAAAGCAACAACAACCTCAACATTGAAAAACACCAACAAATTCAACAACAACCTAAACATTGAAAAACAACAACAATCTCAACATTGAAAAACACCAACAAATTCAACAACCACCTCAACTTTGAAAAACAGCAACAACCTCAACATTGAAAAACACCAACAAATTCAGCAACAACCTCGACATTGAAAAACACCATCAAATTCAACAACAACCTCAACATTGAAAAACAACAGCAACCTGAACATTGAAAAACACCAACAAATTCAACAAAAACCTCAACATTGAAAACACCAACAAATTCAACAACAACCTCAACATTTAAAAACGCCAACAAATTCAACAACAACCTCAACATTGAAAAAGAACAACCTCAACATTGAAAAACACCAACAAATTCAACAAAAAATTCAAAATTGAAAAACACCAACAAATTCAACAACCTCAACATTGAAAAACAACAACAACCTCAACATGGAAAAACACCAACAAATTCAACAACAACCTCAACATTGAAAAACACTAACAAATTCAACAACAACCTCAACATTGAAAAGCACCAACAAATTCAAAAACAACCTCAACATTGAAAAACAACAACAACCTCAACATTGAAAAACACCAACAAATTCAACAACAACCTCAACATTGAAAAACAACAACAACCTCAACATTGAAAAACACCAACAAATTCAACAACAACCTCAACATTGAAAAACAACATCAAACTCAACATTGAAAAATACCAACAAATTCAACAACAACCTCAACATTGAAAAACAACAACAACCTCAACATTGAAAAACACCAACAAATTCAACAATAACCTCAACATTGAAAAACAACAACAACCTCCACATTGAAAAACACCAACAAATTCAACAACAACCACAACATTGAAAAACACCAACAAATTCAACAACAACCTAAACATTGAAAAACAACAACAACCTCAACATTGAAAAACAACAACAAATTCAACAACAACCTCAACATTGAAAAACAACAACAACCTCAACATTGAAAAACACCAACAAATTCAACAACAACCTCAACATTGAAAAACACCAACAAATTCAACAACAACCTCAGCATTGAAAAACAACAACAACCTCAACATTGAAAAACACCACAAATTCAACAACAACCTTAACATTGAAAAACAACAACAACCTCAACATTGAAAAACACCAACAAATTCAACAACAACTTCAACATTGAAAAAGACCAAAAAATTCAACAACAGCCTCGAAATTGAAAAACACCAACAAATTCAACAACAACCTCAACATTGAAAAACAACAACAACCTCAACATTGAAAAGCACCAACAAATTCAACAACAAAATCAACATTGAAAAACAACAACAACCTCAACATTGAAAAACACCAACAATTTCAACAACCTCAACATTGAAAAACACCAACAAATTCAACAACAACCTCAGCATTGAAAAACAACAACAACCTCAACATTGAAAAACACCAACAAATTCAACAACAACCTCAACATTGAAAAACAGCAACAACCTCAACATTGAAAAACACCAACAAATTCAACAACAACTTCAACATTGAAAAACACCAACAAATTCACCAACAATCTCGAAATTGAAAAACACCAACAAATTCAACAACAACCTCAACATTGAAAAACAACAACAACCTCAACATTGACAAACACCAACAAATTCAACAACAACCTCAGCTTTGAAAAACAACAACAACCTCAACATTGAAAAACACCAACAAATTCAACAACAACCTCAACATTGAAAAACAACAACAACCTCAACATTGAAAAACACCAACAAATTCAACAACAACTTCAACATTGAAAAACACCAACAAATTCACCAACAATCTGGAAATTGAAAAACACCAACAAATTCAACAACAACCTCAACATTGAAAAACAACAACAACCTCAACATTGAAAAATACCAACAAATTCAACAACAACCTCAGCATTGAAAAACAACAACAACCTCAACATTGAAAAACACCAACAAATTCAACAACAACCTCAACATTGAAAAACAACAACAACCTCGAAATTGAAAAACACCAACAAATTCAACAACAACCTCAACATTGAAAAACAACAACAACCTCAACATTGAAAAGCACCAACAAATTCAACAACAAAATCAACATTGAAAAACAACAACAACCTCAACATTGAAAAACACCAACAATTTCAACAACAACCTCAACATTGAAAAACACCAACAAATTCAACAACAACCTCAGCATTGAAAAACAACAACAACCTCAACATTGAAAAACACCAACAAATTCAACAACAACCTCAACATTGAAAAACAGCAACAACCTCAACATTGAAAAACACCAACAAATTCAACAACAACTTCAACATTGAAAAACACCAACAAATTCACCAACAATCTCGAAATTGAAAAACACCAACAAATTCAACAACAACCTCAACATTGAAAAACAACTACAACCTCAACATTGACAAACACCAACAAATTCAACAACAACCTCAGCTTTGAAAAACAACAGCAACCTCAACATTGAAAAACACCAACAAATTCAACAACAACCTCAACATTGAAAAACAACAACAACCTCAACATTGAAAAACACCAACAAATTCAACAACAACTTCAACATTGAAAAACACCAACAAATTCACCAACAATCTGGAAATTGAAAAACACCAACAAATTCAACAACAACCTCAACATTGAAAAACAACAACAACCTCAACATTGAAAAATACCAACAAATTCAAAACAACCTCAGCATTGAAAAACAACAACAACCTCAACATTGAAAAACACCAACAAATTCAACAACAACCTCAACATTGAAAAACAACAACAACCTCAACATTGAAAAACACCAACAAATTCAACAACAACCTCAACATTGAAAAACAACAACAACCTCAACATTGAAAAACACCAACAAATTCAACAACAACTTCAACATTGAAAAACACCAACAAATTCACCAACAATCTCGAAATTGAAAAACACCAACAAATTCAACAACAACCTCAACATGGAAAAACAACAACAACCTCAACAATGAAAAACACCAACAAATTCAACAACAACCTCAGCTTTGAAAAACAACAACAACCTCAAAATTGAAAAACACCAACAAATTCAACAACAACCTCAACATTGAAAAACAACAACAACCTCAACATTGAAAAACACCAACAAATTCAACAACAGCCTCAACATTGAAAAGCAACAACAACCTCAACATTGAAAAACACCAACTAATTCAACAACAACCTAAACATTGAAAAACAACAACAATCTCAACATTGAAAAACACCAACAAATTCAACAACCACCTCAACTTTGAAAAACAGCAACAACCTCAACATTGAAAAACACCAACAAATTCAGCAACAACCTCGACATTGAAAAACACCATCAAATTCAACAACAACCTCAACATTGAAAAACAACAGCAACCTGAACATTGAAAAACACCAACAAATTCAACAAAAACCTCAACATTGAAAACACCAACAAATTCAACAACAACCTCAACATTTAAAAACGCCAACAAATTCAACAACAACCTCAACATTGAAAAAGAACAACCTCAACATTGAAAAACACCAACAAATTCAACAAAAAATTCAACATTGAAAAACACCAACAAATTCAACAACCTCAACATTGAAAAACAACAACAACCTCAACATGGAAAAACACCAACAAATTCAACAACAACCTCAACATTGAAAAACACTAACAAATTCAACAACAACCTCAACATTGAAAAGCACCAACAAATTCAAAAACAACCTCAACATTGAAAAACAACAACAACCTCAACATTGAAAAACACCAACAAATTCAACAACAAACTCAACATTGAAAAACAACAACAACCTCAACATTGAAAAACACCAACAAATTCAACAACAACCTCAACATTGAAAAACAACAACAAACTCAACATTGAAAAATACCAACAAATTCAACAACAACCTCAACATTGAAAAACAACAACAACCTCAACATTGAAAAACACCAACAAATTCAACAATAACCTCAACATTGAAAAACAACAACAACCTCCACATTGAAAAACACCAACAAATTCAACAACAACCACAACATTGAAAAACACCAACAAATTCAACAACAACCTAAACATTGAAAAACAACAACAACCTCAACATTGAAAAACAACAACAAATTCAACAACAACCTCAACATTGAAAAACAACAACAACCTCAACATTGAAAAACACCAACAAATTCAACAACAACCTCAACATTGAAAAACACCAACAAATTCAACAACAACCTCAGCATTGAAAAACAACAACAACCTCAACATTGAAAAACACCACAAATTCAACAACAACCTTAACATTGAAAAACAACAACAACCTCAACATTGAAAAACACCAACAAATTCAACAACAACTTCAACATTGAAAAAGACCAAAAAATTCAACAACAGCCTCGAAATTGAAAAACACCAACAAATTCAACAACAACCTCAACATTGAAAAACAACAACAACCTCAACATTGAAAAGCACCAACAAATTCAACAACAAAATCAACATTGAAAAACAACAACAACCTCAACATTGAAAAACACCAACATTTTCAACAACAACCTCAACATTGAAAAACACCAACAAATTCAACAACAACCTCAGCATTGAAAAACAACAACAACCTCAACATTGAAAAACACCAACAAATTCAACAACAACCTCAACATTGAAAAACAGCAACAACCTCAACATTGAAAAACACCAACAAATTCAACAACAACTTCAACATTGAAAAACACCAACAAATTCACCAACAATCTCGAAATTGAAAAACACCAACAAATTCAACAACAACCTCAACATTGAAAAACAACAACAACCTCAACATTGACAAACACCAACAAATTCAACAACAACCTCAGCTTTGAAAAACAACAACAACCTCAACATTGAAAAACACCAACAAATTCAACAACAACCTCAACATTGAAAAACAACAACAACCTCAACATTGAAAAACACCAACAAATTCAACAACAACTTCAACATTGAAAAACACCAACAAATTCACCAACAATCTGGAAATTGAAAAACACCAACAAATTCAACAACAACCTCAACATTGAAAAACAACAACAACCTCAACATTGAAAAATACCAACAAATTCAACAACAACCTCAGCATTGAAAAACAACAACAACCTCAACATTGAAAAACACCAACAAATTCAACAACAACCTCAACATTGAAAAACAACAACAACCTCAACATTGAAAAACACCAACAAATTCAACAACCTCAACATTGAAAAACAACAACAACCTCAACATGGAAAAACACCAACAAATTCAACAACAACCTCAACATTGAAAAACACTAACAAATTCAACAACAACCTCAACATTGAAAAGCACCAACAAATTCAACAACAACCTCAACATTGAAAAACAACAACAACCTCAACATTGAAAAACACCAACAAATTCAACAACAACCTCAACATTGAAAAACAACAACAACCTCAACATTGAAAAACACCAACAAATTCAACAACAACCTCAACATTGAAAAACAACAACAAACTCAACATTGAAAAACACCAACAAATTCAACAACAACCTCAACATTGAAAAACAACAACAACCTCAACATTGAAAAACACCAACAAATTCAACAATAACCTCAACATTGAAAAACAACAACAACCTCAACATTGAAAAACACCAACAAATTCAACAACAACCACAACATTGAAAAACACCAACAAATTCAACAACAACCTCAACATTGAAAAACATCAACAAATTCAACAACAACCTCAACATTGAAAAACATCAACAAATTCAACAACAACCTCAGCATTGAAAAACAACAACAACCTCAACATTGAAAAACACCAACAAATTCAACAACAACCTTAACATTGAAAAACAACAACAACCTCAACATTGAAAAACACCAACAAATTCAACAACAACTTCAACATTGAAAAACCCCAAAAAATTCAACAACAGCCTTCGAAATTGAAAAACACCAACAAATTCAACAACAACCTCAACATTGAAAAACAACAACAACCTCAACATTGAAAAACACCAACAAATTCAACAACAACCTCAACATTGAAAAACAACAACAACCTCAACATTGAAAAGCACCAACAAATTCAACAACAACCTCAACATTGAAAAACAACAACAACCTCAACATTGAAAAACACCAACAATTTCAACAACAACCTCAACATTGAAAAACACCAACAAATTCAACAACAACCTCAGCATTGAAAAATAACAACAACCTCAACATTGAAAAACACCAACAAATTCAACAACAACCTCAACATTGAAAAACAGCAACAACTTCAACATTGAAAAACACCAGCAAATTCAACAACAACCTCAACATTGAAAAACAACAACAACCTCAACATTGAAAAACACCAACAAATTCAACAATAACCTCAACATTGAAAAACAACAACAACTTCAACATTGAAAAACACCAACAAATTCAACAACAACCTCAACATTGAAAAACACCAACAAATTCAACAACAACCTCAACATTGAAAAACAACAACAACCTCAACATTGAAAAACACCAACAAATTCAACAACAACCTCAACATTGAAAAACAGCAACAAATTCAACAACAACCTCGAAACTGAAAAACACCAACAAATTCAACAACAACCTCAACATTGAAAAACAACAACAACCTCAACATTGAGAAACACCAACAAATTCAACAACAACCTCACCATTGAAAAACAACAACAACCTCAACATTGAAAAACACCAACAAATTCAACAACAACCTCAACATTGAAAAACAACAACAACCTCAACATTGAAAAACACCAACGAATTCAACAACAACCTCTACATTGAAAAACAACAACAATCTCAACATTGAAAAACACCAACAAATTCAACAACAACCTCAAATTGAAAAACAGCAACAACCTCAACATTGAAAAACACCAACAAATTCAACAACAACTTCAACATTGAAAAACACCAACAAATTCAGCAACAACTTCGACATTGAAAAACACCATCAAATTCAACAACAACCTCAACATTGAAAAACAACAGCAACCTGAACATTGAAAAACACTAACAAATTCAATAAAAACCTCAACATTGAAAAACACCAACAAATTCAACAACAACCTCAACATTGAAAAACACCAACAAATTCAACAACAACCTCAACATTGAAAAACAACAACAACCTCAACATTGAAAAACACCAACAAATTCAACAACAACCTCAACATTGAAAAACATCAACAAATTCAACAACAACCTCAGCATTGAAAAACAACAACAACCTCAAGATTGAAAAACACCAACAAATTCAACAACAACCTTAACATTCAAAAACAACAACAACCTCAACATTGAAAAACACCAACAAATTCAACAACAACTTCAACATTGAAAAACACCAACAAATTCAACAACAACCTCGAAATTGAAAAACACCAACAAATTCACCAACAACCTCAACATTGAAAAACAACAACAACCTCAACATTGAAAAACACCAACAAATTCAACAACAACCTCAACATTGAAAAACAACAACAACCTCAACATTGAAAAGCACCAACAAATTCAACAACAACCTCAACATTGAAAAACAACAACAACCTCAACATTGAAAGACACCAACAATTTCAACAACAACCTCAGCATTGAAAAACACCAACAAATACAACAACAACCTCAGCATTGAAAAACAACAACAACCTCAACATTGAAAAACACCAACAAATTCAACAACAACCTCAACATTGAAAAACAACAACAACCTCAACATTGAAAAACACCAACAAATTCAACAACAACTTCAACATTGAAAAACACCAACAAATTCACCAACAATCTCGAAATTGAAAAACACCAACAAATTCAACAACAACCTCAACATGGAAAAACAACAACAACCTCAACATTGAAAAACACCAACAAATTCAACAACAACCTCAGCTTTGAAAAACGACAACAACCTCAACATTGAAAAACACCAAGAAATTCAACAACAACCTCAACATTGAAAAACAACTACAACCTCAACATTGAAAAACACCAACAAATTCAACAACAACTTCAACATTGAAAAACACCAACAAATTCACCAACAATCTCGAAATTGAAAAACACCAACAAATTCAACAACAACCTCAACATTGAAAAACAACAACAACCTCAACATTGAAAAATACCAACAAATTCAACAACAACCTCAGCATTGAAAAACAACAACAACCTCAACATTGAAAAACACCAACAAATTCAACAACAACCTCAACATTGAAAAACAACAACAACCTCAACATTGAAAAACACCAACAAATTCAACAATAACCTCAACATTGAAAAACAACAACAACCTCAACATTGAAAAACACCAACAAATTCAACAACAACCTCAACATTGAGAAACAACAACAACCTCAACATTGAAAAACACCAACAAATTCAACAACAACTTCAACATTGAAAAACACCAACAAATTCACCAACAATCTCGAAATTGAAAAACACCAACAAATTCAACAACAACCTCAACATTGAAAAACAACAACAACCTCAACATTGAAAAATACCAACAAATTCAACAACAACCTCAGCACTGAAAAACAACAACAACCTCAACATTGAAAAACACCAACAAATTCAACAACAACCTCAACATTGAAAAACAACAACAACCTCAACATTGAAAAACACCAACAAATTCAACAATAACCTCAACATTGAAAAACAACAACAACCTCAACATTGAAAAACACCAACAAATTCAACAACAACCTCAACATTGAAAAACACGAACAAATTCAACAACAACCTCAACATTGAAAAACAACAACAACCTCAACATTGAAAAACACCAACAAATTCAACAACAACCTCAACATTGAAAAACAACAACAACCTCCACATTGAAAAACACCAACAAATTCAACAAGAACCTCAACATTGAAAAAAACACCAACAAATTCAACAACAACCTCGAAACTGAAAAACACCAACAAATTCAACAACAACCTCAACATTGAAAAACAACAACAACCTCAACATTGAAAAACACCAACAAATTCAACAACAACTTCAACATTGAAAAACACCAACAAATTCAGCAACAACTTCAACATTGAAAAACACCAGCAAATTCAACAACAACCTCAACATTGAAAAACAACAGCAACCTGAACAATGAAAAACACCAACAAATTCAACAAAAACCTCAACATTGAAAAACACGAACAAATTCAACAACAACCTCAACATTGAAAAACACCAACAAATTCAACAACAACCTCAACATTGAAAAACAACAACAACCTCAACATTGAAAAACACCAGCAAATTCAACAACAACCTCAACATTGAAAAACATCAACAAATTCAACAACAACCTCAGCATTGAAAAACAACAACAACCTCAACATTGAAAAACACCAACAAATTCAACAACAACCTTAACATTGAAAAACAACAACAACCTCAACATTGAAAAACACCAACAAATTCAACAACAACCTCAACATTTAAAAACGCCAACAAATTCAACAACAACCTCAACATTGAAAAAGAACAACCTCAACATTGAAAAACACCAACAAATTCAACAAAAAATTCAACATTGAAAAACACCAACAAATTCAACAACCTCAACATTGAAAAACAACAACAACCTCAACATGGAAAAACACCAACAAATTCAACAACAACCTCAACATTGAAAAACACTAACAAATTCAACAACAACCTCAACATTGAAAAGCACCAACAAATTCAAAAACAACCTCAACATTGAAAAACAACAACAACCTCAACATTGAAAAACACCAACAAATTCAACAACAAACTCAACATTGAAAAACAACAACAACCTCAACATTGAAAAACACCAACAAATTCAACAACAACCTCAACATTGAAAAACAACAACAAACTCAACATTGAAAAATACCAACAAATTCAACAACAACCTCAACATTGAAAAACAACAACAACCTCAACATTGAAAAACACCAACAAATTCAACAATAACCTCAACATTGAAAAACAACAACAACCTCCACATTGAAAAACACCAACAAATTCAACAACAACCACAACATTGAAAAACACCAACAAATTCAACAACAACCTAAACATTGAAAAACAACAACAACCTCAACATTGAAAAACAACAACAAATTCAACAACAACCTCAACATTGAAAAACAACAACAACCTCAACATTGAAAAACACCAACAAATTCAACAACAACCTCAACATTGAAAAACATCAACAAATTCAACAACAACCTCAGCATTGAAAAACAACAACAACCTCAACATTGAAAAACACCACAAATTCAACAACAACCTTAACATTGAAAAACAACAACAACCTCAACATTGAAAAACACCAACAAATTCAACAACAACTTCAACATTGAAAAAGACCAAAAAATTCAACAACAGCCTCGAAATTGAAAAACACCAACAAATTCAACAACAACCTCAACATTGAAAAACAACAACAACCTCAACATTGAAAAGCACCAACAAATTCAACAACAAAATCAACATTGAAAAACAACAACAACCTCAACATTGAAAAACACCAACATTTTCAACAACAACCTCAACATTGAAAAACACCAACAAATTCAACAACAACCTCAGCATTGAAAAACAACAACAACCTCAACATTGAAAAACACCAACAAATTCAACAACAACCTCAACATTGAAAAACAGCAACAACCTCAACATTGAAAAACACCAACAAATTCAACAACAACTTCAACATTGAAAAACACCAACAAATTCACCAACAATCTCGAAATTGAAAAACACCAACAAATTCAACAACAACCTCAACATTGAAAAACAACAACAACCTCAACATTGACAAACACCAACAAATTCAACAACAACCTCAGCTTTGAAAAACAACAACAACCTCAACATTGAAAAACACCAACAAATTCAACAACAACCTCAACATTGAAAAACAACAACAACCTCAACATTGAAAAACACCAACAAATTCAACAACAACTTCAACATTGAAAAACACCAACAAATTCACCAACAATCTGGAAATTGAAAAACACCAACAAATTCAACAACAACCTCAACATTGAAAAACAACAACAACCTCAACATTGAAAAATACCAACAAATTCAACAACAACCTCAGCATTGAAAAACAACAACAACCTCAACATTGAAAAACACCAACAAATTCAACAACAACCTCAACATTGAAAAACAACAACAACCTCAACATTGAAAAACACCAACAAATTCAACAACCTCAACATTGAAAAACAACAACAACCTCAACATGGAAAAACACCAACAAATTCAACAACAACCTCAACATTGAAAAACACTAACAAATTCAACAACAACCTCAACATTGAAAAGCACCAACAAATTCAACACCAACCTCAACATTGAAAAACAACAACAACCTCAACATTGAAAAACACCAACAAATTCAACAACAACCTCAACATTGAAAAACAACAACAACCTCAACATTGAAAAACACCAACAAATTCAACAACAACCTCAACATTGAAAAACAACAACAAACTCAACATTGAAAAACACCAACAAATTCAACAACAACCTCAACATTGAAAAACAACAACAACCTCAACATTGAAAAACACCAACAAATTCAACAATAACCTCAACATTGAAAAACAACAACAACCTCAACATTGAAAAACACCAACAAATTCAACAACAACCACAACATTGAAAAACACCAACAAATTCAACAACAACCTCAACATTGAAAAACATCAACAAATTCAACAACAACCTCAACATTGAAAAACATCAACAAATTCAACAACAACCTCAGCATTGAAAAACAACAACAACCTCAACATTGAAAAACACCAACAAATTCAACAACAACCTTAACATTGAAAAACAACAACAACCTCAACATTGAAAAACACCAACAAATTCAACAACAACTTCAACATTGAAAAACCCCAAAAAATTCAACAACAGCCTTCGAAATTGAAAAACACCAACAAATTCAACAACAACCTCAACATTGAAAAACAACAACAACCTCAACATTGAAAAACACCAACAAATTCAACAACAACCTCAACATTGAAAAACAACAACAACCTCAACATTGAAAAGCACCAACAAATTCAACAACAACCTCAACATTGAAAAACAACAACAACCTCAACATTGAAAAACACCAACAATTTCAACAACAACCTCAACATTGAAAAACACCAACAAATTCAACAACAACCTCAGCATTGAAAAATAACAACAACCTCAACATTGAAAAACACCAACAAATTCAACAACAACCTCAACATTGAAAAACAGCAACAACCTCAACATTGAAAAACATCAGCAAATTCAACAACAACCTCAACATTGAAAAACAACAACAACCTCAACATTGAAAAACACCAACAAATTCAACAATAACCTCAACATTGAAAAACAACAACAACCTCAACATTGAAAAACACCAACAAATTCAACAACAACCTCAACATTGAAAAACACCAACAAATTCAACAACAACCTCAACATTGAAAAACAACAACAACCTCAACATTGAAAAACACCAACAAATTCAACAACAACCTCAACATTGAAAAACAGCAACAAATTCAACAACAACCTCGAAACTGAAAAACACCAACAAATTCAACAACAACCTCAACATTGAAAAACAACAACAACCTCAACATTGAGAAACACCAACAAATTCAACAACAACCTCACCATTGAAAAACAACAACAACCTCAACATTGAAAAACACCAACAAATTCAACAACAACCTCAACATTGAAAAACAACAACAACCTCAACATTGAAAAACACCAACGAATTCAACAACAACCTCTACATTGAAAAACAACAACAATCTCAACATTGAAAAACACCAACAAATTCAACAACAACCTCAAATTGAAAAACAGCAACAACCTCAACATTGAAAAACACCAACAAATTCAACAACAACTTCAACATTGAAAAACACCAACAAATTCAGCAACAACTTCGACATTGAAAAACACCATCAAATTCAACAACAACCTCAACATTGAAAAACAACAGCAACCTGAACATTGAAAAACACTAACAAATTCAATAAAAACCTCAACATTGAAAAACACCAACAAATTCAACAACAACCTCAACATTGAAAAACACCAACAAATTCAACAACAACCTCAACATTGAAAAACAACAACAACCTCAACATTGAAAAACACCAACAAATTCAACAACAACCTCAACATTGAAAAACATCAACAAATTCAACAACAACCTCAGCATTGAAAAACAACAACAACCTCAAGATTGAAAAACACCAACAAATTCAACAACAACCTTAACATTCAAAAACAACAACAACCTCAACATTGAAAAACACCAACAAATTCAACAACAACTTCAACATTGAAAAACACCAACAAATTCAACAACAACCTCGAAATTGAAAAACACCAACAAATTCACCAACAACCTCAACATTGAAAAACAACAACAACCTCAACATTGAAAAACACCAACAAATTCAACAACAACCTCAACATTGAAAAACAACAACAACCTCAACATTGAAAAGCACCAACAAATTCAACAACAACCTCAACATTGAAAAACAACAACAACCTCAACATTGAAAGACACCAACAATTTCAACAACAACCTCAGCATTGAAAAACACCAACAAATACAACAACAACCTCAGCATTGAAAAACAACAACAACCTCAACATTGAAAAACACCAACAAATTCAACAACAACCTCAACATTGAAAAACAACAACAACCTCAACATTGAAAAACACCAACAAATTCAACAACAACTTCAACATTGAAAAACACCAACAAATTCACCAACAATCTCGAAATTGAAAAACACCAACAAATTCAACAACAACCTCAACATGGAAAAACAACAACAACCTCAACATTGAAAAACACCAACAAATTCAACAACAACCTCAGCTTTGAAAAACGACAACAACCTCAACATTGAAAAACACCAACAAATTCAACAACAACCTCAACATTGAAAAACAACTACAACCTCAACATTGAAAAACACCAACAAATTCAACAACAACTTCAACATTGAAAAACACCAACAAATTCACCAACAATCTCGAAATTGAAAAACACCAACAAATTCAACAACAACCTCAACATTGAAAAACAACAACAACCTCAACATTGAAAAATACCAACAAATTCAACAACAACCTCAGCATTGAAAAACAACAACAACCTCAACATTGAAAAACACCAACAAATTCAACAACAACCTCAACATTGAAAAACAACAACAACCTCAACATTGAAAAACACCAACAAATTCAACAATAACCTCAACATTGAAAAACAACAACAA
The DNA here is from genome assembly GCA_026770705.1 of Isurus oxyrinchus. Lineage (NCBI taxonomy): Eukaryota > Metazoa > Chordata > Chondrichthyes > Lamniformes > Lamnidae > Isurus > Isurus oxyrinchus. The sequence continues at coordinate 26,608 of JANJGN010000812.1, forward strand.
CCTCAACATTGAAAAACACCAACAAATTCAACAACAACCTCAACATTGAAAAACAACAACAACCTCAACATTGAAAAACACCAACAAATTCAACAACAACTTCAACATTGAAAAACACCAACAAATTCACCAACAATCTCGAAATTGAAAAACACCAACAAATTCAACAACAACCTCAACATTGAAAAACAACAACAACCTCAACATTGAAAAATACCAACAAATTCAACAACAACCTCAGCACTGAAAAACAACAACAACCTCAACATTGAAAAACACCAACAAATTCAACAACAACCTCAACATTGAAAAACAACAACAACCTAAACATTGAAAAACACCAACAAATTCAACAATAACCTCAACATTGAAAAACAACAACAACCTCAACATTGAAAAACACCAACAAATTCAACAACAACCTCAACATTGAAAAACACGAACAAATTCAACAACAACCTCAACATTGAAAAACAACAACAACCTCAACATTGAAAAACACCAACAAATTCAACAACAACCTCAACATTGAAAAACAACAACAACCTCCACATTGAAAAACACCAACAAATTCAACAAGAACCTCAACATTGAAAAAAACACCAACAAATTCAACAACAACCTCGAAACTGAAAAACACCAACAAATTCAACAACAACCTCAACATTGAAAAACAACAACAACCTCAACATTGAAAAACACCAACAAATTCAACAACAACTTCAACATTGAAAAACACCAACAAATTCAGCAACAACTTCAACATTGAAAAACACCAGCAAATTCAACAACAACCTCAACATTGAAAAACAACAGCAACCTGAACAATGAAAAACACCAACAAATTCAACAAAAACCTCAACATTGAAAAACACGAACAAATTCAACAACAACCTCAACATTGAAAAACACCAACAAATTCAACAACAACCTCAACATTGAAAAACAACAACAACCTCAACATTGAAAAACACCAGCAAATTCAACAACAACCTCAACATTGAAAAACATCAACAAATTCAACAACAACCTCAGCATTGAAAAACAACAACAACCTCAACATTGAAAAACACCAACAAATTCAACAACAACCTTAACATTGAAAAACAACAACAACCTCAACATTGAAAAACACCAACAAATTCAACAACAACTTCAACATTGAAAAACACCAAAAAATTCAACAACAACCTCGAAATTGAAAAACACCAACAAATTCAGCAACAACCTCAACATTGAAAAACAACAACAACCTCAACATTGAAAAACACCAACAAATTCAACAAGAACCTCAACATTGAAAAACAACAACAACCTCAACATTGAAAAGCACCAACAAATTCAACAACAACCTCAACATTGAAAAACAACAACAACCTCAACATTGAAAGACACCAACAATTTCAACAACAACCTCAACATTGAAAAACACCAACAAATACAACAACAACCTCAGCATTGAAAAACAACAACAACCTCAACATTGAAAAACACCAACAAATTCAACAACAACCTCAACATTGAAAAACAACAACAACTTCAACATTGAAAAACACCAACAAATTCAACAACAACTTCAACATTGAAAAACACCAACAAATTCACCAACAATCTCGAAATTGAAAAACACCAACAAATTCAACAACAACCTCAACATTGAAAAACAACAACAACCTCAACATTGAAAAATACCAACAAATTCAACAACAACCTCAGCATTGAAAAACAACAACAACCTCAACATTGAAAAACACCAACAAATTCAACAACAACCTCAACATTGAAAAACAACAACAACCTGAACATTGAAAAACACCAACAAATTCAACAATAACCTCAACATTGAAAAACAACAACAACCTCAAGATTGAAAAACACCAACAAATTCAACAACAACCTCAACATTGAAAAACAACAACAACCTCAACATTGAAAAACACCAACAAATTCAACAACAACTTCAACATTGAAAAACACCAACAAATGCACCAACAATCTCGAAATTGAAAAACACCAACAAATTCAACAACAACCTCAACATTGAAAAACAACAACAACCTCAACATTGAAAAATACCAACAAATTCAACAACAACCTCAGCATTGAAAAACAACAACAACCTCAACATTGAAAAACACCAACAAATTCAACAACAACCTCAACATTGAAAAACAACAACAACCTCAACATTGAAAAACACCAACAAATTCAACAATAACCTCAACATTGAAAAACAACAACAACCTCAACATTGAAAAACACCAACAAATTCAACAACAACCTCAACATTGAAAAACACCAACAAATTCAACAACAACCTCAACATTGAAAAACAACAACAACCTCAACATTGAAAAACACCAACAAATTCAACAGCAACCTCAACATTGAAAAACAACAACAACCTCAACATTGAAAAACACCAACAAATTCAACAACAACCTCAACATTGAAAAACAACAACAAATTCAACAACAACCTCGACACTGAAAAACACCAACAAATTCAACAACAACCTCAACATTGAAAAACAACAACAACCTCAACATTGAAAAACACCAACAAATTCAACAACAACCTCACCATTGAAAAACAACAACAACCTCAACATTGAAAAACACCAACAAATTCAACAACAACCTCAACATTGAAAAACAACAACAACCTCAACATTGAAAAACACCAACGAATTCAACAACAACCTCTACATTGAAAAACAACAACAATCTCAACATTGAAAAACACCAACAAATTCAACAACAACCTCAAATTGAAAAACAGCAACAACCTCAACATTGAAAAACACCAACAAATTCAACAACAACTTCAACATTGAAAAACACCAACAAATTCAGCAACAACCTCGACATTGAAAAACACCATCAAATTCAACAACAACCTCAACATTGAAAAACAACAGCAACCTGAACATTGAAAAACACCAACAAATTCAACAAAAACCTCAACATTGAAAAACACCAACAAATTCAACAACAACCTCAACATTGAAAAACACCAACAAATTCAACAACAACCTCAACATTGAAAAACAACAACAACCTCAACATTGAAAAACATCAACAAATTCAACAACAACCTCAGCATTGAAAAAAAACAACAACCTCAACATTGAAAAACACCAACAAATTCAACAACAACCTTAATATTGAAAAACAACAACAACCTCAACATTGAAAAACACCAACAAATTCAACAACAACTTCAACATTGAAAAACACCAAAAAATTCAACAACAACCTCGAAATTGAAAAACACCAACAAATTCAGCAACAACCTCAACATTGAAAAACAACAACAACCTCAACATTGAAAAACACCAACAAATTCAACAACAACCTCAACATTGAAAAACAACAACAACCTCAACATTGAAAAGCACCAACAAATTCAACAACAACCTCAACATTGAAAAACAACAACAACCTCAACATTGAAAGACACCAACAATTTCAACAACAACCTCAACATTGAAAAACACCAACAAATACAACAACAACCTCAGCATTGAAAAACAACAACAACCTCAACATTGAAAAACACCAACAAATTCAACAACAACCTCAACATTGAAAAACAACAACAACCTCAACATTGAAAAACACCAACAAATTCAACAACAACTTCAACATTGAAAAACACCAACAAATTCACGAACAATCTCGAAATTGAAAAACACCAGCAAATTCAACAACAACCTCAACATGGAAAAACAACAACAACCTCAACATTGAAAAACACCAACAAATTCAACAACAACCTCAACATTGAAAAACAACAACAACCTCAACATTGAAAAACACCAACAAATTCAACAACAACCTCAACATTGAAAAACAACAACAACCTCCACATTGAAAAACACCAACAAATTCAACAACAACCTCAACATTGAAAAAAACACCAACAAATTCAACAACAACCTCGAAACTGAAAAACACCAACAAATTCAACAACAACCTCAACATTGAAAAACAACAACAACCTCAACATTGAAAAACACCAACAAATTCAACAACAACTTCAACATTGAAAAACACCAACAAATTCAGCAACAACTTCGACATTGAAAAACACCAGCAAATTCAACAACAACCTCAACATTGAAAAACAACAGCAACCTGAACAATGAAAAACACCAACAAATTCAACAAAAACCTCAACATTGAAAAACACGAACAAATTCAACAAAAAATTCAACATTGAAAAACACCAACAAATTCAACAACAACCTCAACATTGAAAAACAACAACAACCTCAACATTGAAAAACACCAACAAATTCAACAACAACTTCAACATTGAAAAACACCAACAAATTCAGCAACAACTTCGACATTGAAAAACACCAGCAAATTCAACAACAACCTCAACATTGAAAAACAACAGCAACCTGAACAATGAAAAACACCAACAAATTCAACAAAAACCTCAACATTGAAAAACACGAACAAATTCAACAACAACCTCAACATTGAAAAACACCAACAAATTCAACAACAACCTCAACATTGAAAAACAACAACAACCTCAACATTGAAAAACACCAACAAATTCAACAACAACCTCAACATTGAAAAACATCAACAAATTCAACAACAACCTCAGCATTGAAAAACAACAACAACCTCAACATTGAAAAACACCAACAAATTCAACAACAACCTTAACATTGAAAAACAACAACAACCTCAACATTGAAAAACACCAACAAATTCAACAACAACTTCAACATTGAAAAACACCAAAAAATTCAACAACAACCTCGAAATTGAAAAACACCAACAAATTCAGCAACAACCTCAACATTGAAAAACAACAACAACCTCAACATTGAAAAACACCAACAAATTCAACAACAACCTCAACATTGAAAAACAACAACAACCTCAACATTGAAAAGCACCAACAAATTCAACAACAACCTCAACATTGAAAAACAACAACAACCTCAACATTGAAAGACACCAACAATTTCAACAACAACCTCAACATTGAAAAACACCAACAAATTCACCAACAATCTCGAAATTGAAAAACACCAACAAATTCAACAACAACCTCAACATGGAAAAACAACAACAACCTCAACAATGAAAAACACCAACAAATTCAACAACAACCTCAGCTTTGAAAAACAACAACAACCTCAACATTGAAAAACACCAACAAATTCAACAACAACCTCAACATTGAAAAACAACAACAACCTCAACATTGAAAAACACCAACAAATTCAGCAACAACTTCAACATTGAAAAACACCAACAAATTCACCAACAATCTCGAAATTGAAAAACACCAACAAATTCAACAACAACCTCAACATTGAAAAACAACAACAACCTCAACATTGAAAAATACCAACAAATTCAACAACAACCTCAGCATTGAAAAACAACAACAACCTCAACATTGAAAAACACCAACAAATTCAACAACAACCTCAACATTGAAAAACAACAACAACCTCAACATTGAAAAACACCAACAAATTCAACAATAACCTCAACATTGAAAAACAACAACAACCTCAACATTGAAAAACACCAACAAATTCAACAACAACCTCAACATTGAAAAACAACAACAACCTCAACATTGAAAAACACCAACAAATTCAACAACAACTTCAACATTGAAAAACACCAACAAATTCACCAACAATCTCGAAATTGAAAAACACCAACAAATTCAACAACAACCTCAACATTGAAAAACAACAACAACCTCAACATTGAAAAATACCAACAAATTCAACAACAACCTCAGCATTGAAAAACAACAACAACCTCAACATTGAAAAACACCAACAAATTCAACAACAACCTCAACATTGAAAAACAACAACAACCTCAACATTGAAAAACACCAACAAATTCAACAATAACCTCAACATTGAAAAACAACAACAACCTCAACATTGAAAAACACCAACAAATTCAACAACAACCTCAACATTGAAAAACACCAACAAATTCAACAACAACCTCAACATTGAAAAACAACAACAACCTCAACATTGAAAAACACCAACAAATTCAACAGCAACCTCAACATTGAAAAACAACAACAACCTCAACATTGAAAAACACCAACAAATTCAACAACAACCTCAACATTGAAAAACACCAACAAATTCAACAACAACCTCGACACTGAAAAACACCAACAAATTCAACAACAACCTCAACATTGAAAAACAACAACAACCTCAACATTGAAAAACACCAACAAATTCAACAACAACCTCACCATTGAAAAACAACAACAACCTCAACATTGAAAAACACCAACAAATTCAACAACAACCTCAACATTGAAAAACAACAACAACCTCAACATTGAAAAACACCAACGAATTCAACAACAACCTCTACATTGAAAAACAACAACAATCTCAACATTGAAAAACACCAACAAATTCAACAACAACCTCAAATTGAAAAACAGCAACAACCTCAACATTGAAAAACACCAACAAATTCAACAACAACTTCAACATTGAAAAACACCAACAAATTCAGCAACAACCTCGACATTGAAAAACACCATCAAATTCAACAACAACCTCAACATTGAAAAACAACAGCAACCTGAACATTGAAAAACACCAACAAATTCAACAAAAACCTCAGCATTGAAAAACACCAACAAATTCAACAACAACCTCAACATTGAAAAACACCAACAAATTCAACAACAACCTCAACATTGAAAAACAACAACAACCTCAACATTGAAAAACATCAACAAATTCAACAACAACCTCAGCATTGAAAAAAAACAACAACCTCAACATTGAAAAACACCAACAAATTCAACAACAACCTTAATATTGAAAAACAACAACAACCTCAACATTGAAAAACACCAACAAATTCAACAACAACTTCAACATTGAAAAACACCAAAAAATTCAACAACAACCTCGAAATTGAAAAACACCAACAAAATCAGCAACAACCTCAACATTGAAAAACAACAACAACCTCAACATTGAAAAACACCAACAAATTCAACAACAACCTCAACATTGAAAAACAACAACAACCTCAACATTGAAAAGCACCAACAAATTCAACAACAACCTCAACATTGAAAAACAACAACAACCTCAACATTGAAAGACACCAACAATTTCAACAACAACCTCAACATTGAAAAACACCAACAAATACAACAACAACCTCAGCATTGAAAAACAACAACAACCTCAACATTGAAAAACACCAACAAATTCAACAACAACCTCAACATTGAAAAACAACAACAACCTCAACATTGAAAAACACCAACAAATTCAACAACAACTTCAACATTGAAAAACACCAACAAATTCACGAACAATCTCGAAATTGAAAAACACCAGCAAATTCAAAAACAACCTCAACATGGAAAAACAACAACAACCTCAACATTGAAAAACACCAACAAATTCAACAACAACCTCAGCTTTGAAAAACAACAACAACCTCAACATTGAAAAACACCAACAAATTCAACAACAACCTCAACATTGAAAAACAACAACAACCTCAACATTGAAAAACACCAACAAATTCAACAACAACTTCAACATTGAAAAACACCAACAAATTCACCAACAATCTCGAAATTGAAAAACACCAACAAATTCAACAACAACCTCAACATTGAAAAACAACAACAACCTCAACATTGAAAAATACCAACAAATTCAACAACAACCTCAGCATTGAAAAACAACAACAACCTCAACATTGAAAAACACCAACAAATTCAACAACAACCTCAACATTGAAAAACAACAACAACCTCAACATTGAAAAACACCAACAAATTCAACAATAACCTCAACATTGAAAAACAGCAACAACCTCAACATTGAAAAACACCAACAAATTCAACAACAACCTCAACATTGAAAAACACCAACAAATTCAACAACAACCTCAACATTGAAAAACAACAACAACCTCAACATTGAAAAACACCAACAAATTCAACAACAACCTCAACATTGAAAAACAACAACAACCTCAACATTGAAAAACACCAACAAATTCAACAACAACCTCAACATTGAAAAACACCAACAAATTCAACAACAACCTCGAAACTGAAAAACACCAACAAATTCAACAACAACATCAACATTGAAAAACAACAACAACCTCAACATTGAAAAACACCAGCAAATTCAACAACAACCTCACCATTGAAAAACAACAACAACCTAAACATTGAAAAACACCAACAAATTCAAGAACAACCTCAACATTGAAAAACAACAACAACCTCAACATTGAAAAACACCAACGAATTCAACAACAACCTCAACATTGAAAAACAACAACAATCTCAACATTGAAAAACACCAACAAATTCAACAACAACCTCAAATTGAAAAACAGCAACAACCTCAACATTGAAAAACACCAACAAATTCAACAACAACTTCAACATTGAAAAACACCAACAAATTCAGCAACAACCTCGACATTGAAAAACACCATCAAATTCAACAACAACCTCAACATTGAAAAACAACAGCAACCTGAACATTGAAAAACACCAACAAATTCAACAAAAACCTCAACATTGAAAACACCAACAAATTCAACAACAACCTCAACATTTAAAAACGCCAACAAATTCAACAACAACCTCAACATTGAAAAACAACAACCTCAACATTGAAAAACACCAACAAATTCAACAACAAACTCAGCATTGAAAAACAACAACAACCTCAACATTGAAAAACACCAACAAATTCAACAACAACCTCAACATTGAAAAACAACAACAACCTCAACATTGAAAAACACCAACAAATTCAACAATAACCTCAACATTGAAAAACAACAACAACCTCAACATTGAAAAACACCAACAAATTCAACAACAACCTCAACATTGAAAAACAACAACAACCTCAACATTGAAAAACACCAACAAATTCAACAATAACCTCAACATTGAAAAACAACAACAACCTCAACATTGAAAAACACCAACAAATTCAACAACAACCTCAACATTGAAAAACAACAACAACCTCAACATTGAAAAACACCAACAAATTCAACAACAACTTCAACATTGAAAAACACCAAAAAATTCAACAACAACCTCGAAATTGAAAAACACCAACAAATTCAGCAACAACCTCAACATTGAAAAACAACAACAACCTCAACATTGAAAAACACCAACAAATTCAACAACAACCTCAACATTGAAAAACAACAACAACCTCAACATTGAAAAGCACCAACAAATTCAACAACAACCTCAACATTGAAAAACAACAACAACCTCAACATTGAAAGACACCAACAATTTCAACAACAACCTCAACATTGAAAAACACCAACAAATACAACAACAACCTCAGCATTGAAAAACAACAACAACCTCAACATTGAAAAACACCAACAAATTCAACAACAACCTCAACATTGAAAAACAACAACAACCTCAACATTGAAAAACACCAACAAATTCAACAACAACTTCAACATTGAAAAACACCAACAAATTCACGAACAATCTCGAAATTGAAAAACACCAGCAAATTCAACAGCAACCTCAACATGGAAAAACAACAACAACCTCAACATTGAAAAACACCAACAAATTCAACAACAACCTCAGCTTTGAAAAACAACAACAACCTCAACATTGAAAAACACCAACAAATTCAACAACAACCTCAACATTGAAAAACAACAACAACCTCAACATTGAAAAACACCAACAAATTCAACAACAACTTCAACATTGAAAAACACCAACAAATTCACCAACAATCTCGAAATTGAAAAACACCAACAAATTCAACAACAACCTCAACATTGAAAAACAACAACAACCTCAACATTGAAAAATACCAACAAATTCAACAACAACCTCAGCATTGAAAAACAACAACAACCTCAACATTGAAAAACACCAACAAATTCAACAACAACCTCAACATTGAAAAACAACAACAACCTCAACATTGAAAAACACCAACAAATTCAACAATAACCTCAACATTGAAAAACAGCAACAACCTCAACATTGAAAAACACCAACAAATTCAACAACAACCTCAACATTGAAAAACACCAACAAATTCAACAACAACCTCAACATTGAAAAACAACAACAACCTCAACATTGAAAAACACCAACAAATTCAACAACAACCTCAACATTGAAAAACAACAACAACCTCAACATTGAAAAACACCAACAAATTCAACAACAACCTCAACATTGAAAAACACCAACAAATTCAACAACAACCTCGAAACTGAAAAACACCAACAAATTCAACAACAACATCAACATTGAAAAACAACAACAACCTCAACATTGAAAAACACCAGCAAATTCAACAACAACCTCACCATTGAAAAACAACAACAACCTAAACATTGAAAAACACCAACAAATTCAACAACAACCTCAACATTGAAAAACAACAACAACCTCAACATTGAAAAACACCAACGAATTCAACAACAACCTCAACATTGAAAAACAACAACAATCTCAACATTGAAAAACACCAACAAATTCAACAACAACCTCAAATTGAAAAACAGCAACAACCTCAACATTGAAAAACACCAACAAATTCAACAACAACTTCAACATTGAAAAACACCAACAAATTCAGCAACAACCTCGACATTGAAAAACACCATCAAATTCAACAACAACCTCAACATTGAAAAACAACAGCAACATGAACATTGAAAAACACCAACAAATTCAACAAAAACCTCAACATTGAAAACACCAACAAATTCAACAACAACCTCAACATTTAAAAACGCCAACAAATTCAACAACAACCTCAACATTGAAAAACAACAACCTCAACATTGAAAAACACCAACAAATTCAACAACAACCTCAGCATTGAAAAACAACAACAACCTCAACATTGAAAAACACCAACAAATTCAACAACAACCTCAACATTGAAAAACAACAACAACCTCAACATTGAAAAACACCAACAAATTCAACAATAACCTCAACATTGAAAAACAACAACAACCTCAACATTGAAAAACACCAACAAATTCAACAACAACCTCAACATTGAAAAACAACAACAACCTCAACATTGAAAAACACCAACAAATTCAACAACAACTTCAACATTGAAAAACACCAACAAATTCACCAACAATCTCGAAATTGAAAAACACCAACAAATTCAACAACAACCTCAACATTGAAAAACAACAACAACCTCAACATTGAAAAATACCAACAAATTCAACAACAACCTCAGCATTGAAAAACAACAACAACCTCAACATTGAAAAACACCAACAAATTCAACAACAACCTCAACATTGAAAAACAACAACAACCTCAACATTGAAAAACACCAACAAATTCAACAATAACCTCAACATTGAAAAACAACAACAACCTCAACATTGAAAAACACCAACAAATTCAACAACAACCTCAACATTGAAAAACACCAACAAATTCAACAACAACCTCAACATTGAAAAACAACAACAACCTCAACATTGAAAAACACCAACAAATTCAACAGCAACCTCAACATTGAAAAACAACAACAACCTCAACATTGAAAAACACCAACAAATTCAACAACAACCTCAACATTGAAAAACACCAACAAATTCAACAACAACCTCGACACTGAAAAACAACAACAACCTCAACATTGAAAAGCACCAACAAATTCAACAACAACCTCAACATTGAAAAACAACAACAACCTCAACATTGAAAGACACCAACAATTTCAACAACAACCTCAACATTGAAAAACACCAACAAATACAACAACAACCTCAGCATTGAAAAACAACAACAACCTCAACATTGAAAAACACCAACAAATTCAACAACAACCTCAACATTGAAAAACAACAACAACCTCAACATTGAAAAACACCAACAAATTCAACAACAACTTCAACATTGAAAAACACCAACAAATTCACGAACAATCTCGAAATTGAAAAACACCAGCAAATTCAACAACAACCTCAACATGGAAAGACAACAACAACCTCAACATTGAAAAACACCAACAAATTCAACAACAACCTCAGCTTTGAAAAACAACAACAACCTCAACATTGAAAAACACCAACAAATTCAACAACAACCTCAACATTGAAAAACAACAACAACCTCAACATTGAAAAACACCAACAAATTCAACAACAACTTCAACATTGAAAAACACCAACAAATTCACCAACAATCTCGAAATTGAAAAACACCAACAAATTCAACAACAACCTCAACATTGAAAAACAACAACAACCTCAACATTGAAAAATACCAACAAATTCAACAACAACCTCAGCATTGAAAAACAACAACAACCTCAACATTGAAAAACACCAACAAATTCAACAACAACCTCAACATTGAAAAACAACAACAAATTCAACAATAACCTCAACATTGAAAAACAGCAACAACCTCAACATTGAAAAACACCAACAAATTCAACAACAACCTCAACATTGAAAAACACCAACAAATTCAACAACAACCTCAACATTGAAAAACAACAACAACCTCAACATTGAAAAACACCAACAAATTCAACAACAACCTCAACATTGAAAAACAACAACAACCTCAACATTGAAAAACACCAACAAATTCAACAACAACCTCAACATTGAAAAACACCAACAAATTCAACAACAACCTCGAAACTGAAAAACACCAACAAATTCAACAACAACATCAACATTGAAAAACAACAACAACCTCAACATTGAAAAACACCAGCAAATTCAACAACAACCTCACCATTGAAAAACAACAACAACCTAAACATTGAAAAACACCAACAAATTCAACAACAACCTCAACATTGAAAAACAACAACAACCTCAACATTGAAAAACACCAACGAATTCAACAACAACCTCAACATTGAAAAACAACAACAATCTCAACATTGAAAAACACCAACAAATTCAACAACAACCTCAAATTGAAAAACAGCAACAACCTCAACATTGAAAAACACCAACAAATTCAACAACAACTTCAACATTGAAAAACACCAACAAATTCAGCAACAACCTCGACATTGAAAAACACCATCAAATTCAACAACAACCTCAACATTGAAAAACAACAGCAACCTGAACATTGAAAAACACCAACAAATTCAACAAAAACCTCAACATTGAAAACACCAACAAATTCAACAACAACCTCAACATTTAAAAACGCCAACAAATTCAACAACAACCTCAACATTGAAAAACAACAACCTCAACATTGAAAAACACCAACAAATTCAACAAAAAATTCAACATTGAAAAACACCAACAAATTCAACAACCTCAACATTGAAAAACAACAACAACCTCAACATTGAAAAACACCAACAAATTCAAAAACAACCTCAACATTGAAAAACACCAACAAATTCAACAACAACCTCGAAACTGAAAAACACCAACAAATTCAACAACAACCTCAACATTGAAAAACAACAACAACCTCAACATTGAAAAACACCAACAAATTCAACAACAACCTCACCATCGAAAAACAACAACAACCTCAACATTGAAAAACAACAACAACCTCAACATTGAAAAACAACAACAACCTCAACATTGAAAGACACCAACAATTTCAACAACAACCTCAACATTGAAAAACAACAACAACCTCAACATTGAAAAACAACAACAACCTCAACATTGAAAAACAACAACAACCTCAACATTGAAAGACACCAACAATTTCAACAACAACCTCAACATTGAAAAACACCAACAAATACAACAACAACCTCAGCATTGAAAAACAACAACAACCTCAACATTGAAAAACACCAACAAATTCACCAACAATCTCGAAATTGAAAAACACCAACAAATTCAACAACAACCTCAACATTGAAAAACAACAACAACCTCAACATTGAAAAACACCAACAAATTCAACAACAACCTCAGCTTTGAAAAACAACAACAACCTCAACATTGAAAAACACCAACAAATTCAACAACAACCTCAACATTGAAAAACAACAACAACCTCAACATTGAAAAACACCAACAAATTCAACAACAACTTCAACATTGAAAAACACCAACAAATTCACCAACAATCTGGAAATTGAAAAACACCAACAAATTCAACAACAACCTCAACATTGAAAAACAACAACAACCTCAACATTGAAAAATACCAACAAATTCAACAACAACCTCAGCATTGAAAAACAACAACAACCTCAACATTGAAAAACACCAACAAATTCAACAACAACCTCAACATTGAAAAACAACAACAACCTCAACATTGAAAAACACCAACAAATTCAACAATAACCTCAACATTGAAAAACAACAGCAACCTCAACATTGAAAAACACCAACAAATTCAACAACAACCTCAACATTGAAAAACAACAACAACCTCAACATTGAAAAACACCAACAAATTCAACAACAACCTCAACATTGAAAAACAACAACAACCTCAACATTGAAAAACACCAACAAATTCAACAACAACCTCAACATTGAAAAACACCAACAAATTCAACAACAACCTCGAAACTGAAAAACACCAACAAATTCAACAACAACCTCAACATTGAAAAACAACAACAACCTCAACATTGAAAAACACCAACAAATTCAACAACAACCTCACCATTGAAAAACAACAACAACCTCAACATTGAAAAACACCAACAAATTCAACAACAACCTCAACATTGAAAAACAACAACAACCTCAACATTGAAAAACACCAACGAATTCAACAACAACCTCTACATTGAAAAACAACAACAATCTCAACATTGAAAAACACCACAAATTCAACAACAACTTCAAATTGAAAAACAGCAACAACCTCAACATTGAAAAACACCAACAAATTCAACAACAACTTCAACATTGAAAAACACCAACAAATTCAGCAACAACTTCGACATTGAAAAACACCATCAAATTCAACAACAACCTCAACATTGAAAAACAACAGCAACCTGAACATTGAAAAACACCAACAAATTCATCAAAAACCTCAACATTGAAAAACACCAACAAATTCAACAACAACCTCAACATTGAAAAACACCAACAAATTCAACAACAACCTCAACATTGAAAAACAACAACAACCTCAACATTGAAAAACACCAACAAATTCAACAACAACCTCAACATTGAAAAACATCAACAAATTCAACAACAACCTCAGCTTTGAAAAACAACAACAACCTCAACATTGAAAAACACCAACAAATTCAACAACAACCTTAACATTGAAAAACAACAACAACCTCAACATTGAAAAACACCAACAAATTCAACAACAACTTCAACATTGAAAAACCCCAACAAATTCAACAACAACCTCGAAATTGAAAAACACCAACAAATTCACCAACAACCTCAACATTGAAAAACAACAACAACCTCAACATTGAAAAACACCAACAAATTCAACAACAACCTCAACATTGAAAAACAACAACAACCTCAACATTGAAAAGCACCAACAAATTCAACAACAACCTCAACATTGAAAAACAACAACAACCTCAACATTGAAAGAAACCAACAATTTCAACAACAACCTCAACATTGAAAAACACCAACAAATACAACAACAACCTCAGCATTGAAAAACAACAACAACCTCAACATTGAAAAACACCAACAAATTCAACAACAACCTCAACATTGAAAAACAACAACAACCTCAACATTGAAAAACACCAACAAATTCAACAACAACTTCAACATTGAAAAACACCAACAAATTCAACAACAATCTCGAAATTGAAAAACACCAACAAATTCAACAACAACCTCAACATGGAAAAACAACAACAACCTCAACATTGAAAAACACCAACAAATTCAACAACAACCTCAGCTTTGAAAAACAACAACAACCTCAACATTGAAAAACACCAACAAATTCAACAACAACCTCAACATTGAAAAACAGCAACAACCTCAACATTGAAAAACACCAGCAAATTCAACAACAACTTCAACATTGAAAAACACCAACAAATTCACCAACAATCTCGAAATTGAAAAACACCAACAAATTCAACAACAACCTCAACATTGAAAAACAACAACAACCTCAACATTGAAAAATACCAACAAATTCAACAACAACCTCAGCATTGAAAAACAACAACAACCTCAACATTGAAAAACACCAACAAATTCAACAACAACCTAAACATTGAAAAACAACAACAACCTCAACATTGAAAAACACCAACAAATTCAACAATAACCTCAACATTGAAAAACAACAACAACCTCAACATTGAAAAACACCAACAAATTCAACAACAACCTCAACGTTGAAAAACAACAACAACCTCAACATTGAAAAACACCAACAAATTCAACAACAACTTCAACATTGAAAAACACCAACAAATTCACCAACAATCTCGAAATTGAAAAACACCAACAAATTCAACAACAACCTCAACATTGAAAAACAACAACAACCTCAACATTGAAAAATACCAACAAATTCAACAACAACCTCAGCACTGAAAAACAACAACAACCTCAACATTGAAAAACACCAACAAATTCAACAACAACCTCAACATTGAAAAACAACAACAACCTCAACATTGAAAAACACCAACAAATTCAACAACAACCTCAACATTGAAAAACAACAACAACCTCAACATTGAAAAACACCAACAAATTCAACAACAACCTCAACATTGAAAAACAGCAACAAATTCAACAACAACCTCAACATTGAAAAACAACAACAACCTCAACATTGAAAAACACCAACAAATTCAACAACAACCTCAACATTGAAAAACAACAACAACCTCAACATTGAAAAACACCAACAAATTCAACAAAAACCTCAACATTGAAAAACACCAACAAATTCAACAACAACCTCAACATTGAAAAACACCAACAAATTCAACAACAACCTCAACATTGAAAAACAACAACAACCTCAACATTGAAAAACACCAACAAATTCAACAACAACCTCAACATTGAAAAACATCAACAAATTCAACAACAACCTCAGCATTGAAAAAAAACAACAACCTCAACATTGAAAAACACCAACAAATTCAACAACAACCTTAATATTGAAAAACAACAACAACCTCAACATTGAAAAACACCAACAAATTCAACAACAACTTCAACATTGAAAAACACCAAAAAATTCAACAACAACCTCGAAATTGAAAAACACCAACAAATTCAGCAACAACCTCAACATTGAAAAACAACAACAACCTCAACATTGAAAAACACCAACAAATTCAACAACAACCTCAACATTGAAAAACAACAACAACCTCAACATTGAAAAGCACCAAAAAATTCAACAACAACCTCAACATTGAAAAACAACAACAACCTCAAAATTGAAAGACACCAACAATTTCAACAACAACCTCAACATTGAAAAACACCAACAAATACAACAACAACCACAGCATTGAAAAACAACAACAACCTCAACATTGAAAAACACCAACAAATTCAACAACAACCTCAACATTGAAAAACAACAACAACCTCAACATTGAAAAACACCAACAAATTCAACAACAACTTCAACATTGAAAAACACCAACAAATTCACCAACAATCTCGAAATTGAAAAACACCAGCAAATTCAACAACAACCTCAACATGGAAAAACAACAACAACCTCAACATTGAAAAACACCAACAAATTCAACAACAACCTCAGCTTTGAAAAACAACAACAACCTCAACATTGAAAAACACCAACAAATTCAACAACAACCTCAACATTGAAAAACAACAACAACCTCAACATTGAAAAACACCAACAAATTCAACAACAACTTCAACATTGAAAAACACCAACAAATTCACCAACAATCTCGAAATTGAAAAACACCAACAAATTCAACAACAACCTCAACATTGAAAAACAACAACAACCTCAACATTGAAAAATACCAACAAATTCAACAACAACCTCAGCATTGAAAAACAACAACAACCTCAACATTGAAAAACACCAACAAATTCAACAACAACCTCAACATTGAAAAACAACAACAACCTCAACATTGAAAAACACCAACAAATTCAACAATAACCTCAACACTGAAAAACAACAACAACCTCAACATTGAAAAACACCAACAAATTCAACAACAACCTCAACATTGAAAAACAACAACAACCTCAACATTGAAAAACACCAACAAATTCAACAACAACCTCAACATTGAAAAACACCAACAAATTCAACAAAAAATTCAACATTGAAAAACACCAACAAATTCAACAACCTCAACATTGAAAAACAACAACAACCTCAACATTGAAAAACACCAACAAATTCAAAAACAACCTCAACATTGAAAAACACCAACAAATTCAACAACAACCTCGAAACTGAAAAACACCAACAAATTCAACAACAACCTCAACATTGAAAAACAACAACAACCTCAACATTGAAAAACACCAACAAATTCAACAACAACCTCACCATCGAAAAACAACAACAACCTCAACATTGAAAAACAACAACAACCTCAACATTGAAAAACAACAACAACCTCAACATTGAAAGACACCAACAATTTCAACAACAACCTCAACATTGAAAAACAACAACAACCTCAACATTGAAAAACAACAACAACCTCAACATTGAAAAACAACAACAACCTCAACATTGAAAGACACCAACAATTTCAACAACAACCTCAACATTGAAAAACACCAACAAATACAACAACAACCTCAGCATTGAAAAACAACAACAACCTCAACATTGAAAAACACCAACAAATTCACCAACAATCTCGAAATTGAAAAACACCAACAAATTCAACAACAACCTCAACATTGAAAAACAACAACAACCTCAACATTGAAAAACACCAACAAATTCAACAACAACCTCAGCTTTGAAAAACAACAACAACCTCAACATTGAAAAACACCAACAAATTCAACAACAACCTCAACATTGAAAAACAACAACAACCTCAACATTGAAAAACACCAACAAATTCAACAACAACTTCAACATTGAAAAACACCAACAAATTCACCAACAATCTGGAAATTGAAAAACACCAACAAATTCAACAACAACCTCAACATTGAAAAACAACAACAACCTCAACATTGAAAAATACCAACAAATTCAACAACAACCTCAGCATTGAAAAACAACAACAACCTCAACATTGAAAAACACCAACAAATTCAACAACAACCTCAACATTGAAAAACAACAACAACCTCAACATTGAAAAACACCAACAAATTCAACAATAACCTCAACATTGAAAAACAACAGCAACCTCAACATTGAAAAACACCAACAAATTCAACAACAACCTCAACATTGAAAAACAACAACAACCTCAACATTGAAAAACACCAACAAATTCAACAACAACCTCAACATTGAAAAACAACAACAACCTCAACATTGAAAAACACCAACAAATTCAACAACAACCTCAACATTGAAAAACACCAACAAATTCAACAACAACCTCGAAACTGAAAAACACCAACAAATTCAACAACAACCTCAACATTGAAAAACAACAACAACCTCAACATTGAAAAACACCAACAAATTCAACAACAACCTCACCATTGAAAAACAACAACAACCTCAACATTGAAAAACACCAACAAATTCAACAACAACCTCAACATTGAAAAACAACAACAACCTCAACATTGAAAAACACCAACGAATTCAACAACAACCTCTACATTGAAAAACAACAACAATCTCAACATTGAAAAACACCACAAATTCAACAACAACTTCAAATTGAAAAACAGCAACAACCTCAACATTGAAAAACACCAACAAATTCAACAACAACTTCAACATTGAAAAACACCAACAAATTCAGCAACAACTTCGACATTGAAAAACACCATCAAATTCAACAACAACCTCAACATTGAAAAACAACAGCAACCTGAACATTGAAAAACACCAACAAATTCATCAAAAACCTCAACATTGAAAAACACCAACAAATTCAACAACAACCTCAACATTGAAAAACACCAACAAATTCAACAACAACCTCAACATTGAAAAACAACAACAACCTCAACATTGAAAAACACCAACAAATTCAACAACAACCTCAACATTGAAAAACATCAACAAATTCAACAACAACCTCAGCTTTGAAAAACAACAACAACCTCAACATTGAAAAACACCAACAAATTCAACAACAACCTTAACATTGAAAAACAACAACAACCTCAACATTGAAAAACACCAACAAATTCAACAACAACTTCAACATTGAAAAACCCCAACAAATTCAACAACAACCTCGAAATTGAAAAACACCAACAAATTCACCAACAACCTCAACATTGAAAAACAACAACAACCTCAACATTGAAAAACACCAACAAATTCAACAACAACCTCAACATTGAAAAACAACAACAACCTCAACATTGAAAAGCACCAACAAATTCAACAACAACCTCAACATTGAAAAACAACAACAACCTCAACATTGAAAGAAACCAACAATTTCAACAACAACCTCAACATTGAAAAACACCAACAAATACAACAACAACCTCAGCATTGAAAAACAACAACAACCTCAACATTGAAAAACACCAACAAATTCAACAACAACCTCAACATTGAAAAACAACAACAACCTCAACATTGAAAAACACCAACAAATTCAACAACAACTTCAACATTGAAAAACACCAACAAATTCAACAACAATCTCGAAATTGAAAAACACCAACAAATTCAACAACAACCTCAACATGGAAAAACAACAACAACCTCAACATTGAAAAACACCAACAAATTCAACAACAACCTCAGCTTTGAAAAACAACAACAACCTCAACATTGAAAAACACCAACAAATTCAACAACAACCTCAACATTGAAAAACAGCAACAACCTCAACATTGAAAAACACCAGCAAATTCAACAACAACTTCAACATTGAAAAACACCAACAAATTCACCAACAATCTCGAAATTGAAAAACACCAACAAATTCAACAACAACCTCAACATTGAAAAACAACAACAACCTCAACATTGAAAAATACCAACAAATTCAACAACAACCTCAGCATTGAAAAACAACAACAACCTCAACATTGAAAAACACCAACAAATTCAACAACAACCTAAACATTGAAAAACAACAACAACCTCAACATTGAAAAACACCAACAAATTCAACAATAACCTCAACATTGAAAAACAACAACAACCTCAACATTGAAAAACACCAACAAATTCAACAACAACCTCAACGTTGAAAAACAACAACAACCTCAACATTGAAAAACACCAACAAATTCAACAACAACTTCAACATTGAAAAACACCAACAAATTCACCAACAATCTCGAAATTGAAAAACACCAACAAATTCAACAACAACCTCAACATTGAAAAACAACAACAACCTCAACATTGAAAAATACCAACAAATTCAACAACAACCTCAGCACTGAAAAACAACAACAACCTCAACATTGAAAAACACCAACAAATTCAACAACAACCTCAACATTGAAAAACAACAACAACCTCAACATTGAAAAACACCAACAAATTCAACAACAACCTCAACATTGAAAAACAACAACAACCTCAACATTGAAAAACACCAACAAATTCAACAACAACCTCAACATTGAAAAACAGCAACAAATTCAACAACAACCTCAACATTGAAAAACAACAACAACCTCAACATTGAAAAACACCAACAAATTCAACAACAACCTCAACATTGAAAAACAACAACAACCTCAACATTGAAAAACACCAACAAATTCAACAAAAACCTCAACATTGAAAAACACCAACAAATTCAACAACAACCTCAACATTGAAAAACACCAACAAATTCAACAACAACCTCAACATTGAAAAACAACAACAACCTCAACATTGAAAAACACCAACAAATTCAACAACAACCTCAACATTGAAAAACATCAACAAATTCAACAACAACCTCAGCATTGAAAAAAAACAACAACCTCAACATTGAAAAACACCAACAAATTCAACAACAACCTTAATATTGAAAAACAACAACAACCTCAACATTGAAAAACACCAACAAATTCAACAACAACTTCAACATTGAAAAACACCAAAAAATTCAACAACAACCTCGAAATTGAAAAACACCAACAAATTCAGCAACAACCTCAACATTGAAAAACAACAACAACCTCAACATTGAAAAACACCAACAAATTCAACAACAACCTCAACATTGAAAAACAACAACAACCTCAACATTGAAAAGCACCAAAAAATTCAACAACAACCTCAACATTGAAAAACAACAACAACCTCAAAATTGAAAGACACCAACAATTTCAACAACAACCTCAACATTGAAAAACACCAACAAATACAACAACAACCTCAGCATTGAAAAACAACAACAACCTCAACATTGAAAAACACCAACAAATTCAACAACAACCTCAACATTGAAAAACAACAACAACCTCAACATTGAAAAACACCAACAAATTCAACAACAACTTCAACATTGAAAAACACCAACAAATTCACCAACAATCTCGAAATTGAAAAACACCAGCAAATTCAACAACAACCTCAACATGGAAAAACAACAACAACCTCAACATTGAAAAACACCAACAAATTCAACAACAACCTCAGCTTTGAAAAACAACAACAACCTCAACATTGAAAAACACCAACAAATTCAACAACAACCTCAACATTGAAAAACAACAACAACCTCAACATTGAAAAACACCAACAAATTCAACAACAACTTCAACATTGAAAAACACCAACAAATTCACCAACAATCTCGAAATTGAAAAACACCAACAAATTCAACAACAACCTCAACATTGAAAAACAACAACAACCTCAACATTGAAAAATACCAACAAATTCAACAACAACCTCAGCATTGAAAAACAACAACAACCTCAACATTGAAAAACACCAACAAATTCAACAACAACCTCAACATTGAAAAACAACAACAACCTCAACATTGAAAAACACCAACAAATTCAACAATAACCTCAACACTGAAAAACAACAACAACCTCAACATTGAAAAACACCAACAAATTCAACAACAACCTCAACATTGAAAAACACCAACAAATTCAACAACAACCTCAACATTGAAAAACAACAACAACCTCAACTTTGAAAAACACCAACAAATTCAACAACAACCTCAACATTGAAAAACAACAACAACCTCAACATTGAAAAACACCAACAAATTCAACAACAACCTCAACATTGAAAAACACCAACAAATTCAACAACAACCTCGAAACTGAAAAACACCAACAAATTCAACAACAACATCAACATTGAAAAACAACAACAACCTCAACATTGAAAAACACCAGCAAATTCAACAACAACCTCACCATTGAAAAACAACAACAACCTAAACATTGAAAAACACCAACAAATTCAACAACAACCTCAACATTGAAAAACAACAACAACCTCAACATTGAAAAACACCAACGAATTCAACAACAACCTCAACATTGAAAAACAACAACAATCTCAACATTGAAAAACACCAACAAATTCAACAACAACCTCAAATTGAAAAACAGCAACAACCTCAACATTGAAAAACACCAACAAATTCAACAACAACTTCAACATTGAAAAACACCAACAAATTCAGCAACAACCTCGACATTGAAAAACACCATCAAATTCAACAACAACCTCAACATTGAAAAACAACAGCAACCTGAATATTGAAAAACACCAACAAATTCAACAAAAACCTCAACATTGAAAACACCAACAAATTCAACAACAACCTCAACATTTAAAAACGCCAACAAATTCAACAACAACCTCAACATTGAAAAACAACAACCTCAACATTGAAAAACACCAACAAATTCAAAAAAAAATTCAACATTGAAAAACACCAACAAATTCAACAACCTCAACATTGAAAAACAACAACAACCTCAACATTGAAAAACGCCAACAAATTCAACAACAACCTCAACATTGAAAAACACCAACAAATTCAACAACAACCTCGAAACTGAAAAACACCAACAAATTCAACAACAACCTCAACATTGAAAAACAACAACAACCTCAACATTGAAAAACACCAACAAATTCAACAACAACCTCACCATTGAAAAACAACAACAACCTCAACATTGAAAAACAACAACAACCTCAACATTGAAAAACAACAACAACCTGAACATTGAAAGACACCAACAATTTCAACAACAACCTCAACATTGAAAAACAACAACAACCTCAACATTGAAAAACAACAACAACCTCAACATTGAAAAACAACAACAACCTCAACATTGAAAGACACCAACAATTTCAACAACAACCTCAACATTGAAAAACACCAACAAATACAACAACAACCTCAGCATTGAAAAACAACAACAACCTCAACATTGAAAAACACCAACAAATTCACCAACAATCTCGAAATTGAAAAACACCAACAAATTCAACAACAACCTCAACATTGAAAAACAACAACAACCTCAACATTGAAAAACACCAACAAATTCAACAACAACCTCAGCTTTGAAAAACAACAACAACCTCAACATTGAAAAACACCAACAAATTCAACAACAACCTCAACATTGAAAAACAACAACAACCTCAACATTGAAAAACACCAACAAATTCAACAACAACTTCAACATTGAAAAACACCAACAAATTCACCAACAATCTGGAAATTGAAAAACACCAACAAATTCAACAACAACCTCAACATTGAAAAACAACAACAACCTCAACATTGAAAAATACCAACAAATTCAACAACAACCTCAGCATTGAAAAACAACAACAACCTCAACATTGAAAAACACCAACAAATTCAACAACAACCTCAACATTGAAAAACAACAACAACCTCAACATTGAAAAACACCAACAAATTCAACAATAACCTCAACATTGAAAAACAACAACAACCTCAACATTGAAAAACACCAACAAATTCAACAACAATCTCAACATTGAAAAACAACAACAACCTCAACATTGAAAAACACCAACAAATTCAACAACAACCTCAACATTGAAAAACAACAACAACCTCAACATTGAAAAACACCAACAAATTCAACAACAACCTCAACATTGAAAAACACCAACAAATTCAACAACAACCTCGAAACTGAAAAACACCAACAAATTCAACAACAACCTCAACATTGAAAAACAACAACAACCTCAACATTGAAAAACACCAACAAATTCAACAACAACCTCACCATTGAAAAACAACAACAACCTCAACATTGAAAAACACCAACAAATTCAACAACAACCTCAACATTGAAAAACAACAACAACCTCAACATTGAAAAACACCAACGAATTCAACAACAACCTCTACATTGAAAAACAACAACAATCTCAACATTGAAAAACACCACAAATTCAACAACAACCTCAAATTGAAAAACAGCAACAACCTCAACATTGAAAAACACCAACAAATTCAACAAAAACCTCAACATTGAAAAACACCAACAAATTCAACAACAACCTCAACATTGAAAAACACCAACAAATTCAACAACAACCTCAACATTGAAAAACAACAACAACCTCAACATTGAAAAACACCAACAAATTCAACAACAACCTCAACATTGAAAAACATCAACAAATTCAACAACAACCTCAGCATTGAAAAACAACAACAACCTCAACATTGAAAAACACCAACAAATTCAACAACAACCTTAACATTGAAAAACAACAACAACCTCAACATTGAAAAACACCAACAAATTCAACAACAACTTCAACATTGAAAAACCCCAACAAATTCAACAACAACCTCGAAATTGAAAAACACCAACAAATTCACCAACAACCTCAACATTGAAAAACAACAACAACCTCAACATTGAAAAACACCAACAAATTCAACAACAACCTCAACATTGAAAAACAACAACAACCTCAACATTGAAAAGCACCAACAAATTCAACAACAACCTCAACATTGAAAAACAACAACAACCTCAACATTGAAAGAAACCAACAATTTCAACAACAACCTCAACATTGAAAAACACCAACAAATACAACAACAACCTCAGCATTGAAAAACAACAACAACCTCAACATTGAAAAACACCAACAAATTCAACAACAACCTCAACATTGAAAAACAACAACAACCTCAACATTGAAAAACACCAACAAATTCAACAACAACTTCAACATTGAAAAACACCAACAAATTCACCAACAATCTCGAAATTGAAAAACACCAACAAATTCAACAACAACCTCAACATGGAAAAACAACAACAACCTCAACATTGAAAAACACCAACAAATTCAACAACAACCTCAGCTTTGAAAAACAACAACAACCTCAACATTGAAAAACACCAACAAATTCAACAACAACCTCAACATTGAAAAACAACAACAACCTCAACATTGAAAAACACCAACAAATTCAACAACAACTTCAACATTGAAAAACACCAACAAATTCACCAACAATCTCGAAATTGAAAAACACCAACTAATTCAACAACAACCTCAACATTGAAAAACAACAACAACCTCAACATTGAAAAATACCAACAAATTCAACAACAACCTCAGCACTGAAAAAAAACAACAACCTCAACATTGAAAAACACCAACAAATTCAACAACAACCTCAACATTGAAAAACAACAACAACCTCAACATTGAAAAACACCAACAAATTCAACAATAACCTCAACATTGAAAAACAACAACAACCTCAACATTGAAAAACACCAACAAATTCAACAACAACCTCAACATTGAAAAACACCAACAAATTCAACAACAACCTCAACATTGAAAAACAACAACAACCTCAACATTGAAAAACACCAACAAATTCAACAATAACCTCAACATTGAAAAACAACAACAACCTCAACATTGAAAAACACCAACAAATTCAACAACAATCTCAACATTGAAAAACAACAACAACCTCAACATTGAAAAACACCAACAAATTCAACAACAACCTCGAAACTGAAAAACACCAACAAATTCAACAACAACCTCAACATTGAAAAACAACAACAACCTCAACATTGAAAAACACCAACAAATTCAACAACAACCTCACCATTGAAAAACAACAACAACCTCAACATTGAAAAACACCAACAAATTCAACAACAACCTCAACATTGAAAAACAACAACAACCTCAACATTGAAAAACACCAACGAATTCAACAACAACCTCTACATTGAAAAACAACAACAATTTCAACATTGAAAAACACCACAAATTCAACAACAACCTCAAATTGAAAAACAGCAACAACCTCAACATTGAAAAACACCAACAAATTCAACAACAACTTCAACATTGAAAAACACCAACAAATTCAGCAACAACTTCGACATTGAAAAACACCATCAAATTCAACAACAACCTCAACATTGAAAAACAACAGCAACCTGAACATTGAAAAACACCAACAAATTCAACAAAAACCTCAACATTGAAAAACACCAACAAATTCAACAACAACCTCAACATTGAAAAACACCAACAAATTCAACAACAACCTCAACATTGAAAAACAACAACAACCTCAACATTGAAAAACACCAACAAATTCAACAACAACCTCAACATTGAAAAACATCAACAAGTTCAACAACCTCAGCATTGAAAAACAACAACAACCTCAACATTGAAAAACACCAACAAATTCAACAACAACCTTAACATTGAAAAACAACAACAACCTCAACATTAAAAAACACCAACAAATTCAACAACAACTTCAACATTGAAAAACCCCAACAAATTCAACAACAACCTCGAAATTGAAAAACACCAACAAATTCAGCAACAACCTCAACATTGAAAAACAACAACAACCTCAACATTGAAAAACACCAACAAATTCAACAACAACCTCAACATTGAAAAACAACAACAACCTCAACATTGAAAAGCACCAACAAATTCAACAACAACCTCAACATTGAAAAACAACAACAACCTCAACATTGAAAGAAACCAACAATTTCAACAACAACCTCAACATTGAAAAACACCAACAAATACAACAACAACCTCAGCATTGAAAAACAACAACAACCTCAACATTGAAAAACACCAACAAATTCAACAACAACCTCAACATTGAAAAACAACAACAACCTCAACATTGAAAAACACCAACAAATTCAACAACAACTTCAACATTGAAAAACACCAACAAATTCACCAACAATCTCGAAATTGAAAAACACCAACAAATTCAACAACAACCTCAACATGGAAAAACAACAACAACCTCAACATTGAAAAACACCAACAAATTCAACAACAACCTCAGCTTTGAAAAACAACAACAACCTCAACATTGAAAAACACCAACAAATTCAACAACAACCTCAACATTGAAAAACAACAACAACCTCAACATTGAAAAACACCAACAAATTCAACAACAACTTCAACATTGAAAAACACCAACAAATTCACCAACAATCTCGAAATTGAAAAACACCAACAAATTCAACAACAACCTCAACATTGAAAAACAACAACAACCTCAACATTGAAAAATACCAACAAATTCAACAACAACCTCAGCATTGAAAAACAACAACAACCTCAACATTGAAAAACACCAACAAATTCAACAACAACCTAAACATTGAAAAACAACAACAACCTCAACATTGAAAAACACCAACAAATTCAACAATAACCTCAACATTGAAAAACAACAACAACCTCAACATTGAAAAACACCAACAAATTCAACAACAACCTCAACGTTGAAAAACAACAACAACCTCAACATTGAAAAACACCAACAAATTCAACAACAACTTCAACATTGAAAAAACACCAACAAATTCACCAACAATCTCGAAATTGAAAAACACCAACAAATTCAACAACAACCTCAACATTGAAAAACAACAACAACCTCAACATTGAAAAATACCAACAAATTCAACAACAACCTCAGCACTGAAAAAAAACAACAACCTCAACATTGAAAAACACCAACAAATTCAACAACAACCTCAACATTGAAAAACAACAACAACCTCAACATTGAAAAACACCAACAAATTCAACAATAACCTCAACATTGAAAAACAACAACAACCTCAACATTGAAAAACACCAACAAATTCAACAACAACCTCAACATTGAAAAACACCAACAAATTCAACAACAACCTCAACATTGAAAAACAACAACAACCTCAACATTGAAAAACACCAACAAATTCAACAACAACCTCAACATTGAAAAACAACAACAACCTCAACATTGAAAAACACCAGCAAATTCAACAACAACCTCAACATTGAAAAACACCAACAAATTCAACAACAACCTCGAAACTGAAAAACACCAACAAATTCAACAACAACCTCAACATTGAAAAACAACAACAACCTCAACATTGAAAAACACCAACAAATTCAACAACAACTTCAACATTGAAAAACACCAACAAATTCAGCAACAACTTCGACATTGAAAAACACCATCAAATTCAACAACAACCTCAACATTGAAAAACAACAGCAACCTGAACATTGAAAAACACCAACAAATTCAACAAAAACCTCAACATTGAAAAACACGAACAAATTCAACAACAACCTCAACATTGAAAAACACCAACAAATTCAACAACAACCTCAACATTGAAAAACAACAACAACCTCAACATTGAAAAACACCAACAAATTCAACAACAACCTCAACATTGAAAAACATCAACAAATTAAACAACAACCTCAACATTGAAAAACAACAACAACCTCAACATTGAAAAACACCAACAAATTCAACAACAACCTTAACATTGAAAAACAACAACAACCTCAACATTGAAAAACACCAACACATTCAACAACAACTTCAACATTGAAAAACACCAAAAAATTCAACAACAACCTCGAAATTGAAAAACACCAACAAATTCAGCAACAACCTCAACATTGAAAAACAACAACAACCTCAACATTGAAACACCAACAAATTCAACAACAACCTCACCATTGAAAAACAACAACAACCTCAACATTGAAAAGCACCAACAAATTCAACAACAACCTCAACATTGAAAAACAACAACAACCTCAACATTGAAAGACACCAACAATTTCAACAACAACCTCAACATTGAAAAACACCAACAAATACAACAACAACCTCAGCATTGAAAAACAACAACAACCTCAACATTGAAAAACACCAACAAATTCAACAACAACCTCAACATTGGAAAACAACAACAACCTCAACATTGAAAAACACCAACAAATTCAACAACAACTTCAACATTGAAAAACACCAACAAATTCACCAACAATCTCGAAATTGAAAAACACCAACAAATTCAACAACAACCTCAACATGGAAAAACAACAACAACCTCAACAATGAAAAATACCAACAAATTCAACAACAACCTCAGCTTTGAAAAACAACACCAACCTCAACATTGAAAAACACCAACAAATTCAACAACAACCTCAACAGTGAAAAACAACAACAACCTCAACATTGAAAAACACCAACAAATTCAACAACAACTTCAACATTGAAAAACACCAACAAATTCACCAACAATCTCGAAATTGAAAAACAAAAACAAATTCAACAACAACCTCAACATTGAAAAACAACAACAACCTCAACATTGAAAAATACCAACAAATTCAACAACAACCTCAGCATTGAAAAACAACAACAACCTCAACATTGAAAAACACCAACAAATTCAACAACAACCTCAACATTGAAAAACAACAACAACCTCAACATTGAAAAACACCAACAAATTCAACAATAACCTCAACATTGAAAAACAACAACAACCTCAACATTGAAAAACACCAACAAATTCAACAACAACCTCAACATTGAAAAACAACAACAACCTCAACATTGAAAAACACCAACAAATTCAACAACAACTTCAACATTGAAAAACACCAACAAATTCACCAACAATCTCGAAATTGAAAAACACCTACAAATTCAACAACAACCTCAACATTGAAAAACAACAACCTCAACATTGAAAAATACCAACAAATTCAACAACAACCTCAGCATTGAAAAACAACAACAACCTCAACATTGAAAAACACCAACAAATTCAACAACAACCTCAACATTGAAAAACAACAACAACCTCAACATTGAAAAACACCAACAAATTCAACAATAACCTCAACATTGAAAAACAACAACAACCTCAACATTGAAAAACACCAACAAATTCAACAACAACCTCAACATTGAAAAACACCAACAAATTCAACAACAACCTCAACATTGAAAAACAACAACAACCTCAACATTGAAAAATACCAACAAATTCAACAACAACCTCAACATTGAAAAACAACAACAACCTCAACTTTGAAAAACACCAACAAATTCAACAACAACCTCAACATTGAAAAACATCAACAAATTCAACAACAACCTCGACACTGAAAAACACCAACAAATTCAACAACAACCTCAACATTGAAAAACAACAACAACCTCAACATTGAAAAACACCAACAAATTCAACAACAACCTCACCATTGAAAAACAACAACAACCTCAACATTGAAAAACACCAACAAATTCAACAACAACCTCAACATTGAAAAACAACAACAACCTCAACATTGAAAAACACCAACGAATTCAACAACAACCTCTACATTGAAAAACAACAACAATCTCAACATTGAAAAACACCAACAAATTCAACAACAACCTCAAATTGAAAAACAGCAACAACCTCAACATTGAAAAACACCAACAAATTCAACAACAACTTCAACATTGAAAAACACCAACAAATTCAACAACAACCTTAATATTGAAAAGCAACAAGAACCTCAACATTGAAAAACACCAACAAATTCAACAACAACTTCAACATTGAAAAACACCAAATAATTCAACAACAACCTCGAAATTGAAAAACACCAACAAATTCAGCAACAACCTCAACATTGAAAAACAACAACAACCTCAACATTGAAACACCAACAAATTCAACAACAACCTCAACATTGAAAAACAACAACAACCTCAACATTGAAAAGCACCAACAAATTCAACAACAACCTCAACATTGAAAAACAACAACAACCTCAACATTGAAAGACACCAACAATTTCAACAACAACCTCAACATTGAAAAACACCAACAAATACAACAACAACCTCAGCATTGAAAAACAACAACAACCTCAACATTGAAAAACACCAACAAATTCAACAACAACCTCAACATTGGAAAACAACAACAACCTCAACATTGAAAAACACCAACAAATTCAACAACAACTTCAACATTGAAAAACACCAACAAATTCACCAACAATCTCGAAATTGAAAAACACCAACAAATTCAACAACAACCTCAACATGGAAAAACAACAACAACCTCAACAATGAAAAATACCAACAAATTCAACAACAACCTCAGCTTTGAAAAACAACAACAACCTCAACATTGAAAAACACCAACAAATTCAACAACAACCTCAACAGCGAAAAACAACAACAACCTCAACATTGAAAAACACCAACAAATTCAACAACAACTTCAACATTGAAAAACACCAACAAATTCACCAACAATCTCGAAATTGAAAAACACCAACAAATTCAACAACAACCTCAACATTGAAAAACAACAACAACCTCAACATTGAAAAATACCAACAAATTCAACAACAACCTCAGCATTGAAAAACAACAACAACCTCAACATTGAAAAACACCAACAAATTCAACAACAACCTCAACATTGAAAAACAACAACAACCTCAACATTGAAAAACACCAACAAATTCAACAATAACCTCAACATTGAAAAACAACAACAACCTCAACATTGAAAAACACCAACAAATTCAACAACAACCTCAACATTGAAAAACAACAACAACCTCAACATTGAAAAACACCAACAAATTCACCAACAATCTCGAAATTGAAAAACACCTACAAATTCAACAACAACCTCAACATTGAAAAACAACAACCTCAACATTGAAAAATACCAACAAATTCAACAACAACCTCAGCATTGAAAAACAACAACAACCTCAACATTGAAAAACACCAACAAATTCAACAACAACCTCAACATTGAAAAACAACAACAACCTCAACTTTGAAAAACACCAACAAATTCAACAATAACCTCAACATTGAAAAACAACAACAACCTCAACATTGAAAAACACCAACAAATTCAACAACAACCTCAACATTGAAAAACACCAACAAATTCAACAACAACCTCAACATTGAAAAACAACAACAACCTCAACATTGAAAAATACCAACAAATTCAACAACAACCTCAACATTGAAAAACAACAACAACCTCAACTTTGAAAAACACCAACAAATTCAACAACAACCTCAACATTGAAAAACATCAACAAATTCAACAACCTCGACACTGAAAAACACCAACAAATTCAACAACAACCTCAACATTGAAAAACAACAACAACCTCAACATTGAAAAACACCAACAAATTCAACAACAACCTCACCATTGAAAAACAACAACAACCTCAACATTGAAAAACACCAACAAATTCAACAACAACCTCAACATTGAAAAACAACAACAACCTCAACATTGAAAAACACCAACGAATTCAACAACAACCTCTACATTGAAAAACAACAACAATCTCAACATTGAAAAACACCAACAAATTCAACAACAACCTCAAATTGAAAAACAGCAACAACCTCAACATTGAAAAACACCAACAAATTCAACAACAACTTCAACATTGAAAAACACCAACAAATTCAGCAACAACCTTGACATTGAAAAACACCATCAAATTCAACAACAACCTCAACATTGAAAAACAACAGCAACCTGAACATTGAAAAACACCAACAAATTCAACAAAAACCTCAACATTGAAAAACACCAACAAATTCAACAACAACCTCAACATTGAAAAACACCAACAAATTCAACAACAACCTCAACATTGAAAAACAACAACAACCTCAACATTGAAAAACACCAACAAATTCAACAACAACCTCAACATTGAAAAACATCAACAAATTCAACAACAACCTCAGCATTGAAAAACAACAACAACCTCAACATTGAAAAACACCAACAAATTCAACAACAACCTTAATATTGAAAAGCAACAAGAACCTCAACATTGAAAAACACCAACAAATTCAACAACAACTTCAACATTGAAAAACACCAAATAATTCAACAACAACCTCGAAATTGAAAAACACCAACAAATTCAGCAACAACCTCAACATTGAAAAACAACAACAACCTCAACATTGAAAAACACCAACAAATTCAACAACAACCTCAACATTGAAAAACAACAACAACCTCAACATTGAAAAGCACCAACAAATTCAACAACAACCTCAACATTGAAAAACAACAACAACCTAAACATTGAAAAACACCAACGATTTCAACAACAACCTCAACATTGAAAAACAACAACAACCTCAACATTGAAAAACACCAACAAATTCAACAACAACCTCAACATTGAAAAACAACAACAATCTCAACATTGAAAAACACCAACAAATTCAACAACAACCTCAAATTGAAAAACAGCAACAACCTCAACATTGAAAAACACCAACAAATTCAACAACAACTTCAACATTGAAAAACACCAACAAATTCAGCAACAACCTCGACATTGAAAAACACCATCAAATTCAACAACAACCTCAACATTGAAAAACAACAGCAACCTGAACATTGAAAAACTCCAACAAATTCAACAAAAACCTCAACATTGAAAACACCAACAAATTCAACAACAACCTCAACATTTAAAAACGCAACAAATTCAACAACAACCTCAACATTGAAAAACAACAACCTCAACATTGAAAAACACCAACAAATTCAACAAAAAATTCAACATTGAAAAACACCAACAAATTCAACAACCTCAACATTGAAAAACAACAACAGCCTCAACATTGAAAAACACCAACAAATTCAACAACAACCTCAACATTGAAAAACACCAACAAATTCAACAACAACCTCGAAACAGAAAAACAACAACAAATTCAACAACAACCTCAACATTGAAAAACAACAACAACCTCAACATTGAAAAACACCAACAAATTCAACAACAACCTCACCATTGAAAAATAAAAACAACCTCAACATTGAAAAACAACAACAACCTCAACATTGAAAAACAACAACAACCTCAACATTGAAAGACACCAACAATTTCAACAACAACCTCAACATTGAAAAACAACAACAACCTCAACATTGAAAAACAACAACAACCTCAACATTGAAAAACAACAACAACCTCAACATTGAAAGACACCAACAATTTCAACAACAACCTCAACATTGAAAAACACCAACAAATACAACAACAACCTCAGCATTGAAAAACAACAACAACCTCAACATTGAAAAACACCAACAAATTCACCAACAATCTCGAAATTGAAAAACACCAACAAATTCAACAACAACCTCAACATTGAAAAACAACAACAACCTCAACATTGAAAAACACCAACAAATTCAACAACAACCTCAGCTTTGAAAAACAACAACAACCTCAACATTGAAAAACACCAACAAATTCAACAACAACCTCAACATTGAAAAACAACAACAACCTCAACATTGAAAAACACCAACAAATTCAACAACAACTTCAACATTGAAGAACACCAACAAATTCACCAACAATCTGGAAATTGAAAAACAGCAACAAATTCAACAACAACCTCAACATTGAAAAACAACAACAACCTCAACATTGAAAAATACCAACAAATTCAACAACAACCTCAGCATTGAAAAACAACAACAACCTCAACATTGAAAAACACCAACAAATTCAACAACAACCTCAACATTGAAAAACAACAACAACCTCAACATTGAAAAACACCAACAAATTCAACAATAACCTCAACATTGAAAAACAACAACAACCTAAACATTGAAAAACACCAACAAATTCAACAACAACCTCAACATTGAAAAACACCAACAAATTCAACAACAACCTCAACATTGAAAAACAACAACAA
The DNA here is from genome assembly GCA_026770705.1 of Isurus oxyrinchus. NCBI lineage: Eukaryota > Metazoa > Chordata > Chondrichthyes > Lamniformes > Lamnidae > Isurus > Isurus oxyrinchus. The sequence goes on from JANJGN010000812.1 coordinate 62,867, forward strand.
CCTCAACATTGAAAAACACCAACAAATTCAACAACAACCTCAACATTGAAAAACAACAACAACCTCAACATTGAAAAACACCAACAAATTCAACAACAACCTCAACATTGAAAAACACCAACAAATTCAACAACAACCTCGAAACTGAAAAACACCAACAAATTCAACAACAACCTCAACATTGAAAAACAACAACAACCTCAACATTGAAAAACACCAACAAATTCAACAACAACCTCACCATTGAAAAACAACAACAACCTCAACATTGAAAAACACCAACAAATTCAACAACAACCTCAACATTGAAAAACAACAACAACCTCAACATTGAAAAACACCAACGAATTCAACAACAACCTCTACATTGAAAAACAACAACAATCTCAACATTGAAAAACACCACACATTCAACAACAACCTCAAATTGAAAAACAGCAACAACCTCAACATTGAAAAACACCAACAAATTCAACAACAACTTCAACATTGAAAAACACCAACAAATTCAGCAACAACTTCGACATTGAAAAACACCATCAAATTCAACAACAACCTCAACATTGAAACAACAACAGCAACCTGAACATTGAAAAACAACAACAAATTCAACAAAAACCTCAACATTGAAAAACACCAACAAATTCAACAACAACCTCAACATTGAAAAACACCAACAAATTCAACAACAACCTCAACATTGAAAAACAACAACAACCTCAACATTGAAAAACACCAACAAATTCAACAACAACCTCAACATTGAAAAACATCAACAAATTCAACAACAACCTCAACATTGAAAAACAACAACAACCTCAACATTGAAAAACACCAACAAATTCAACAACAACCTTAACATTGAAAAACAACAACAACCTCAACATTGAAAAACACCAACAAATTCAACAACAACTTCAACATTGAAAAACACCAACAAATTCAACAACAACCTCGAAATTGAAAAACACCAACAAATTCACCAACAACCTCAACATTGAAAAACAACAACAACCTCAACATTGAAAAACACCAACAAATTCAACAACAACCTCAACATTGAAAAACAACAACAACCTCAACATTGAAAAGCACCAACAAATTCAACAACAACCTCAACATTGAAAAACAACAACAACCTCAACATTGAAAGACACCAACAATTTCAACAACAACCTCAACATTGAAAAACACCAACAAATACAACAACAACCTCAGCATTGAAAAACAACAACAACCTCAACATTGAAAAACACCAACAAATTCAACAACAACCTCAACATTGAAAAACAACAACAACCTCAACATTGAAAAACACCAACAAATTCAACAACAACTTCAACGTTGAAAAACACCAACAAATTCACCAACAATCTCGAAATTGAAAAACACCAACAAATTCAACAACAACCTCAACATGGAAAAACAACAACAACCTCAACATTGAAAAACACCAACAAATTCAACAACAACCTCAGCTTTGAAAAACAACAACAACCTCATCATTGAAAAACACCAGCAAATTCAACAACAACCTCAACATTGAAAAACAACAACAACCTCAACATTGAAAAACACCAACAAATTCAACAACAACTTCAACATTGAAAAACACCAACAAATTCACCAACAATCTCGAAATTGAAAAACACCAACAAATTCAACAACAACCTCAACATTGAAAAACAACAACAACCTCAACATTGAAAAATACCAACAAATTCAACAACAACCTCAGCATTGAAAAACAACAACAACCTCAACATTGAAAATCACCAACAAATTCAACAACAACCTCAACATTGAAAAAGAACAACAACCTCAACATTGAAAAACACCAACAAATTCAACAATAACCTCAACATTGAAAAACAACAGCAACCTCAACATTGAAAAACACCAACAAATTCAACAACAACCTCAACATTGAAAAACAACAACAACCTCAACATTGAAAAACACCAACAAATTCAACAACAACTTCAACATTGAAAAACACCAACAAATTCACCAACAATCTCGAAATTGAAAAACACCAACAAATTCAACTACAACCTCAACATTGAAAAACAACAACAACCTCAACATTGAAAAATACCAACAAATTCAACAACAACCTCAGCACTGAAAAACAACAACAACCTCAACATTGAAAAACACCAACAAATTCAACAACAACCTCAACATTGAAAAACAACAACAACCTCAACATTGAAAAACACCAACAAATTCAACAATAACCTCAACATTTAAAAACAACAACAACCTCAACATTGAAAAACACCAACAAATTCAACAACAACCTCAACATTGAAAAACACCAACAAATTCAACAACAACCTCAACATTGAAAAACAACAACAACCTCAACATTGAAAAACACCAACAAATTCAACAACAACCTCAACATTGAAAAACAACAACAACCTCAACATTGAAAAACACCAACAAATTCAACAACAACCTCAACATTGAAAAACACCAACAAATTCAACAACAACCTCGAAACTGAAAAACACCAACAAATTCAACAACAACCTCAACATTGAAAAACAACAACAACCTCAACATTGAAAAACACCAACAAATTCAACAACAACTTCAACATTGAAAAACACCAACAAATTCAGCAACAACTTCGACATTGAAAAACACCATCAAATTCAACAACAACCTCAACATTGAAAAACAACAGCAACCTGAACATTGAAAAACACCAACAAATTCAACAAAAACCTCAACATTGAAAAACACGAACAAATTCAACAACAACCTCAACATTGAAAAACACCAACAAATTCAACAACAACCTCAACATTGAAAAACAACAACAACCTCAACATTGAAAAACACCAACAAATTCAACAACAACCTCAACATTGAAAAACATCAACAAATTCAACAACAACCTCAGCATTGAAAAACAACAACAACCTCAACATTGAAAAACACCAACAAATTCAACAACAACCTTAACATTGAAAAACAACAACAACCTCAACATTGAAAAACACCAACACATTCAACAACTTCAACATTGAAAAACACCAAAAAATTCAACAACAACCTCGAAATTGAAAAACACCAACAAATTCAGCAACAACCTCAACATTGAAAAACAACAACAACCTCAACATTGAAAAACACCAACAAATTCAACAACAACCTCAACATTGAAAAACAACAACAACCTCAACATTGAAAAGCACCAACAAATTCAACAACAACCTCAACATTGAAAAACAACAACAACCTCAAAATTGAAAGACACCAACAATTTCAACAACAACCCCAACATTGAAAAACACCAACAAATACAACAACAACCTCAGCATTGAAAAACAACAACAACCTCAACATTGAAAAACACCAACAAATTCAACAACAACCTCAACATTGGAAAACAACAACAACCTCAACATTGAAAAACACCAACAAATTCAACAACAACTTCAACATTGAAAAACACCAACAAATTCACCAACAATCTCGAAATTGAAAAACACCAACAAATTCAACAACAACCTCAACATGGAAAAACAACAACAACCTCAACAATGAAAAACACCAACAAATTCAACAACAACCTCAGCTTTGAAAAACAACAACAACCTCAACATTGAAAAACACCAACAAATTCAACAACAACCTCAACATTGAAAAACAACAACAACCTCAACATTGAAAAACACCAACAAATTCAACAACAACTTCAACATTTAAAAACACCAACAAATTCACCAACAATCTCGAAATTGAAAAACACCAACAAATTCAACAACAACCTCAACATTGAAAAACAACAACAACCTCAACATTGAAAAATACCAACAAATTCAACAACAACCTCAGCATTGAAAAACAACAACAACCTCAACATTGAAAAACACCAACAAATTCAACAACAACCTCAACATTGAAAAACAACAACAACCTCAACATTGAAAAACACCAACAAATTCAACAATAACCTCAACATTGAAAAACAACAACAACCTCAACATTGAAAAACACCAACAAATTCAACAACAACCTCAACATTGAAAAACAACAACAACCTCAACATTGAAAAACACCAACAAATTCAACAACAACTTCAACATTGAAAAACAACAACAAATTCACCAACAATCTCGAAATTGAAAAACACCAACAAATTCAACAACAACCTCAACATTGAAAAACAACAACCTCAACATTGAAAAATACCAACAAATTCAACAACAACCTCAGCATTGAAAAACAACAACAACCTCAACATTGAAAAACACCAACAAATTCAACAACAACCTCAACATTGAAAAACAACAACAACCTCAACATTGAAAAACACCAACAAATTCAACAATAACCTCAACATTGAAAAACAACAACAACCTCAACATTGAAAAACACCAACAAATTCAACAACAACCTCAACATTGAAAAACACCAACAAATTCAACAACAACCTCAACATTGAAAAACAACAACAACCTCAACATTGAAAAACACCAACAAATTCAACAACAACCTCAACATTGAAAAACAACAACAACCTCAACTTTGAAAAACACCAACAAATTCAACAACAACCTCAACATTGAAAAACACCAACAAATTCAACAACAACCTCGACACTGAAAAACACCAACAAATTCAACAACAACCTCAACATTGAAAAACAACAACAACCTCAACATTGAAAAACACCAACAAATTCAACAACAACCTCACCATTGAAAAACAACAACAACCTCAACATTGAAAAACACCAACAAATTCAACAACAACCTCAACATTGAAAAAAAACAACAACCTCAACATTGAAAAACACCAACGAATTCAACAACAACCTCTACATTGAAAAACAACAACAATCTCAACATTGAAAAACACCAACAAATCCAACAACAACCTCAAATTGAAAAACAGCAACAACCTCAACATTGAAAAACACCAACAAATTCAACACCAACTTCAACATTGAAAAACACCAACAAATTCAGCAACAACCTCGACATTGAAAAACACCATCAAATTCAACAACAACCTCAACATTGAAAAACAACAGCAACCTGAACATTGAAAAACACCAACAAATTCAACAAAAACCTCAACATTGAAAAACACCAACAAATTCAACAACAACCTCAACATTGAAAAACACCAACAAATTCAACAACAACCTCAACATTGAAAAACAACAACAACCTCAACATTGAAAAACACCAACAAATTCAACAACAACCTCAACATTGAAAAACATCAACAAATTCAACAACAACCTCAGCATTGAAAAACAACAACAACCTCAACATTGAAAAACACCAACAAATTCAACAACAACCTTAATATTGAAAAGCAACAACAACCTCAACATTGAATAACACCAACAAATTCAACAACAACTTCAACATTGAAAAACACCAAAAAATTCAACAACAACCTCGAAATTGAAAAACACCAACAAATTCAGCAACAACCTCAACATTGAAAAACAACAACAACCTCAACATTGAAAAACACCAACAAATTCAACAACAACCTCAACATTGAAAAACAACAACAACCTCAACATTGAAAAGCACCAACAAATTCAACAACAACCTCAACATTGAAAAACAACAACAACCTCAACATTGAAAGACACCAACAATTTCAACAACAACCTCAACATTGAAAAACACCAACAAATACAACAACAACCTCAGCATTGAAAAACAACAACAACCTCAACATTGAAAAACACCAACAAATTCAACAACAACCTCAACATTGAAAAACAACAACAACCTCAACATTGAAAAACACCAACAAATTCAACAACAACTTCAACATTGAAAAACACCAACAAATTCACCAACAATCTCGAAATTGAAAAACACCAACAAATTCAACAACAACCTCAACATGGAAAAACAACAACAACCTCAACATTGAAAAACACCAACAAATTCAACAACAACCTCAACTTTGAAAAACAACAACAACCTCAATATTGAAAAACACCAACAAATTCAACAACAACCTCAACATTGAAAAACAACAACAAAATCAACATTGAAAAACACCAACAAATTCAACAACAACTTCAACATTGAAAAACACCAACAAATTCACCAACAATCTCGAAATTGAAAAACACCAACAAATTCAACAACAACCTCAACATTGAAAAACAACAACAACCTCAACATTGAAAAATACCAACAAATTCAACAACAACCTCAGCATTGAAAAACAACAACAACCTCAACATTGAAAAACACCAACAAATTCAACAACAACCTCAACATTGAAAAACAACAACAACCTCAACATTGAAAAACACCAACAAATTCAACAATAACCTCAACATTGAAAAACAACAACAACCTCAACATTGAAAAACACCAACAAATTCAACAACAACCTCAACATTGAAAAACACCACCAAATTCAACAACAACCTCAACATTGAAAAACAACAACAACCTCAACATTGAAAAACACCAACAATTTCAACAACAACCTCAACATTGAAAAACAACAACAACCTCAACATTGAAAAACACCAACAAATTCAACAACAACCTCAACATTGAAAAACACCAACAAATTCAACAACAACCTCGAAACTGAAAAACACCAACAAATTCAACAACAACCTCAACATGGAAAAACAACAACAAACTCAACAATGAAAAACACCAACAAATTCAACAACAACCTCAGCTTTGAAAAACAACAACAACCTCAACATTGAAAAACACCAACAAATTCAACAACAACCTCAACATTGAAAAACAACAACAACCTCAACATTGAAAAACACCAACAAATTCAACAACAACTTCAACATTGAAAAACACCAACAAATTCACCAACAATCTCGAAATTGAAAAACACCAACAAATTCAACAACAACCTCAACATTGAAAAACAACAACAACCTCAACATTGAAAAATACCAACAAATTCAACAACAACCTCAGCATTGAAAAACAACAACAACCTCAACATTGAAAAACACCAACAAATTCAACAACAACCTCAACATTGAAAAACAACAACAACCTCAACATTGAAAAACACCAACAAATTCAACAACAACTTCAACATTTAAAAACACCAACAAATTCACCAACAATCTCGAAATTGAAAAACACCAACAAATTCAACAACAACCTCAACATTGAAAAACACCAACAAATTCAACAACAACCTCAACATTGAAAAACAACAACAACCTCAACATTGAAAAACACCAACAAATTCAACAACAACCTCAACATTGAAAAACAACAACAACCTCAACTTTGAAAAACACCAACAAATTCAACAACAACCTCAACATTGAAAAACACCAACAAATTCAACAACAACCTCGACACTGAAAAACACCAACAAATTCAACAACAACCTCAACATTGAAAAACAACAACAACCTCAACATTGAAAAACACCAACAAATTCAACAACAACCTCACCATTGAAAAACAACAACAACCTCAACATTGAAAAACACCAACAAATTCAACAACAACCTCAACATTGAAAAAAACAACAACCTCAACATTGAAAAACACCAACGAATTCAACAACAACCTCTACATTGAAAAACAACAATAATCTCAACATTGAAAAACACCAACAAATTCAACAACAACCTCAAATTGAAAAACAGCAACAACCTCAACATTGAAAAACACCAACAAATTCAACAACAACTTCAACATTGAAAAACACCAGCAAATTCAACAACAACCTCACCATTGAAAAACAACAACAACCTAAACATTGAAAAACACCAATAAATTCAACAACAACCTCAACATAGAAAAACAACAACAACCTCAACATTGAAAAACACCAACGAATTCAAAAACAACCTCAACATTGAAAACAACAACAAGCTCAACATTGAAAAACACCAACAAATTCAACAACAACCTCAAATTGAAAAACAGCAACAACCTCAACATTGAAAAACACCAACAAATTCAACAACAACTTCAACATTGAAAAACACCAACAAATTCAGCAACAACCTCGACATTGAAAAACACCATCAAATTCAACAACAACCTCAACATTGAAAAACAACAGCAACCTGAACATTGAAAAACACCAACAAATTCAACAAAAACCTCAACATTGAAAACACCAACAAATTCAACAACAACCTCAACATTTAAAAACGCCAACAAATTCAACAACAACCTCAACATTGAAAAACAATAACCTCAACATTGAAAAACACCAACAAATTCAACAAAAAATTCAACATTGAAAAACACCAACAAATTCAACAACCTCAACATTGAAAAACAACAACAACCTCAACATTGAAAAACACCAACAAATTCAACAACAACCTCAACATTGAAAAACACCAACAAATTCAACAACCTCGAAACTGAAAAACACCAACAAATTCAACAAAACCTCAACATTGAAAAACAACAACAAGCTCAACATTGAAAAACACCAACAAATTCAGCTACAACCTCGACATTGAAAAACACCATCAAATTCAACAACAACCTCAACATTGAAAAACAACAGCAACCTGAACATTGAAAAACACCAACAAATTCAACAAAAACCTCAACATTGAAAAACACCAACAAATTCAACAACAACCTCAACATTGAAAAACACCAACAAATTCAACAACAACCTCAACATTGAAAAACAACAACAACCTCAACATTGAAAAACACCAACAAATTCAACAACAACCTCAACATTGAAAAGCACCAACAAATTCAACAACAACCTCAACATTGAAAAACAACAACAACCTCAACATTGAAAGACACCAACAATTTCAACAACAACCTCAACATTGAAAAACACCAACAAATACAACAACAACCTCAGCATTGAAAAACAACAACAACCTCAACATTGAAAAACACCAACAAATTCAACAACAACCTCAACATTGAAAAACAACAACAACCTCAACATTGAAAAACACCAACAAATTCAACAACAACTTCAACATTGAAAAACACCAACAAATTCACCAATAATCTCGAAATTGAAAAACACCAACAAATTCAACAACAAGCTCAACATGGAAAAACAACAACAACCTCAACATTGAAAAACACCAACAAATTCAACAACAACCTCAGCTTTGAAAAACAACAACAACCTCAACATTGAAAAACACCAACAAATTCAACAACAACCTCAACATTGAAAAACAACAACAACCTCAACATTGAAAAACACCAACAAATTCAACAACAACTTCAACATTGAAAAACACCAACAAATTCACCAACAATCTCGAAATTGAAAAACACCAACAAATTCAACAACAACCTCAACATTGAAAAACAACAACAACCTCAACATTGAAAAATACCAACAAATTCAACAACAACCTCAGCATTGAAAAACAACAACAACCTCAACATTGAAAAACACCAACAAATTCAACAACAACCTCAACATTGAAAAACAACAACAACCTCAACATTGAAAAACAACAACAAATTCAACAATAACCTCAACATTGAAAAACAGCAACAACCTCAACATTGAACAACACCAACAAATTCAACAACAACCTCAACATTGAAAAACACCAACAAATTCAACAACAACCTCAACATTGAAAAACAACAACAACCTCAACATTGAAAAACACCAACAAATTCAACAACAACCTCAACATTGAAAAACAACAACAACCTCAACATTGAAAAACACCAACAAATTCAACAACAACCTCAACATTGAAAAACACCAACAAATTCAACAACAACCTCGAAACTGAAAAACACCAACAAATTCAACAACATCAACATTGAAAAACAACAACAACCTCAACATTGAAAAACACCAGCAAATTCAACAACAACCTCACCATTGAAAAACAACAACAACCTAAACATTGAAAAACACCAACAAATTCAACAACAACCTCAACATTGAAAAACAACAACAACCTCAACATTGAAAAACACCAACGAATTCAAAAACAACCTCAACATTGAAAAACAACAACAAGCTCAACATTGAAAAACACCAACAAATTCAACAACAACCTCAAATTGAAAAACAGCAACAACCTCAACATTGAAAAACACCAACAAATTCAACAACAACTTCAACATTGAAAAACAACAGCAACCTGAACATTGAAAAACACCAACAAATTCAACAAAAACCTCAACATTGAAAACACCAACAAATTCAACAACAACCTCAACATTTAAAAACGCCAACAAATTCAACAACAAACTCAACATTGAAAAACAACAACCTCAACATTGAAAAACACCAACAAATTCAACAAAAAATTCAACATTGAAAAACACCAACAAATTCAACAACCTCAACATTGAAAAACAACAACAACCTCAACATTGAAAAACACCAACAAATTCAACAACAACCTCAACATTGAAAAACACCAACAAATTCAACAACAACCTCGAAACTGAAAAACACCAACAAATTCAACAACCTCAACATTGAAAAACAACAACAACCTCAACATTGAAAAACACCAACAAATTCAACAACAACCTCACCATTGAAAAACAACAACAACCTCAACATTGAAAAACACCAACAAATTCAACAACAACCTCAACATTGAAAAACACCAACAAATTCAACAACAACCTCAACATTGAAAAACAACAACAACCTCAACATTGAAAAACACCAACAAATTCAACAACAACCTCAACATTGAAAAACAACAACAACCTCAACTTTGAAAAACACCAACAAATTCAACAACAACCTCAACATTGAAAAACACCAACAAATTCAACAACAACCTCGACACTGAAAAACACCAACAAATTCAACAACAACCTCAACATTGAAAAACAACAACAACCTCAACATTGAAAAACACCAACAAATTCAACAACAACCTCACCATTGAAAAACAACAACAACCTCAACATTGAAAAACACCAACAAATTCAACAACAACCTCAACATTGAAAAAAACAACAACCTCAACATTGAAAAACACCAACGAATTCAACAACAACCTCTACATTGAAAAACAACAACAATCTCAACATTGAAAAACACCAACAAATTCAACAACAACCTCAAATTGAAAAACAGCAACAACCTCAACATTGAAAAACACCAACAAATTCAACAACAACTTCAACATTGAAAAACACCAGCAAATTCAACAACAACCTCACCATTGAAAAACAACAACAACCTAAACATTGAAAAACACCAATAAATTCAACAACAACCTCAACATTGAAAAACAACAACAACCTCAACATTGAAAAACACCAACGAATTCAAAAACAACCTCAACATTGAAAACAACAACAAGCTCAACATTGAAAAACACCAACAAATTCAACAACAACCTCAAATTGAAAAACAGCAACAACCTCAACATTGAAAAACACCAACAAATTCAACAACAACTTCAACATTGAAAAACACCAACAAATTCAGCAACAACCTCGACATTGAAAAACACGATCAAATTCAACAACAACCTCAACATTGAAAAACAACAGCAACCTGAACATTGAAAAACACCAACAAATTCAACAAAAACCTCAACATTGAAAACACCAACAAATTCAACAACAACCTCAACATTTAAAAACGCCAACAAATTCAACAACAACCTCAACATTGAAAAACAATAACCTCAACATTGAAAAACACCAACAAATTCAACAAAAAATTCAACATTGAAAAACACCAACAAATTCAACAACCTCAACATTGAAAAACAACAACAACCTCAACATTGAAAAACACCAACAAATTCAACAACAACCTCAACATTGAAAAACACCAACAAATTCAACAACCTCGAAACTGAAAAACACCAACAAATTCAACAAAACCTCAACATTGAAAAACAACAACAAGCTCAACATTGAAAAACACCAACAAATTCAGCTACAACCTCGACATTGAAAAACACCATCAAATTCAACAACAACCTCAACATTGAAAAACAACAGCAACCTGAACATTGAAAAACACCAACAAATTCAACAAAAACCTCAACATTGAAAAACACCAACAAATTCAACAACAACCTCAACATTGAAAAACACCAACAAATTCAACAACAACCTCAACATTGAAAAACAACAACAACCTCAACATTGAAAAACACCAACAAATTCAACAACAACCTCAACATTGAAAAACATCAACAAATTCAACAACAACCTCAGCATTGAAAAACAACAACAACCTCAACATTGAAAAACACCAACAAATTCAACAACAACCTTAATATTGAAAAGCAACAACAACCTCAACATTGAAAAACACCAACAAATTCAACAACAACTTCAACATTGAAAAACACCAAAAAATTCAACAACAACCTCGAAATTGAAAAACACCAACAAATTCAGCAACAACCTCAACATTGAAAAACAACAACAACCTCAACATTGAAAAGCACCAACAAATTCAACAACAACCTCAACATTGAAAAACAACAACAACCTCAACATTGAAAGACACCAACAATTTCAACAACAACCTCAACATTGAAAAACACCAACAAATACAACAACAACCTCAGCATTGAAAAACAACAACAACCTCAACATTGAAAAACAGCAACAAATTCAACAACAACCTCAACATTGAAAAACAACAACAACCTCAACATTGAAAAACACCAACAAATTCAACAACAACTTCAACATTGAAAAACACCAACAAATTCACCAATAATCTCGAAATTGAAAAACACCAACAAATTCAACAACAAGCTCAACATGGAAAAACAACAACAACCTCAACATTGAAAAACACCAACAAATTCAACAACAACCTCAGCTTTGAAAAACAACAACATCCTCAACATTGAAAAACACCAACAAATTCAACAACAACCTCAACATTGAAAAACAACAACAACCTCAACATTGAAAAACACCAACAAATTCAACAACAACTTCAACATTGAAAAACACCAACAAATTCACCAACAATCTCGAAATTGAAAAACACCAACAAATTCAACAACAACCTCAACATTGAAAAACAACAACAACCTCAACATTGAAAAATACCAACAAATTCAACAACAACCTCAGCATTGAAAAACAACAACAACCTCAACATTGAAAAACACCAACAAATTCAACAACAACCTCAACATTGAAAAACAACAACAACCTCAACATTGAAAAACAACAACAAATTCAACAATAACCTCAACATTGAAAAACAGCAACAACCTCAACATTGAACAACACCAACAAATTCAACAACAACCTCAACATTGAAAAACACCAACAAATTCAACAACAACCTCAACATTGAAAAACAACAACAACCTCAACATTGAAAAACACCAACAAATTCAACAACAACCTCAACATTGAAAAACAACAACAACCTCAACATTGAAAAACACCAACAAATTCAACAACAACCTCAACATTGAAAAACACCAACAAATTCAACAACAACCTCGAAACTGAAAAACACCAACAAATTCAACAACATCAACATTGAAAAACAACAACAACCTCAACATTGAAAAACACCAGCAAATTCAACAACAACCTCACCATTGAAAAACAACAACAACCTAAACATTGAAAAACACCAACAAATTCAACAACAACCTCAACATTGAAAAACAACAACAACCTCAACATTGAAAAACACCAACGAATTCAAAAACAACCTCAACATTGAAAAACAACAACAAGCTCAACATTGAAAAACACCAACAAATTCAACAACAACCTCAAATTGAAAAACAGCAACAACCTCAACATTGAAAAACACCAACAAATTCAACAACAACTTCAACATTGAAAAACAACAGCAACCTGAACATTGAAAAACACCAACAAATTCAACAAAAACCTCAACATTGAAAACACCAACAAATTCAACAACAACCTCAACATTTAAAAACGCCAACAAATTCAACAACAAACTCAACATTGAAAAACAACAACCTCAACATTGAAAAACACCAACAAATTCAACAAAAAATTCAACATTGAAAAACACCAACAAATTCAACAACCTCAACATTGAAAAACAACAACAACCTCAACATTGAAAAACACCAACAAATTCAACAACAACCTCAACATTGAAAAACACCAACAAATTCAACAACAACCTCGAAACTGAAAAACACCAACAAATTCAACAACCTCAACATTGAAAAACAACAACAACCTCAACATTGAAAAACACCAACAAATTCAACAACAACCTCACCATTGAAAAACAACAACAACCTCAACATTGAAAAACAACAACAACCTCAACATTGAAAAACAACAACAACCTCAACATTGAAAGACACCAACAATTTCAACAACAACCTCAACATTGAAAAACAACAACAACCTCAACATTGAAAAACAACAACAACCTCAACATTGAAAAACAACAACAAGTTCAACAACAACCTCAACATTGAAAGACACCAACAATTTCAACAACAACCTCAACATTGAAAAACACCAACAAATACAACAACAACCTCAGCATTGAAAAACAACAACAACCTCAACATTGAAAAACACCAACAAGTTCAACAACAACCTCAACATTGAAAAACAACAACAACCTCAACATTGAAAAACACCAACAAATTCAACAACAACTTCAACATTGAAAAACACCAACAATTTCACCAACAATCTCGAAATTGAAAAACACCAACAAATTCAACAACAACCTCAACATGGAAAAACAACAACAACCTCAACATTGAAAAACACCAACAAATTCAACAACAACCTCAGCTTTGTAAAACAACAACAACCTCAACATTGAAAAACAACAACAACCTCAACATTGAAAAACACCAACAAATTCAACAACAACCTCAACATTGAAAAACAACAACAACCTCAACATTGAAAAACACCAACAAATTCAACAAAAACCTCAACATTGAAAAACACCAACAAATTCAACAACAACCTCAACATTGAAAAACACCAACAAATTCAACAACAACCTCAACATTGAAAAACAACAACAACCTCAACATTGAAAAACACCAACAAATTCAACAACAACCTCAACATTGAAAAACATCAACAAATTCAACAACAACCTCAGCATTGAAAAACAACAACAACCTCAACATTGAAAAACACCAACAAATTCAACAACAACCTTAATATTGAAAAGCAACAACAACCTCAACATTGAAAAACACCAACAAATTCAACAACAACTTCAACATTGAAAAACACCAAAAAATTCAACAACAACCTCGAAATTGAAAAACACCAACAAATTCAGCAACAACCTCAACATTGAAAAACAACAACAACCTCAACATTGAAAAGCACCAACAAATTCAACAACAACCTCAACATTGAAAAACAACAACAACCTCAACATTGAAAGACACCAACAATTTCAACAACAACCTCAACATTGAAAAACACCAACAAATACAACAACAACCTCAGCATTGAAAAACAACAACAACCTCAACATTGAAAAACACCAACAAATTCAACAACAACCTCAACATTGAAAAACAACAACAACCTCAACATTGAAAAACACCAACAAATTCAACAACAACTTCAACATTGAAAAACACCAACAAATTCACCAATAATCTCGAAATTGAAAAACACCAACAAATTCAACAACAAGCTCAACATGGAAAAACAACAACAACCTCAACATTGAAAAACACCAACAAATTCAACAACAACCTCAGCTTTGAAAAACAACAACAACCTCAACATTGAAAAACACCAACAAATTCAACAACAACCTCAACATTGAAAAACAACAACAACCTCAACATTGAAAAACACCAACAAATTCAACAACAACTTCAACATTGAAAAACACCAACAAATTCACCAACAATCTCGAAATTGAAAAACACCAACAAATTCAACAACAACCTCAACATTGAAAAACAACAACAACCTCAACATTGAAAAATACCAACAAATTCAACAACAACCTCAGCATTGAAAAACAACAACAACCTCAACATTGAAAAACACCAACAAATTCAACAACAACCTCAACATTGAAAAACAACAACAACCTCAACATTGAAAAACAACAACAAATTCAACAATAACCTCAACATTGAAAAACAGCAACAACCTCAACATTGAACAACACCAACAAATTCAACAACAACCTCAACATTGAAAAACACCAACAAATTCAACAACAACCTCAACATTGAAAAACAACAACAACCTCAACATTGAAAAACACCAACAAATTCAACAACAACCTCAACATTGAAAAACAACAACAACCTCAACATTGAAAAACACCAACAAATTCAACAACAACCTCAACATTGAAAAACACCAACAAATTCAACAACAACCTCGAAACTGAAAAACACCAACAAATTCAACAACATCAACATTGAAAAACAACAACAACCTCAACATTGAAAAACACCAGCAAATTCAACAACAACCTCACCATTGAAAAACAACAACAACCTAAACATTGAAAAACACCAACAAATTCAACAACAACCTCAACATTGAAAAACAACAACAACCTCAACATTGAAAAACACCAACGAATTCAAAAACAACCTCAACATTGAAAAACAACAACAACCTCAACATTGAAAAACACCAACAAATTCAACAACAACCTCAACATTGAAAAACAACAACAACCTCAACATTGAAAAACACCAACGAATTCAACAACAACCTCAACATTGAAAAACAACAACAACCTCAACATTGAAAAACACCAACAAATTCAACAACAACTTCAACATTGAAAAACACCAACAATTTCACCAACAATCTCGAAATTGAAAAACACCAACAAATTCAACAACAACCTCAACATGGAAAAACAACAACAACCTCAACATTGAAAAACACCAACAAATTCAACAACAACCTCAGCTTTGTAAAACAACAACAACCTCAACATTGAAAAACAACAACAACCTCAACATTGAAAAACACCAACAAATTCAACAACAACCTCAACATTGAAAAACAACAACAACCTCAACATTGAAAAACACCAACAAATTCAACAAAAACCTCAACATTGAAAAACACCAACAAATTCAACAACAACCTCAACATTGAAAAACACCAACAAATTCAACAACAACCTCAACATTGAAAAACAACAACAACCTCAACATTGAAAAACACCAACAAATTCAACAACAACCTCAACATTGAAAAACATCAACAAATTCAACAACAACCTCAGCATTGAAAAACAACAACAACCTCAACATTGAAAAACACCAACAAATTCAACAACAACCTTAATATTGAAAAGCAACAACAACCTCAACATTGAAAAACACCAACAAATTCAACAACAACTTCAACATTGAAAAACACCAAAAAATTCAACAACAACCTCGAAATTGAAAAACACCAACAAATTCAGCAACAACCTCAACATTGAAAAACAACAACAACCTCAACATTGAAAAGCACCAACAAATTCAACAACAACCTCAACATTGAAAAACAACAACAACCTCAACATTGAAAGACACCAACAATTTCAACAACAACCTCAACATTGAAAAACACCAACAAATACAACAACAACCTCAGCATTGAAAAACAACAACAACCTCAACATTGAAAAACACCAACAAATTCAACAACAACCTCAACATTGAAAAACAACAACAACCTCAACATTGAAAAACACCAACAAATTCAACAACAACTTCAACATTGAAAAACACCAACAAATTCACCAATAATCTCGAAATTGAAAAACACCAACAAATTCAACAACAAGCTCAACATGGAAAAACAACAACAACCTCAACATTGAAAAACACCAACAAATTCAACAACAACCTCAGCTTTGAAAAACAACAACAACCTCAACATTGAAAAACACCAACAAATTCAACAACAACCTCAACATTGAAAAACAACAACAACCTCAACATTGAAAAACACCAACAAATTCAACAACAACTTCAACATTGAAAAACACCAACAAATTCACCAACAATCTCGAAATTGAAAAACACCAACAAATTCAACAACAACCTCAACATTGAAAAACAACAACAACCTCAACATTGAAAAATACCAACAAATTCAACAACAACCTCAGCATTGAAAAACAACAACAACCTCAACATTGAAAAACACCAACAAATTCAACAACAACCTCAACATTGAAAAACAACAACAACCTCAACATTGAAAAACAACAACAAATTCAACAATAACCTCAACATTGAAAAACAGCAACAACCTCAACATTGAACAACACCAACAAATTCAACAACAACCTCAACATTGAAAAACACCAACAAATTCAACAACAACCTCAACATTGAAAAACAACAACAACCTCAACATTGAAAAACACCAACAAATTCAACAACAACCTCAACATTGAAAAACAACAACAACCTCAACATTGAAAAACACCAACAAATTCAACAACAACCTCAACATTGAAAAACACCAACAAATTCAACAACAACCTCGAAACTGAAAAACACCAACAAATTCAACAACATCAACATTGAAAAACAACAACAACCTCAACATTGAAAAACACCAGCAAATTCAACAACAACCTCACCATTGAAAAACAACAACAACCTAAACATTGAAAAACACCAACAAATTCAACAACAACCTCAACATTGAAAAACAACAACAACCTCAACATTGAAAAACACCAACGAATTCAAAAACAACCTCAACATTGAAAAACAACAACAAGCTCAACATTGAAAAACACCAACAAATTCAACAACAACCTCAAATTGAAAAACAGCAACAACCTCAACATTGAAAAACACCAACAAATTCAACAACAACTTCAACATTGAAAAACAACAGCAACCTGAACATTGAAAAACACCAACAAATTCAACAAAAACCTCAACATTGAAAACACCAACAAATTCAACAACAACCTCAACATTTAAAAACGCCAACAAATTCAACAACAAACTCAACATTGAAAAACAACAACCTCAACATTGAAAAACACCAACAAATTCAACAAAAAATTCAACATTGAAAAACACCAACAAATTCAACAACCTCAACATTGAAAAACAACAACAACCTCAACATTGAAAAACACCAACAAATTCAACAACAACCTCAACATTGAAAAACACCAACAAATTCAACAACAACCTCGAAACTGAAAAACACCAACAAATTCAACAACCTCAACATTGAAAAACAACAACAACCTCAACATTGAAAAACACCAACAAATTCAACAACAACCTCACCATTGAAAAACAACAACAACCTCAACATTGAAAAACAACAACAACCTCAACATTGAAAAACAACAACAACCTCAACATTGAAAGACACCAACAATTTCAACAACAACCTCAACATTGAAAAACAACAACAACCTCAACATTGAAAAACAACAACAACCTCAACATTGAAAAACAACAACAAGTTCAACAACAACCTCAACATTGAAAGACACCAACAATTTCAACAACAACCTCAACATTGAAAAACACCAACAAATACAACAACAACCTCAGCATTGAAAAACAACAACAACCTCAACATTGAAAAACACCAACAAGTTCAACAACAACCTCAACATTGAAAAACAACAACAACCTCAACATTGAAAAACACCAACAAATTCAACAACAACTTCAACATTGAAAAACACCAACAATTTCACCAACAATCTCGAAATTGAAAAACACCAACAAATTCAACAACAACCTCAACATGGAAAAACAACAACAACCTCAACATTGAAAAACACCAACAAATTCAACAACAACCTCAGCTTTGTAAAACAACAACAACCTCAACATTGAAAAACAACAACAACCTCAACATTGAAAAACACCAACAAATTCAACAACAACCTCAACATTGAAAAACAACAACAACCTCAACATTGAAAAACACCAACAAATTCAACAACAACTTCAACATTGAAAAACACCAACAAATTCACCAACAATCTCGAAATTGAAAAACACCAACAAATTCAACAACAACCTCAACATTGAAAAACAACAACAACCTCAACATTGAAAAATACCAACAAATTCAAGAACAACCTAGGCATTGAAAAACAACAACAACCTCAACATTGAAAATCACCAACAAATTCAACAACAACCTCAACATTGAAAAACAACAACAACCTCAACATTGAAAAACACCAACAAATTCAACAATAACCTCAACATTGAAAAACAACAACAACCTCAACATTGAAAAACACCAACAAATTCAACAACAACCTCAACATTGAAAAACAACAACAACCTCAACATTGAAAAACACCAACAAATTCAACAACAACTTCAACATTGAAAAACACCAACAAATTCACCAACAATCTCGAAATTGAAAAACACCAACAAATTCAACAACAACCTCAACATTGAAAAACAACAACAACCTCAACATTGAAAAATACCAACAAATTCAACAACAACCTCAGCACTGAAAAACAACAACAACCTCAACATTGAAAAACACCAACAAATTCAACAACAACCTCAACATTGAAAAACAACAACAACCTCAACATTGAAAAACACCAACAAATTCAACAATAACCTCAACATTGAAAAACAACAACAACCTCAACATTGAAAAACACCAACAATTTCAACAACAACCTCAACATTGAAAAACACCAACAAATTCAACAACAACCTCAACATTGAAAAACAACAACAACCTCAACATTGAAAAACACCACCAAATTCAACAACAACCTCACCATTGAAAAACAACAACAACCTCAACATTGAAAAACACCAACAAATTCAACAACAACCTCAACATTGAAAAACAACAACAACCTCAACATTGAAAAACACCAACGAATTCAACAACAACCTCAACATTGAAAAACAACAACAATCTCAACATGGAAAAACACCAACAAATTCAACAACAACCTCAAATTGAAAAACAGCAACAACCTCAACATTGAAAAACACCAACAAATTCAACAACAACTTCAACATTGAAATACACCAACAAATTCACCAACAATCTCGAAATTGAAAAACACCAACAAATTCAACAACAACCTCAACATTGAAAAACAACAACAACCTCAACATTGAAAAATACCAACAAATTCAACAACAACCTCAGCATTGAAAAACAACAACAACCTCAACATTGAAAAACACCAACAAATTCAACAACAACCTCAACATTGAAAAACAACAACAACCTCAACATTGAAAAACACCGACAAATTCAACAATAACCTCAACATTGAAAAACAACAACAACCTCAACATTGAAAAACACCAACAAATTCAACAACAACCTCAACATTGAAAAACACCAACAAATTCAACAACAACCTCAACATTGAAAAACAACAACAACCTCAACATTGAAAAACACCAACAAATCCAACAACAACCTCAACATTGAAAAACACCAACAAATTCAACAACAACCTCGAAACTGAAAAACACCAACAAATTCAACAACAACATCACCATTGAAAAACAACAACAACCTAAACATTGAAAAACACCAACAAATTCAACAACAACCTCAACATTGAAAAACAACAACAACTTCAACATTGAAAAACACCAACAAATTCACCAACAATCTCGAAATTGAAAAACACCAACAAATTCAACAACAACCTCAACATTGAAAAACAACAACAACCTCAACATTGAAAAATACCAACAAATTCAACAACAACCTCAGCACTGAAAAACAACAACAACCTCAACATTGAAAAACACCAACAAATTCAACAACAACCTCAACATTGAAAAACAACAACAACCTCAACATTGAAAAACACCAACAAATTCAACAATAACCTCAACATTGAAAAACAACAACAACCTCAACATTGAAAAACACCAACAATTTCAACAACAACCTCAACATTGAAAAACACCAACAAATTCAACAACAACCTCAACATTGAAAAACAACAACAACCTCAACATTGAAAAACACCACCAAATTCAACAACAACCTCACCATTGAAAAACAACAACAACCTCAACATTGAAAAACACCAACAAATTCAACAACAACCTCAACATTGAAAAACAACAACAACCTCAACATTGAAAAACACCAACGAATTCAACAACAACCTCAACATTGAAAAACAACAACAATCTCAACATGGAAAAACACCAACAAATTCAACAACAACCTCAAATTGAAAAACAGCAACAACCTCAACATTGAAAAACACCAACAAATTCAACAACAACTTCAACATTGAAATACACCAACAAATTCACCAACAATCTCGAAATTGAAAAACACCAACAAATTCAACAACAACCTCAACATTGAAAAACAACAACAACCTCAACATTGAAAAATACCAACAAATTCAACAACAACCTCAGCATTGAAAAACAACAACAACCTCAACATTGAAAAACACCAACAAATTCAACAACAACCTCAACATTGAAAAACAACAACAACCTCAACATTGAAAAACACCGACAAATTCAACAATAACCTCAACATTGAAAAACAACAACAACCTCAACATTGAAAAACACCAACAAATTCAACAACAACCTCAACATTGAAAAACACCAACAAATTCAACAACAACCTCAACATTGAAAAACAACAACAACCTCAACATTGAAAAACACCAACAAATCCAACAACAACCTCAACATTGAAAAACACCAACAAATTCAACAACAACCTCGAAACTGAAAAACACCAACAAATTCAACAACAACATCACCATTGAAAAACAACAACAACCTAAACATTGAAAAACACCAACAAATTCAACAACAACCTCAACATTGAAAAACAACAACAACCTCAACATTGAAAAACACCAACAAATTCAACAACAACCTCAAATTGAAAAACAGCAACAACCTCAACATTGAAAAACACCAACAAATTCAACAACAACTTCAACATTGAAAAACAACAGCAACCTGAACATTGAAAAACACCAACAAATTCAACAAAAACCTCAACATTGAAAACACCAACAAATTCAACAACAACCTCAACATTTAAAAACGCCAACAAATTCAACAACAACCTCAACATTGAAAAACAACAACCTCAACATTGAAAAACACCAACAAATTCAACAAAAAATTCAACATTGAAAAACACCAACAAATTCAACAACCTCAACATTGAAAAACAACAACAACCTCAACATTGAAAAACACCAACAAATTCAACAACAACCTCAACATTGAAAAACACCAACAAATTCAACAACAACCTCGAAACTGAAAAACACCAACAAATTCAACAACAACCTCAACATTGAAAAACAACAACAACCTCAACATTGAAAAACACCAACAAATTCAACAACAACCTCACCATTGAAAAACAACAACAACCTCAACATTGAAAAACAACAACAACCTCAACATTGAAAAACAACAACAACCTCAACATTGAAAGACACCAACAATTTCAACAACAACCTCAACATTGAAAAACAACAACAACCTCAACATTGAAAAACAACAACAACCTCAACATTGAAAAACAACAACAACCTCAACATTGAAAGACACCAACAATTTCAACAACAACCTCAACATTGAAAAACACCAACAAATACAACAACAACCTCAGCATTGAAAAACAACAACAACCTCAACATTGAAAAACACCAACAAGTTCAACAACAACCTCAACATTGAAAAACAACAACAACCTCAACATTGAAAAACACCAACAACTTCAACAACAACTTCAACATTGAAAAACACCAACAATTTCACCAACAACCTCAACATGGAAAAACAACAACAACCTCAACATTGAAAAACACCAACAAATTCAACAACAACCTCAGCTTTGTAAAACAACAACAACCTCAACATTGAAAAACAACAACAACCTCAACATTGAAAAACACCAACAAATTCAACAACAACCTCAACATTGAAAAACAACAACAACCTCAACATTGAAAAACACCAACAAATTCAACAACAACTTCAACATTGAAAAACACCAACAAATTCAACAACAATCTCGAAATTGAAAAACACCAACAAATTCAACAACAACCTCAACATTGAAAAACAACAACAACCTCAACATTGAAAAATACCAACAAATTCAAGAACAACCTCAGCATTGAAAAACAACAACAACCTCAACATTGAAAATCACCAACAAATTCAACAACAACCTCAACATTGAAAAACAACAACAACCTCAACATTGAAAAACACCAACAAATTCAACAATAACCTCAACATTGAAAAACAACAACAACCTCAACATTGAAAAACACCAACAAATTCAACAACAACCTCAACATTGAAAAACAACAACAACCTCAACATTGAAAAACACCAACAAATTCAACAACAACTTCAACATTGAAAAACACCAACAAATTCACCAACAATCTCGAAATTGAAAAACACCAACAAATTCAACAACAACCTCAACATTGAAAAACAACAACAACCTCAACATTGAAAAATACCAACAAATTCAACAACAACCTCAGCACTGAAAAACAACAACAACCTCAACATTGAAAAACACCAACAAATTCAACAACAACCTCAACATTGAAAAACAACAACAACCTCAACATTGAAAAACACCAACAAATTCAACAATAACCTCAACATTGAAAAACAACAACAACCTCAACATTGAAAAACACCAACAATTTCAACAACAACCTCAACATTGAAAAACACCAACAAATTCAACAACAACCTCAACATTGAAAAACAACAACAACCTCAACATTGAAAAACACCAGCAAATTCAACAACAACCTCACCATTGAAAAACAACAACAACCTCAACATTGAAAAACACCAACAAATTCAACAACAACCTCAACATTGAAAAACAACAACAACCTCAACATTGAAAAACACCAACGAATTCAACAACAACCTCAACATTGAAAAACAACAACAATCTCAACATTGAAAAACACCAACAAATTCAACAACAACCTCAAATTGAAAAACAGCAACAACCTCAACATTGAAAAACACCAACAAATTCAACAACAACTTCAACATTGAAATACACCAACAAATTCACCAACAATCTCGAAATTGAAAAACACCAACAAATTCAACAACAACCTCAACATTGAAAAACAACAACAACCTCAACATTGAAAAATACCAACAAATTCAACAACAACCTCAGCATTGAAAAACAACAACAACCTCAACATTGAAAAACACCAACAAATTCAACAACAACCTCAACATTGAAAAACAACAACAACCTCAACATTGAAAAACACCGACAAATTCAACAATAACCTCAACATTGAAAAACAACAACAACCTCAACATTGAAAAACACCAACAAATTCAACAACAACCTCAACATTGAAAAACACCAACAAATTCAACAACAACCTCAACATTGAAAAACAACAACAACCTCAACATTGAAAAACACCAACAAATCCAACAACAACCTCAACATTGAAAAACACCAACAAATTCAACAACAACCTCGAAACTGAAAAACACCAACAAATTCAACAACAACATCACCATTGAAAAACAACAACAACCTAAACATTGAAAAACACCAGCAAATTCAACAACAACCTCAACATTGAAAAACAACAACAACCTCAACATTGAAAAACACCAACAAATTCAACAACAACCTCAAATTGAAAAACAGCAACAACCTCAACATTGAAAAACACCAACAAATTCAACAACAACTTCAACATTGAAAAACAACAGCAACCTGAACATTGAAAAACACCAACAAATTCAACAAAAACCTCAACATTGAAAACACCAACAAATTCAACAACAACCTCAACATTTAAAAACGCCAACAAATTCAACAACAACCTCAACATTGAAAAACAACAACCTCAACATTGAAAAACACCAACAAATTCAACAAAAAATTCAACATTGAAAAACACCAACAAATTCAACAACCTCAACATTGAAAAACAACAACAACTTCAACATTGAAAAACACCAACAAATTCAACAACAACCTCGAAACTGAAAAACACCAACAAATTCAACAACAACCTCAGCATTGAAAAACAACAACAACCTCAACATTGAAAAACACCAACAAATTCCATAACAACCTCACCATTGAAAAACAACAACCTCAACATTGAAAAACAACAACAACCTCAACATTGAAAAACAACAACAACCTCAACATTGAAAGACACCAACAATTTCAACAACAACCTCAACATTGAAAAACAACAACAACCTCAACATTGAAAAACAACAACAACCTCAACATTGAAAAACAACAACAACCTCAACATTGAAAGACACCAACAATTTCAACAACAACCTCAACATTGAAAAACACCAACAAATACAACAACAACCTCAGCATTGAAAAACAACAACAACCTCAACATTGAAAAACAACAACAACCTCAACATTGAAAAGCACCAACAAATTCAACAACAACTTCAACATTGAAAAACACCAACAATTTCACCAACAATCTCGAAATTGAAAAACACCAACAAATTCAACAACAACCTCAACATGGAAAAACAACAACAACTTCAACATTGAAAAACACCAACAAATTCAACAACAACCTCAGCATTGAAAAACAACAACAACCTCAACATTGAAAAACACCAACAAATTCAACAACAACCTCAACATTGAAAAACAACAACAACCTCAACATTGAAAAACACCAACAAATTCAACAACAACTTCAACATTGAAAAACACCAACAAATTCACCAACAATCTCGAAATTGAAAAACACCAACAAATTCAACAACAACCTCAACATTGAAAAACAACAACAACCTCAACATTGAAAAATACCAACAAATTCAACAACAACCTCAGCATTGAAAAACAACAACAACCTCAACATTGAAAAACACCAACAAATTCAACAACAACCTCAACATTGAAAAACAACAACAACCTCAACATTGAAAAACAACAACAACCTCAACATTGAAAAATACCAACAAATTCAACAACAACCTCAGCATTGAAAAACAACAACAACCTCAACATTGAAAAACACCAACAAATTCAACAACAACCTCAACATTGAAAAACAACAACAACCTCAACATTGAAAAACACCAACAAATTCAACAATAACGTCAACATTGAAAAACAACAACAACCTCAACATTGAAAAACACCAACAAATTCAACAACAACCTCAACATTGAAAAACAACAACAACCTCAACATTGAAAAACACCAACAAATTCAACAACAACTTCAACATTGAAAAACACCAACAAATTCACCAACAATCTCGAAATTGAGAAACACCAACAAATTCAACAACAACCTCAACATTGAAAAACAACAACAACCTCAACATTGAAAAATACCAACAAATTCAACAACAACCTCAGCATTGAAAAACAACAACAACCTCAACATTGAAAAACACCAACAAATTCAACAACAACCTCAACATTGAAAAACAACAACAACCTCAACATTGAAAAACACCAACAAATTCAACAATAACCTCAACATTGAAAAACAACAACAACCTCAACATTGAAAAACACCAACAAGTTCAACAACAACCTCAACATTGAAAAATACCAACAAATTCAACAACAACCTCAACATTGAAAAACAACAACAACATCAACATTGAAAAACACCAACAAATTCAACAACAACCTCAACATTCAAAAACAACAACAACCTCAACATTGAAAAACACCAACAAATTCAACAACAACCTCAACATTGAAAAACACCAACAAATTCAACAACAACCTCGAAACTGAAAAACACCAACAAATTCAACAACAACCTCAACATTGAAAAACAACAACAACCTCAACATTGAAAAACACCAACAAATTCAACAACAACTTCAACATTGAAAAACACCAACAAATTCAGCAACAACTTCGACATTGAAAAACACCATCAAATTCAACAACAACCTCACCATTGAAAATCAACAACAACCTCAACATTGAAAAACACCAACAAATTCAACAACAACCTCAGCATTGAAAAACAACAACAACCTCAACATTGAAAAACACCAACGAATTCAACAACAACCTCTACATTGAAAAACAACAACAATCTCAACATTGAAAAACACCAACAAATTCAACAACAACCTCAAATTGAAAAACAGCAACAAACTCAACATTGAAAAACACCAACAAATTCAACAACAACTTCAACATTGAAAAACACCAACAAATTCAGCAACAACCTCGACATTGAAAAACACCATCAAATTCAACAACAACCTCAGCATTGAAAAACAACAGCAACCTGAACATTGAAAAACACCAACAAATTCAACAAAAACCTCAACATTGAAAAACACCAACAAATTCAACAACAACCTCAACATTGAAAAACACCAACAAATTCAACAACAACCTCAACATTGAAAAACAACAACAACCTCAACATTGAAAAACACCAACAAATTCAACAACAACCTCAACATTGAAAAACATCAACAAATTCAACAACAACCTCAGCATTGAAAAACAACAACAACCTCAACATTGAAAAACACCAACAAATTCAACAACAACCTTAATATTGAAAAACAACAACAACCTCAACATTGAAAAACACCAACAAATTCAACAACAACTTCAACATTGAAAAACACCAAAAAATTCAACAACAACCTCGAAATTGAAAAACACCAACAAATTCAGCAACAACCTCAACATTGAAAAACAACAACAACCTCAACATTGAAAAACACCAACAAATTCAACAACAACCTCAACATTGAAAAACAACAACAACCTCAACATTGAAAAGCACCAACAAATTCAACAACAACCTCAACATTGAAAAACAACAACAACCTCAACATTGAAAGACACCAACAATTTCAACAACAACCTCAACATTGAAAAACACCAACAAATACAACAACAACCTCAGCATTGAAAAACAACAACAACCTCAACATTGAAAAACACCAACAAATTCAACAACAACCTCAACATTGAAAAACAACAACAACCTCAACATTGAAAAACACCAACAAATTCAACAACAACTTCAACATTGAAAAACACCAACAAATTCACCAACAATCTCGAAATTGAAAAAAACCAACAAATTCAACAACAACCTCAACATGGAAAAACAACAACAACCTCAACAATGAAAAACACCAACAAATTCAACAACAACCTCAGCTTTGAAAAACAACAACAACCTCAACATTGAAAAACACCAACAAATTCAACAACAACCTCAACATTGAAAAACAACAACAACCTCAACATTGAAAAACACCAACAAATTCAACAACAACTTCAACATTGAAAAACACCAAAAAATTCAACAACAACCTCGAAATTGAAAAACACCAACAAATTCAGCAACAACCTCAACATTGAAAAACAACAACAACCTCAACATTGAAAAACACCAACAAATTCAACAACAACCTCAACATTGAAAAACAACAACAACCTCAACATTGAAAAGCACCAACAAATTCAACAACAACCTCAACATTGAAAAACAACAACAACCTCAACATTGAAAGACACCAACAATTTCAACAACAACCTCAACATTGAAAAACACCAACAAATACAACAACAACCTCAGCATTGAAAAACAACAACAACCTCAACATTGAAAAACACCAACAAATTCAACAACAACCTCAACATTGAAAAACAACAACAACCTCAACATTGAAAAACACCAACAAATTCAACAACAACTTCAACATTGAAAAACACCAACAAATTCACCAACAATCTCGAAATTGAAAAAAACCAACAAATTCAACAACAACCTCAACATGGAAAAACAACAACAACCTCAACAATGAAAAACACCAACAAATTCAACAACAACCTCAGCTTTGAAAAACAACAACAACCTCAACATTGAAAAACACCAACAAATTCAACAACAACCTCAACATTGAAAAACAACAACAACCTCAACATTGAAAAACACCAACAAATTCAACAACAACTTCAACATTGAAAAACACCAACAAATTCACCAACAATCTCGAAATTGAAAAACACCAACAAATTCAACAACAACCTCAACATTGAAAAACAACAACAACCTCAACATTGAAAAATACCAACAAATTCAACAACAACCTCAGCATTGAAAAACAACAACAACCTAAACATTGAAAAACACCAACAAATTCAACAACAACCTCAACATTGAAAAACAACAACAACCTCAACATTGAAAAACACCAACAAATTCAACAATAACCTCAACATTGAAAAACAACAACAACCTCAACATTGAAAAACACCAACAAATTCAACAACAACCTCAACATTGAAAAACAACAACCACCTCAACATTGAAAAACACCAACAAATTCAACAACAACTTCAACATTGAAAAACACCAACAAATTCACCAACAATCTCGAAATTGAAAAACACCAACAAGTTCAACAACAACCTCAACATTGAAAAACAACAACAACCTCAACATTGAAAAATACCAACAAATTCAACAACAACCTCAGCATTGAAAAACAATAACAACCTCAACATTGAAAAACACCAACAAATTCAACAACAACCTCAACATTGAAAAACAACAACAACCTCAACATTGAAAAACACCAACAAATTCAACAATAACCTCAACATTGAAAAACAACAACAACCTCAACATTGAAAAACACCAACAAATTCAACAACAACCTCAACATTGAAAAACACCAACAAATTAAACAACAACCTCAACATTGAAAAACAACAACAACCTCAACATTGAAAAACACCAACAAATTCAACAACAACCTCAACATTGAAAAACAACAACAACCTTAACATTGAAAAACACCAACAAATTCAACAACAACCTCAACATTGAAAAACACCAACAAATTCAACAACAACCTCGAAACTGAAAAACACCAACAAACTGAACAACAACCTCAACATTGAAAAACAACAACAACCTCAACATTGAAAAACACCAACAAATTCAACAACAACCTCACCATTGAAAAACAACAACAACCTCAACATTGAAAAACACCAACAAATTCAACAACAACCTCAACATTGAAAAACAACAACAACCTCAACATTGAAAAACACCAACGAATTCAACAACAACCTCTACATTGAGAAACAACAACAATCTCAACATTGAAAAACACCAACAAATTCAACAACAACCTCAAATTGAAAAACAGCAACAACCTCAACATTGAAAAACACCAACAAATTCAACAACAACTTCAACATTGAAAAACACCAACAAATTCAGCAACAACCTCGACATTGAAAAACACCATCAAATTCAACAACAACCTCAACATTGAAAAACAACAGCAACCTGAACATTGAAAAACACCAACAAATTCAACAAAAACCTCAACATTGAAAAACACCAACAAATTCAACAACAACCTCAACGTTGAAAAACACCAACAAATTCAACAACAACCTCAACATTGAAAAACAACAACAACCTCAACATTGAAAAACACCAACAAATTCATCAACAACCTCAACATTGAAAAACATCAACAAATTCAACAACAACCTCAGCATTGAAAAACAACAACAACCTCAACATTGAAAAACACCAACAAATTCAACAACAACCTTAATATTGAAAAACAACAACAACCTCAACATTGAAAAACACCAACAAATTCAACAACAACTTCAACATTGAAAAACACCAACAAATTCACCAACAATCTCGAAATTGAAAAACACCAACAAATTCAACAACAACCTCAACATTGAAAAACAACAACAACCTCAACATTGAAAAATACCAACAAATTCAACAACAACCTCAGCATTGAAAAACAACAACAACCTAAACATTGAAAAACACCAACAAATTCAACAACAACCTCAACATTGAAAAACAACAACAACCTCAACATTGAAAAACACCAACAAATTCAACAATAACCTCAACATTGAAAAACAACAACAACCTCAACATTGAAAAACACCAACAAATTCAACAACAACCTCAACATTGAAAAACAACAACCACCTCAACATTGAAAAACACCAACAAATTCAACAACAACTTCAACATTGAAAAACACCAACAAATTCACCAACAATCTCGAAATTGAAAAACACCAACAAGTTCAACAACAACCTCAACATTGAAAAACAACAACAACCTCAACATTGAAAAATACCAACAAATTCAACAACAACCTCAGCTTTGAAAAACAATAACAACCTCAACATTGAAAAACACCAACAAATTCAACAACAACCTCAACATTGAAAAACAACAACAACCTCAACATTGAAAAACACCAACAAATTCAACAATAACCTCAACATTGAAAAACAACAACAACCTCAACATTGAAAAACACCAACAAATTCAACAACAACCTCAACATTGAAAAACACCAACAAATTAAACAACAACCTCAACATTGAAAAACAACAACAACCTCAACATTGAAAAACACCAACAAATTCAACAACAACCTCAACATTGAAAAACAACAACAACCTTAACATTGAAAAACACCAACAAATTCAACAACAACCTCAACATTGAAAAACACCAACAAATTCAACAACAACCTCGAAACTGAAAAACACCAACAAACTGAACAACAACCTCAACATTGAAAAACAACAACAACCTCAACATTGAAAAACACCAACAAATTCAACAACAACCTCACCATTGAAAAACAACAACAACCTCAACATTGAAAAACACCAACAAATTCAACAACAACCTCAACATTGAAAAACAACAACAACCTCAACATTGAAAAACACCAACGAATTCAACAACAACCTCTACATTGAGAAACAACAACAATCTCAACATTGAAAAACACCAACAAATTCAACAACAACCTCAAATTGAAAAACAGCAACAACCTCAACATTGAAAAACACCAACAAATTCAACAACAACTTCAACATTGAAAAACACCAACAAATTCAGCAACAACCTCGACATTGAAAAACACCATCAAATTCAACAACAACCTCAACATTGAAAAACAACAGCAACCTGAACATTGAAAAACACCAACAAATTCAACAAAAACCTCAACATTGAAAAACACCAACAAATTCAACAACAACCTCAACGTTGAAAAACACCAACAAATTCAACAACAACCTCAACATTGAAAAACAACAACAACCTCAACATTGAAAAACACCAACAAATTCATCAACAACCTCAACATTGAAAAACATCAACAAATTCAACAACAACCTCAGCATTGAAAAACAACAACAACCTCAACATTGAAAAACACCAACAAATTCAACAACAACCTTAATATTGAAAAACAACAACAACCTCAACATTGAAAAACACCAACAAATTCAACAACAACTTCAACATTGAAAAACACCAAAAAATTCAACAACAACCTCGAAATTGAAAAACACCAACAAATTCAGCAACAACCTCAACATTGAAAAACAACAACAACCTCAACATTGAAAAACACCAACAAATTCAACAACAACCTCAACATTGAAAAACAACAACAACCTCAACATTGAAAAGCACCAACAAATTCAACAACAACCTCAACATTGAAAAACAACAACAACCTCAACATTGAAAGACACCAACAATTTCAACAACAACCTCAACATTGAAAAACACCAACAAATACAACAACAACCTCAGCATTGAAAAACAACAACAACCTCAACATTGAAAAACACCAACAAATTCAACAACAACCTCAGCATTGAAAAACAACAACAACCTCAACATTGAAAAACACCAACAAATTCAA
Organism: Isurus oxyrinchus; assembly: GCA_026770705.1. Lineage (NCBI taxonomy): Eukaryota > Metazoa > Chordata > Chondrichthyes > Lamniformes > Lamnidae > Isurus > Isurus oxyrinchus. The sequence continues at coordinate 96,572 of JANJGN010000812.1, forward strand.
CAACAACTTCCACATTGAAAAACACCAACAAATTCACCAACAATCTCGAAATTGAAAAACACCAACAAATTCAACAACAACCTCAACATGGAAAAACAACAACAACCTCAACATTGTAAAACACCAACAAATTCAACAACAACCTCAGCTTTGAAAAACAACAACAACCTCAACATTGAAAAACACCAACAAATTCAACAACAACCTCAACATTGAAAAACAACAACAACCTCAACATTGAAAAACACCAACAAATTCAACAATAACCTCAACATTGAAAAACAACAACAACCTCAACATTGAAAAACACCAACAAATTCAACAAGAACCTCAACATTGAAAAACACCAACAAATTCAACAACAACCTCAACATTGAAAAACAACAACAACCTCAACATTGAAAAACACCAACAAATTCAACAACAACCTCAACATTGAAAAACAACAACAACCTCAACATTGAAAAACTCCAACAAATTCAACAACAACCTCAACATTGAAAAACACCAACAAATTCAACAACAACCTCGAAACTGAAAAACACCAACAAATTCAACAACAACATCAACATTGAAAAACAACAACAACCTCAACATTGAAAAACACCAGCAAATTCAACAACAACCTCACCATTGAAAAACAACAACAACCTCAACATTGAAAAACACCAACAAATTCAACAACAACCTCAACATTGAAAAACAACAACAACCTCATCATTGAAAAACACCAACGAATTCAACAACAACCTCAACATTGAAAAACAACAACAATCTCGACATTGAAAAACACCAACAAATTCAACAACAACCTCAAATTGAAAAACAGCAACAACCTGAACATTGAAAAACACCAACAAATTCAACAACAACTTCAACATTGAAAAACACCAACAAATTCAGCAACAACCTCGAAATTGAAAAACACCATCAAATTCAACAACAACCTCAACATTGAAAAACAACAGCAACCTGAACATTGAAAAACACCAACAAATTCAACAAAAACCTCAACATTGAAAACACCAACAAATTCAACAACAACCTCAACATTTAAAAACGCTAACAAATTCAACAACAACCTCAACATTGAAAAACAACAACCTCAACATTGAAAAACACCAACAAATTCAACAAAAAATTCAACATTGAAAAACACCAACAAATTCAACAACCTCAACATTGAAAAACACCAACAAATTCAACAACAACCTCAACATTGAAAAACACCAACAAATTCAACAACAACCTCGAAACTGAAAAACACCAACAAATTCAACAACAACCTCAACATTGAAAAACAACAACAACCTCAACATTGAAAAACACCAACAAATTCAACAACAACCTCACCATTGAAAAACAACAACAACCTCAACATTGAAAAACACCAACAAATTCAACAACAACCTCAACATTGAAAAACAACAACAACCTCAACATTGAAAAACACCAACGAATTCAACAACAACCTCTACATTGAAAAACAACAACAATCTCAACATTGAAAAACACCAACAAATTCAACAACAACCTCAAATTGAAAAACAGCAACAACCTCAACATTGAAAAACACCAACAAATTCAACAACAACTTCAACATTGAAAAACACCAACAAATTCAGCAACAACTTCGACATTGAAAAACACCATCAAATTGAACAACAACCTCAACATTGAAAAACAACAGCAACCTGAACATTGAAAAACACCAACAAATTCAACAAAAACCTCAACATTGAAAAACACCAACAAATTCAACAACAACCTCAACATTGAAAAACACCAACAAATTCAACAATAACCTCAACATTGAAAAACAACAACAACCTCAACATTGAAAAACACCAACAAATTCAACAACAACCTCAACATTGAAAAACACCAACAAATTCAACAACAACCTCAACATTGAAAAACAACAACATCCTCAACATTGAAAAACACCAACAAATTCAACAACAACCTCAACATTGAAAAACAACAACAACCTCAACATTGAAAAACACCAACAAATTCAACAACAACCTCAACATTGAAAAACACCAACAAATTCAACAACAACCTCGAAACTGAAAAACACCAACAAACTCAACAACAACCTCAACATTGAAAAACAACAACAACCTCAACATTGAAAAACACCAACAAATTCAACAACAACCTCACCATTGAAAAACAACAACAACCTCAACATTGAAAAACACCAACAAATTCAACAACAACCTCAACATTGAAATACAACAACAACCTCAACATTGAAAAACACCAACGAATTCAACAACAACCTCTTCATTGAAAAACAACAACAATCTCAACATTGAAAAACACCAACAAATTCAACAACAACCTCAAATTGAAAAACAGCAACAACCTCAACATTGAAAAACACCAACAAATTCAACAACAACTTCAACATTGAAAAACACCAACAAATTCAGCAACAACCTCGACATTGAAAAACACCATCAAATTCAACAACAACCTCAACATTGAAAAACAACAGCAACCTGAACATTGAAAAACACCAACAAATTCAACAAAAACCTCAACATTGAAAAACACCAACAAATTCAACAACAACCTCAACATTGAAAAACACCAACAAATTCAACAACAAACTCAACATTGAAAAACAACAACAACCTCAACATTGAAAAACACCAACAAATTCAACAACAACCTCAACATTGAAAAACATCAACAAATTCAACAACAACCTCAGCATTGAAAAACAACAACAACCTCAACATTGAAAAACACCAACAAATTCAACAACAACCTTAATATTGAAAAACAACAACAACCTCAACATTGAAAAACACCAACAAATTCAACAACAACTTCAACATTGAAAAACATCAACAAATTCAACAACAACCTCAGCATTGAAAAACAACAACAACCTCAACATTGAAAAACACCAACAAATTCAACAACAACCTTAATATTGAAAAACAACAACAACTTCAACATTGAAAAACACCAACAAATTCAACAACAACTTCAACATTGAAAAACACCAACAAATTCAACAACAACCTCAACATTGAAAAACAACAACAACCTCAACATTGAAAGACTCCAACAATTTCAACAACAACCTCAACATTGAAAAACACCAACAAATACAACAACAACCTCAGCATTGAAAAACAACAACAACCTCAACATTGAAAAACACCAACAAATTCAACAACAACCTCAGCATTGAAAAACAACAACAACCTCAACATTGAAAAACACCAACAAATTCAACAACAACTTCAACAATGAAAAACACCAACAAATTCACCAACAATCTCGAAATTGAAAAACACCAACAAATTCAACAACAACCTCAACATGGAAAAACAACAACAACCTCAACATTGTAAAACACCAACAAATTCAACAACAACCTCAGCTTTGAAAAACAACAACAACCTCAACATTGAAAAACACCAACAAATTCAACAACAACCTCAACATTGAAAAACAACAACAACCTCAACATTGAAAAACACCAACAAATTCAACAACAACTTCAACATTGAAAAACACCAACAAATTCACCAACAATCTCGAAATTGAAAAACACCAACAAATTCAACAACAACCTCAACATTGAAAAACAACAACAACCTCAACATTGAAAAACTCCAACAAATTCAACAACAACCTCAACATTGAAAAACACCAACAAATTCAACAACAACCTCGAAACTGAAAAACACCAACAAATTCAACAACAACATCAACATTGAAAAACAACAACAACCTCAACATTGAAAAACACCAGCAAATTCAACAACAACCTCACCATTGAAAAACAACAACAACCTCAACATTGAAAAACACCAACAAATTCAACAACAACCTCAACATTGAAAAACAACAACAACCTCATCATTGAAAAACACCAACGAATTCAACAACAACCTCAACATTGAAAAACAACAACAATCTCAACATTGAAAAACACCAACAAATTCAACAACAACCTCAAATTGAAAAACAGCAACAACCTCAACATTGAAAAACACCAACAAATTCAACAACAACTTCAACATTGAAAAACACCAACAAATTCAGCAACAACCTCGAAATTGAAAAACACCATCAAATTCAACAACAACCTCAACATTGAAAAACAACAGCAACCTGAACATTGAAAAACAGCAACAAATTCAACAAAAACCTCAACATTGAAAACACCAACAAATTCAACAACAACCTCAACATTTAAAAACGCTAACAAATTCAACAACAACCTCAACATTGAAAAACAACAACCTCAACATTGAAAAACACCAACAAATTCAACAAAAAATTCAACATTGAAAAACACCAACAAATTCAACAACCTCAACATTGAAAAACACCAACAAATTCAACAACAACCTCAACATTGAAAAACACCAACAAATTCAACAACAACCTCGAAACTGAAAAACACCAACAAATTCAACAACAACCTCAACATTGAAAAACAACAACAACCTCAACATTGAAAAACACCAACAAATTCAACAACAACCTCACCATTGAAAAACAACAACAACCTCAACATTGAAAAACACCAACAAATTCAACAACAACCTCAACATTGAAAAACAACAACAACCTCAACATTGAAAAACACCAACGAATTCAACAACAACCTCTACATTGAAAAACAACAACAATCTCAACATTGAAAAACACCAACAAATTCAACAACAACCTCAAATTGAAAAACAGCAACAACCTCAACATTGAAAAACACCAACAAATTCAACAACAACTTCAACATTGAAAAACACCAACAAATTCAGCAACAACTTCGACATTGAAAAACACCATCAAATTCAACAACAACCTCAACATTGAAAAACAACAGCAACCTGAACATTGAAAAACACCAACAAATTCAACAAAAACCTCAACATTGAAAAACACCAACAAATTCAACAACAACCTCAACATTGAAAAACACCAACAAATTCAACAATAACCTCAACATTGAAAAACAACAACAACCTCAACATTGAAAAACACCAACAAATTCAACAACAACCTCAACATTGAAAAACACCAACAAATTCAACAACAACCTCAACATTGAAAAACAACAACATCCTCAACATTGAAAAACACCAACAAATTCAACAACAACCTCAACATTGAAAAACAACAACAACCTCAACATTGAAAAACACCAACAAATTCAACAACAACCTCAACATTGAAAAACACCAACAAATTCAACAACAACCTCGAAACTGAAAAACACCAACAAACTCAACAACAACCTCAACATTGAAAAACAACAACAACCTCAACATTGAAAAACACCAACAAATTCAACAACAACCTCACCATTGAAAAACAACAACAACCTCAACATTGAAAAACACCAACAAATTCAACAACAACCTCAACATTGAAATACAACAACAACCTCAACATTGAAAAACACCAACGAATTCAACAACAACCTCTACATTGAAAAACAACAACAATCTCAACATTGAAAAACACCAACAAATTCAACAACAACCTCAAATTGAAAAACAGCAACAACCTCAACATTGAAAAACACCAACAAATTCAACAACAACTTCAACATTGAAAAACACCAACAAATTCAGCAACAACCTCGACATTGAAAAACACCATCAAATTCAACAACAACCTCAACATTGAAAAACAACAGCAACCTGAACATTGAAAAACACCAACAAATTCAACAAAAACCTCAACATTGAAAAACACCAACAAATTCAACAACAACCTCAACATTGAAAAACACCAACAAATTCAACAACAAACTCAACATTGAAAAACAACAACAACCTCAACATTGAAAAACACCAACAAATTCAACAACAACCTCAACATTGAAAAACATCAACAAATTCAACAACAACCTCAGCATTGAAAAACAACAACAACCTCAACATTGAAAAACACCAACAAATTCAACAACAACCTTAATATTGAAAAACAACAACAACCTCAACATTGAAAAACACCAACAAATTCAACAACAACTTCAACATTGAAAAACATCAACAAATTCAACAACAACCTCAGCATTGAAAAACAACAACAACCTCAACATTGAAAAACACCAACAAATTCAACAACAACCTTAATATTGAAAAACAACAACAACTTCAACATTGAAAAACACCAACAAATTCAACAACAACTTCAACATTGAAAAACACCAACAAATTCAACAACAACCTCAACATTGAAAAACAACAACAACCTCAACATTGAAAGACTCCAACAATTTCAACAACAACCTCAACATTGAAAAACACCAACAAATACAACAACAACCTCAGCATTGAAAAACAACAACAACCTCAACATTGAAAAACACCAACAAATTCAACAACAACCTCAGCATTGAAAAACAACAACAACCTCAACATTGAAAAACACCAACAAATTCAACAACAACTTCAACATTGAAAAACACCAACAAATTCACCAACAATCTCGAAATTGAAAAACACCAACAAATTCAACAACAACCTCAACATGGAAAAACAACAACAACCTCAACATTGTAAAACACCAACAAATTCAACAACAACCTCAGCTTTGAAAAACAACAACAACCTCAACATTGAAAAACACCAACAAATTCAACAACAACCTCAACATTGAAAAACAACAACAACCTCAACATTGAAAAACACCAACAAATTCAACAACAACTTCAACATTGAAAAACACCAACAAATTCACCAACAATCTCGAAATTGAAAAACACCAACAAATTCAACAACAACCTCAACATTGAAAAACAACAACAACCTCAACATTGAAAAATACCAACAAATTCAACAACAACCTCAGCATTGAAAAACAACAACAACCTCAACATTGAAAAACACCAACAAATTCAACAACAACCTCAACATTGAAAAACAACAACAACCTCAACATTGAAAAACACCAACAAATTCAACAATAACCTCAACATTGAAAAACAACAACAACCTCAACATTGAAAAACACCAACAAATTCAACAACAACCTCAACATTGAAAAACACCAACAAATTCAACAACAACCTCAACATTGAAAAACAACAACAACCTCAACATTGAAAAACACCAACAAATTCAACAACAACCTCAACATTGAAAAACAACAACAACCTCAACATTGAAAAACACCAACAAATTCAACAACAACCTCAAAATTGAAAAACACCAACAAATTCAACAACAACCTCGAAACTGAAAAACACCAACAAATTCAACAACAACATCAACATTGAAAAACAACAACAACCTCAACATTGAAAAACACCAGCAAATTCAACAACAACCTCACCATTGAAAAACAACAACAACCTCAACATTGAAAAACACCAACAAATTCAACAACAAACTCAACATTGAAAAACAACAACAACCTCAACATTGAAAAACACCAACGAATTCAACAACAACCTCAACATTGAAAAACAACAACAATCTCAACATTGAAAAACACCAACAAATTCAACAACAATCTCAAATTGAAAAACAGCAACAACCTCAACATTGAAAAACACCAACAAATTCAACAACAACTTCAACATTGAAAAACACCAACAAATTCAGCAACAACCTCGACATTGAAAAACACCATCAAATTCAACAACAACCTCAACATTGAAAAACAACAGCAACCTGAACATTGAAAAACACCAACAAATTCAACAAAAACCTCAACATTGAAAACACCAACAAATTCAACAACAACCTCAACATTTAAAAACGCCAACAAATTCAACAACAACCTCAACATTGAAAAACAACAACCTCAACTTTGAAAAACACCAACAAATTCAACAAAAAATTCAACATTGAAAAACACCAACAAATTCAACAACCTCAACATTGAAAAACAACAACAACCTCAACATTGAAAAACACCAACAAATTCAACAACAACCTCAACATTGAAAAACACCAACAAATTCAACAACAACCTCGAAACTGAAAAACACCAACAAATTCAACAACAACCTCAACATTGAAAAACAACAACAACCTCAACATTGAAAAACACCAACAAATTCAACAACAACCTCACCATTGAAAAACAACAACAACCTCAACATTGAAAAACACCAACGAATTCAACAACAACATCTACATTGAAAAACAACAACAATCTCAACATTGAAAAACACCAACAAATTCAACAACAACCTCAAATTGAAAAACAGCAACAACCTCAACATTGAAAAACACCAACAAATTCAACAACAACTTCAACATTGAAAAACACCAACAAATTCAGCAACAACTTCGACATTGAAAAACACCATCAAATTCAACAACAACCTCAACATTGAAAAACAACAGCAACCTCAAAATTGAAAAACACCAACAAATTCAACAAAAACCTCAACATTGAAAAACACCAACAAATTCAACAACAACCTCAACATTGAAAAACACCAACAAATTCAACAACAACCTCAACATTGAAAAACAACAACAACCTCAACATTGAAAAACACCAACAAATTCAACAACAACCTCAACATTGAAAAACATCAACAAATTCAACAACAACCTCAGCATTGAAAAACAACAACAACCTCAACATTGAAAAACACCAACAAATTCAACAACAACCTTAACATTGAAAAACAACAACAACCTCAACATTGAAAAACACCAACAAATTCAACAACAACTTCAACATTGAAAAACACCAAAAAATTCAACAACAACCTCGAAATTGAAAAACACCAACAAATTCAACAACAACCTCAACATTGAAAAACAACAACAACCTCAACATTGAAAAACACCAACAAATTCAACAACAACTTCAACATTGAAAAACACCAACAAATTCACCAACAATCTCGAAATTGAAAAACACCAACAAATTCAACAACAACCTCAACATTGAAAAACAACAACAACCTCAACATTGAAAAATACCAACAAATTCAACAACAACCTCAGCATTGAAAAACAACAACAACCTCAACATTGAAAAACACCAACAAATTCAACAACAACCTCAACATTGAAAAACAACAACAACCTCAACATTGAAAAACACCAACAAATTCAACAATAACCTCAACATTGAAAAACAACAACAACCTCAACATTGAAAAACACCAACAAATTCAACAACAACCTCAACATTGAAAAACAACAACAAATTCAACAACAACCTCAACATTGAAAAACAACAACAACCTCAACATTGAAAAACACCAGCAAATTCAAGAACAACCTCAACATTGAAAAACAACAACAACCTCAACATTGAAAAACACCAACAAATTCAATAACAACCTCAACATTGAAAAACAACAACAACCTCAACATTGAAAAACACCAACGAATTCAACAACAACCTCAACATTGAAAAACAACAACAATCTCAACATTGAAAAACACCAACAAATTCAACAACAACCTCAATTTGAAAAACAGCAACAACCTCAACATTGAAAAACACCAACAAATTCAGCAACAACCTCGACATTGAAAAACAGCATCAAATACAACAACAACCTCAACATTGAAAAACAACAGCAACCTGAACATTGAAAAACACCAACAAATTCAACAAAAACCTCAACATTGAAAACACCAACAAATTCAACAACAACCTCAACATTTAAAAACGCCAACAAATTCAACAACAACCTCAACATTGAAAAACAGCAACCTCAAAATTGAAAAACACCAACAAATTCAACAAAAAATTCAACATTGAAAAACACCAACAAATTCAACAACCTCAACATTGAAAAACAACAACAACCTCAACATTGAAAAACACCAACAAATTCAACAACAACCTCAACATTGAAAAACACCAACAAATTCAACAACAACCTCGAAACTGAAAAACACCAACAAATTCAACAACAACCTCAACATTGAAAAACAACAACAACCTCAACATTGAAAAACACCAACAAATTCAACAACAACCTCACCATTGAAAAACAACAACAACCTCAACATTGAAAAACAACAACAACCTCAACATTGAAAAACAACAACAACCTCAACATTGAAAGACACCAACAATTTCAACAACAACCTCAACATTGAAAAACAACATCAACCTCAACATTGCAAAACAACAACAACCTCAACATTGAAAAACAACAACAACCTCAACTTTGAAAGACACCAACAATTTCAACAACAACCTCAACATTGAAAAACACCAACAAATACAACAACAACCTCAGCATTGAAAAACAACAACAACCTCAACATTGAAAAACACCAACAAATTCAACAACAACCTCAACATCGAAAAACGACAACAACCTCAACATTGAAAAGCACCAACAAATTCAACAACAACTTCAACATTGAAAAACACCAACAATTTCACCAACAATCTCGAAATTGAAAAACACCAACAAATTCAACAACAACCTCAACATGGAAAAACAACAACAACCTCAACATTGAAAAACACCAACAAATTCAACAACAACCTCAGCATTGAAAAACAACAACAACCTCAACATTGAAAAACACCAACAAATTCAACAACAACCTCAACATTGAAAAACAACAACAACCTCAACATTGAAAAACACCAACAAATTCAACAACAACTTCAACATTGAAAAACACCAACAAATTCACCAACAATCTCGAAATTGAAAAACACCAACAAATTCAACAACAACCTCAACATTGAAAAACAACAACAACCTCAACATTGAAAAATACCAACAAATTCAACAACAACCTCAGCATTGAAAAACAACAACAACCTCAACATTGAAAAACACCAACAAATTCAACAACAACCTCAACATTGAAAAACAACAACAACCTCAACATTGAAAAACACCAACAAATTCAACAATAACCTCAACATTGAAAAACAACAACAACCTCAACATTGAAAAACACCAACAAATTCAACAACAACCTCAACATTGAAAAACAACAACAACCTCAACATTGAAAAACACCAACAAATTCAACAACAACTTCAACATTGAAAAACACCAACAAATTCACCAACAATCTCGAAATTGAGAAACACCAACAAATTCAACAACAACCTCAACATTGAAAAACAACAACAACCTCAACATTGAAAAATACCAACAAATTCAACAACAACCTCAGCATTGAAAAACAACAACAACCTCAACATTGAAAAACACCAACAAATTCAACAACAACCTCAATATTGAAAAACAACAACAACCTCAACATTGAAAAACACCAACAAATTCAACAATAACCTCAACATTGAAAAACAACAACAACCTCAACATTGAAAAACACCAACAAGTTCAACAACAACCTCAACATTGAAAAATACCAACAAATTCAGCAACAACCTCAACATTGAAAAACAACAACAACCTCAACATTGAAAAACACCAACAAATTCAACAACAACCTCAACATTGAAAAACAACAACAACCTCAACATTGAAAAACACCAACAAATTCAACAACAACCTCAACATTGAAAAACACCAACAAATTCAACAACAACCTCGAAACTGAAAAACACCAACAAATTCAACAACAACCTCAACATTGAAAACAACAACAACCTCAACATTGAAAAACACCAACAAATTCAACAACAACTTCAACATTGAAAAACACCAACAAATTCAGCAACAACTTCGACATTGAAAAACACCATCAAATTCAACAACAACCTCACCATTGAAAAACAACAACAACCTCAACATTGAAAAACACCAACAAATTCAACAACAAACTCAACATTGAAAAACAACAACAACCTCAACATTGAAAAACACCAACGAATTCAACAACAACCTCAACATTGAAAAACAACAACAATCTCAACATTGAAAAACACCAACAAATTCAACAACAATCTCAAATTGAAAAACAGCAACAACCTCAACATTGAAAAACACCAACAAATTCAACAACAACTTCAACATTGAAAAACACCAACAAATTCAGCAACAACCTCGACATTGAAAAACACCATCAAATTCAACAACAACCTCAACATTGAAAAACAACAGCAACCTGAACATTGAAAAACACCAACAAATTCAACAAAAACCTCAACATTGAAAACACCAACAAATTCAACAACAACCTCAACATTTAAAAACGCCAACAAATTCAACAACAACCTCAACATTGAAAAACAACAACCTCAACTTTGAAAAACACCAACAAATTCAACAAAAAATTCAACATTGAAAAACACCAACAAATTCAACAACCTCAACATTGAAAAACAACAACAACCTCAACATTGAAAAACACCAACAAATTCAACAACAACCTCAACATTGAAAAACACCAACAAATTCAACAACAACCTCGAAACTGAAAAACACCAACAAATTCAACAACAACCTCAACATTGAAAAACAACAACAACCTCAACATTGAAAAACACCAACAAATTCAACAACAACCTCACCATTGAAAAACAACAACAACCTCAACATTGAAAAACACCAACGAATTCAACAACAACATCTACATTGAAAAACAACAACAATCTCAACATTGAAAAACACCAACAAATTCAACAACAACCTCAAATTGAAAAACAGCAACAACCTCAACATTGAAAAACACCAACAAATTCAACAACAACTTCAACATTGAAAAACACCAACAAATTCAGCAACAACTTCGACATTGAAAAACACCATCAAATTCAACAACAACCTCAACATTGAAAAACAACAGCAACCTCAACATTGAAAAACACCAACAAATTCAACAAAAACCTCAACATTGAAAAACACCAACAAATTCAACAACAACCTCAACATTGAAAAACACCAACAAATTCAACAACAACCTCAACATTGAAAAACAACAACAACCTCAACATTGAAAAACACCAACAAATTCAACAACAACCTCAACATTGAAAAACATCAACAAATTCAACAACAACCTCAGCATTGAAAAACAACAACAACCTCAACATTGAAAAACACCAACAAATTCAACAACAACCTTAACATTGAAAAACAACAACAACCTCAACATTGAAAAACACCAACAAATTCAACAACAACTTCAACATTGAAAAACACCAAAAAATTCAACAACAACCTCGAAATTGAAAAACACCAACAAATTCAACAACAACCTCAACATTGAAAAACAACAACAACCTCAACATTGAAAAACACCAACAAATTCAACAACAACTTCAACATTGAAAAACACCAACAAATTCACCAACAATCTCGAAATTGAAAAACACCAACAAATTCAACAACAACCTCAACATTGAAAAACAACAACAACCTCAACATTGAAAAATACCAACAAATTCAACAACAACCTCAGCATTGAAAAACAACAACAACCTCAACATTGAAAAACACCAACAAATTCAACAACAACCTCAACATTGAAAAACAACAACAACCTCAACATTGAAAAACACCAACAAATTCAACAATAACCTCAACATTGAAAAACAACAACAACCTCAACATTGAAAAACACCAACAAATTCAACAACAACCTCAACATTGAAAAACAACAACAAATTCAACAACAACCTCAACATTGAAAAACAACAACAACCTCAACATTGAAAAACACCAGCAAATTCAAGAACAACCTCAACATTGAAAAACAACAACAACCTCAACATTGAAAAACACCAACAAATTCAATAACAACCTCAACATTGAAAAACAACAACAACCTCAACATTGAAAAACACCAACGAATTCAACAACAACCTCAACATTGAAAAACAACAACAATCTCAACATTGAAAAACACCAACAAATTCAACAACAACCTCAATTTGAAAAACAGCAACAACCTCAACATTGAAAAACACCAACAAATTCAGCAACAACCTCGACATTGAAAAACAGCATCAAATACAACAACAACCTCAACATTGAAAAACAACAGCAACCTGAACATTGAAAAACACCAACAAATTCAACAAAAACCTCAACATTGAAAACACCAACAAATTCAACAACAACCTCAACATTTAAAAACGCCAACAAATTCAACAACAACCTCAACATTGAAAAACAGCAACCTCAAAATTGAAAAACACCAACAAATTCAACAAAAAATTCAACATTGAAAAACACCAACAAATTCAACAACCTCAACATTGAAAAACAACAACAACCTCAACATTGAAAAACACCAACAAATTCAACAACAACCTCAACATTGAAAAACACCAACAAATTCAACAACAACCTCGAAACTGAAAAACACCAACAAATTCAACAACAACCTCAACATTGAAAAACAACAACAACCTCAACATTGAAAAACACCAACAAATTCAACAACAACCTCACCATTGAAAAACAACAACAACCTCAACATTGAAAAACAACAACAACCTCAACATTGAAAAACAACAACAACCTCAACATTGAAAGACACCAACAATTTCAACAACAACCTCAACATTGAAAAACAACATCAACCTCAACATTGCAAAACAACAACAACCTCAACATTGAAAAACAACAACAACCTCAACATTGAAAGACACCAACAATTTCAACAACAACCTCAACATTGAAAAACACCAACAAATACAACAACAACCTCAGCATTGAAAAACAACAACAACCTCAACATTGAAAAACACCAACAAATTCAACAACAACCTCAACATTGAAAAACGACAACAACCTCAACATTGAAAAGCACCAACAAATTCAACAACAACTTCAACATTGAAAAACACCAACAATTTCACCAACAATCTCGAAATTGGAAAACACCAACAAATTCAACAACAACCTCAACATGGAAAAACAACAACAACCTCAACATTGAAAAACACCAACAAATTCAACAACAACCTCAGCATTGAAAAACAACAACAACCTCAACATTGAAAAACACCAACAAATTCAACAACAACCTCAACATTGAAAAACAACAACAACCTCAACATTGAAAAACACCAACAAATTCAACAACAACTTCAACATTGAAAAACACCAACAAATTCACCAACAATCTCGAAATTGAAAAACACCAACAAATTCAACAACAACCTCAACATTGAAAAACAACAACAACCTCAACATTGAAAAATACCAACAAATTCAACAACAACCTCAGCATTGAAAAACAACAACAACCTCAACATTGAAAAACACCAACAAATTCAACAACAACCTCAACATTGAAAAACAACAACAACCTCAACATTGAAAAACACCAACAAATTCAACAATAACCTCAACATTGAAAAACAACAACAACCTCAACATTGAAAAACACCAACAAATTCAACAACAACCTCAACATTGAAAAACAACAACAACCTCAACATTGAAAAACACCAACAAATTCAACAACAACTTCAACATTGAAAAACACCAACAAATTCACCAACAATCTCGAAATTGAGAAACACCAACAAATTCAACAACAACCTCAACATTGAAAAACAACAACAACCTCAACATTGAAAAATACCAACAAATTCAACAACAACCTCAGCATTGAAAAACAACAACAACCTCAACATTGAAAAACACCAACAAATTCAACAACAACCTCAATATTGAAAAACAACAACAACCTCAACATTGAAAAACACCAACAAATTCAACAATAACCTCAACATTGAAAAACAACAACAACCTCAACATTGAAAAACACCAACAAGTTCAACAACAACCTCAACATTGAAAAATACCAACAAATTCAGCAACAACCTCAACATTGAAAAACAACAACAACCTCAACATTGAAAAACACCAACAAATTCAACAACAACCTCAACATTGAAAAACAACAACAACCTCAACATTGAAAAACACCAACAAATTCAACAACAACCTCAACATTGCAAAACACCAACAAATTCAACAACAACCTCGAAACTGAAAAACACCAACAAATTCAACAACAACCTCAACATTGAAAAACAACAACAACCTCAACATTGAAAAACACCAACAAATTCAACAACAACTTCAACATTGAAAAACACCAACAAATTCAGCAACAACTTCGACATTGAAAAACACCATCAAATTCAACAACAACCTCACCATTGAAAAACAACAACAACCTCAACATTGAAAAACACCAACAAATTCAACAACAACCTCAGCATTGAAAAACAACAACAACCTCAACATTGAAAAACACCAACGAATTCAACAACAACCTCTACATTGAAAAACAACAACAATCTCAACATTGAAAAACACCAACAAATTCAACAACAACCTCAAATTGAAAAACAGCAACAACCTCGACATTGAAAAACACCATCAAATTCAACAACAACCTCAACATTGAAAAACAACAGCAACCTGAACATTGAAAAACACCAACAAATTCAACAAAAACCTCAACATTGAAAAACACCAACAAATTCAACAACAACCTCAACATTGAAAAACACCAACAAATTCAACAACAACCTCAACATTGAAAAACAACAACAACCTCAACATTGAAAAACACCAACAAATTCAACAACAACCTCAACATTGAAAAACATCAACAAATTCAACAACAACCTCAGCATTGAAAAACAACAACAACCTCAACATTGAAAAACACCAACAAATTCAACAACAACCTTAATATTGAAAAACAACAACAACCTCAACATTGAAAAACACCAACAAATTCAACAACAACTTCAACATTGAAAAACACCAAAAAATTCAACAACAACCTCGAAATTGAAAAACACCAACAAATTCAGCAACAACCTCAACATTGAAAAACAACAACAACCTCAACATTGAAAAACACCAACAAATTCAACAACAACCTCAACATTGAAAAACAACAACAACCTCAACATTGAAAAGCACCAACAAATTCAACAACAACCTCAACATTGAAAAACAACAACAACCTCAACATTGAAAGACACCAACAATTTCAACAACAACCTCAACATTGAAAAACACCAACAAATACAACAACAACCTCAGCATTGAAAAACAACAACAACCTCAACATTGAAAAACACTAACAAATTCAACAACAACCTCAACATTGAAAAACAACAACAACCTCAACATTGAAAAACACCAACAAATTCAACAACAACTTCAACATTGAAAAACACCAACAAATTCACCAACATTCTCGAAATTGAAAAAAACCAACAAATTCAACAACAACCTCAACATGGAAAAACAACAACAACCTCAACAATGAAAAACACCAACAAATTCAACAACAACCTCAGCTTTGAAAAACAACAACAACCTCAACATTGAAAAACACCAACAAATTCAACAATAACCTCAACATTGAAAAACAACAACAACCTCAACATTGAAAAACACCAACAAGTTCAACAACAACCTCAACATTGAAAAATACCAACAAATTCAGCAACAACCTCAACATTGAAAAACAACAACAACCTCAACATTGAAAAACACCAACAAATTCAACAACAACCTCAACATTGAAAAACAACAACAACCTCAACATTGAAAAACACCAACAAATTCAACAACAACCTCAACATTGCAAAACACCAACAAATTCAACAACAACCTCGAAACTGAAAAACACCAACAAATTCAACAACAACCTCAACATTGAAAAACAACAACAACCTCAACATTGAAAAACACCAACAAATTCAACAACAACTTCAACATTGAAAAACACCAACAAATTCAGCAACAACTTCGACATTGAAAAACACCATCAAATTCAACAACAACCTCACCATTGAAAAACAACAACAACCTCAACATTGAAAAACACCAACAAATTCAACAACAACCTCAGCATTGAAAAACAACAACAACCTCAACATTGAAAAACACCAACGAATTCAACAACAACCTCTACATTGAAAAACAACAACAATCTCAACATTGAAAAACACCAACAAATTCAACAACAACCTCAAATTGAAAAACAGCAACAACCTCGACATTGAAAAACACCATCAAATTCAACAACAACCTCAACATTGAAAAACAACAGCAACCTGAACATTGAAAAACACCAACAAATTCAACAAAAACCTCAACATTGAAAAACACCAACAAATTCAACAACAACCTCAACATTGAAAAACACCAACAAATTCAACAACAACCTCAACATTGAAAAACAACAACAACCTCAACATTGAAAAACACCAACAAATTCAACAACAACCTCAACATTGAAAAACATCAACAAATTCAACAACAACCTCAGCATTGAAAAACAACAACAACCTCAACATTGAAAAACACCAACAAATTCAACAACAACCTTAATATTGAAAAACAACAACAACCTCAACATTGAAAAACACCAACAAATTCAACAACAACTTCAACATTGAAAAACACCAAAAAATTCAACAACAACCTCGAAATTGAAAAACACCAACAAATTCAGCAACAACCTCAACATTGAAAAACAACAACAACCTCAACATTGAAAAACACCAACAAATTCAACAACAACCTCAACATTGAAAAACAACAACAACCTCAACATTGAAAAGCACCAACAAATTCAACAACAACCTCAACATTGAAAAACAACAACAACCTCAACATTGAAAGACACCAACAATTTCAACAACAACCTCAACATTGAAAAACACCAACAAATACAACAACAACCTCAGCATTGAAAAACAACAACAACCTCAACATTGAAAAACACTAACAAATTCAACAACAACCTCAACATTGAAAAACAACAACAACCTCAACATTGAAAAACACCAACAAATTCAACAACAACTTCAACATTGAAAAACACCAACAAATTCACCAACATTCTCGAAATTGAAAAAAACCAACAAATTCAACAACAACCTCAACATGGAAAAACAACAACAACCTCAACAATGAAAAACACCAACAAATTCAACAACAACCTCAGCTTTGAAAAACAACAACAACCTCAACATTGAAAAACACCAACAAATTCAACAACAACCTCAACATTGAAAAACAACAACAACCTCAACATTGAAAAACACCAACAAATTCAACAACAACTTCAACATTGAAAAACACCAACAAATTCACCAACAATCTCGAAATTGAAAAACACCAACAAATTCAACAACAACCTCAACATTGAAAAACAACAACAACCTCAACATTGAAAAATACCAACAAATTCAACAACAACCTCAGCATTGAAAAACAACAACAACCTAAACATTGAAAAACACCAACAAATTCAACAACAACCTCAACATTGAAAAACAACAACAACCTCAACATTGAAAAACACCAACAAATTCAACAATAACCTCAACATTGAAAAACAACAACCTCAACATTGAAAAACACCAACAAATTCAACAACAACCTCAACATTGAAAAACAACAACCACCTCAACATTGAAAAACACCAACAAATTCAACAACAACTTCAACATTGAAAAACACCAACAAATTCACCAACAATCTCGAAATTGAAAAACACCAACAAATTCAACAAAAACCTCAACATTGAAAAACAACAACAACCTCAACATTGAAAAATACCAACAAATTCAACAACAACCTCAGCATTGAAAAACAACAACAACCTCAACATTGAAAAACACCAACAAATTCAACAACAACCTCAACATTGAAAAACAACAACAACCTCAACATTGAAAAACACCAACAAATTCAACAATAACCTCAACATTGAAAAACAACAACAACCTCAACATTGAAAAACACCAACAAATTCAACAACAACCTCAACATTGAAAAACACCAACAAATTAAACAACAACCTCAACATTGAAAAACAACAACAACCTCAACATTGAAAAACACCAACAAATTCAACAACAACCTCAACATTGAAAAACAACAACAACCTTAACATTGAAAAACACCGACAAATTCAACAACAACCTCAACATTGAAAAACACCAACAAATTCAACAACAACCTCGAAACTGAAAAACACCAACAAACTCAACAACAACCTCAACATTGAAAAACAACAACAACCTCAACATTGAAAAACACCAACAAATTCAACAACAACCTCACCATTGAAAAACAACAACAACCTCAACATTGAAAAACACCAACAAATTCAACAACAACTTCAACATTGAAAAACACCAACAAATTCAGCAACAACCTCGACATTGAAAAACACCATCAAATTCAACAACAACCTCAACATTGAAAAACAACAGCAACCTGAACATTGAAAAACACCAACAAATTCAACAAAAACCTCAACATTGAAAAACACCAACAAATTCAACAACAACCTCAACATTGAAAAACACCAACAAATTCAACAACAACCTCAACATTGAAAAACAACAACAACCTCAACATTGAAAAACACCAACAAATTCAACAACAACCTCAACATTGAAAAACATCAACAAATTCAACAACAACCTCAGCATTGAAAAACAACAACAACCTCAACATTGAAAAACACCAACAAATTCAACAACAACCTTAATATTGAAAAACAACAACAACCTCAACATTGAAAAACACCAACAAATTCAACAACAACTTCAACATTGAAAAACACCAAAAAATTCAACAACAACCTCGAAATTGAAAAACACCAACAAATTCAGCAACAACCTCAACATTGAAAAACAACAACAACCTCAACATTGAAAAACACCAACAAATTCAACAACAACCTCAACATTGAAAAACAACAACAACCTCAACATTGAAAAGCACCAACAAATTCAACAACAACCTCAACATTGAAAAACAACAACAACCTCAACATTGAAAGACACCAACAATTTCAACAACAACCTCAACATTGAAAAACACCAACAAATACAACAACAACCTCAGCATTGAAAAACAACAACAACCTCAACATTGAAAAACACCAACAAATTCAACAACAACCTCAACATTGAAAAACAACAACAACCTCAACATTGAAAAACACCAACAAATTCAACAACAACTTCAACATTGAAAAACACCAACAAATTCACCAACAATCTCGAAATTGAAAAAAACCAACAAATTCAACAACAACCTCAACATGGAAAAACAACAACAACCTCAACAATGAAAAACACCAACAAATTCAACAACAACCTCAGCTTTGAAAAACAACAACAACCTCAACATTGAAAAACACCAACAAATTCAACAACAACCTCAACATTGAAAAACAACAACAACCTCAACATTGAAAAACACCAACAAATTCAACAACAACTTCAACATTGAAAAACACCAACAAATTCAGCAACAATCTCGAAATTGAAAAACACCAACAAATTCAACAACAACCTCAACATTGAAAAACAACAACAACCTCAACATTGAAAAATACCAACAAATTCAACAACAACCTCAGCATTGAAAAACAACAACAACCTAAACATTGAAAAACACCAACAAATTCAACAACAACCTCAACATTGAAAAACAACAACAACCTCAACATTGAAAAACACCAACAAATTCAACAATAACCTCAACATTGAAAAACAACAACAACCTCAACATTGAAAAACACCAACAAATTCAACAACAACCTCAACATTGAAAAACAACAACCACCTCAACATTGAAAAACACCAACAAATTCAACAACAACTTCAACATTGAAAAACACCAACAAATTCACCAACAATCTCGAAATTGAAAAACACCATCAAATTCAACAAAAACCTCAACATTGAAAAACAACAACAACCTCAACATTGAAAAATACCAACAAATTCAACAACAACCTCAGCATTGAAAAACAACAACAACCTCAACATTGAAAAACACCAACAAATTCAACAACAACCTCAACATTGAAAAACAACAACAACCTCAACATTGAAAAACACCAACAAATTCAACAACAACCTCAACATTGAAAAACACCAACAAATTCAACAACAACCTCGAAACTGAAAAACACCAACAAATTCAACAACAACCTCAACATTGAAAAACAACAACAACCTCAACATTGAAAAACACCAACAAATTCAACAACAACCTCACCATTGAAAAACAACAACAACCTCAACATTGAAAAACAACAACAACCTCAACATTGAAAAACAACAACAACCTCAACATTGAAAGACACCAACAATTTCAACAACAACCTCAACATTGAAAAACAACATCAACCTCAACATTGCAAAACAACAACAACCTCAACATTGAAAAACAACAACAACCTCAACATTGAAAGACACCAACAATTTCAACAACAACCTCAACATTGAAAAACACCAACAAATACAACAACAACCTCAGCATTGAAAAACAACAACAACCTCAACATTGAAAAACACCAACAAATTCAACAACAACCTCAACATTGAAAAACGACAACAACCTCAACATTGAAAAGCACCAACAAATTCAACAACAACTTCAACATTGAAAAACACCAACAATTTCACCAACAATCTCGAAATTGAAAAACACCAACAAATTCAACAACAACCTCAACATGGAAAAACAACAACAACCTCAACATTGAAAAACACCAACAAATTCAACAACAACCTCAGCATTGAAAAACAACAACAACCTCAACATTGAAAAACACCAACAAATTCAACAACAACCTCAACATTGAAAAACAACAACAACCTCAACATTGAAAAACACCAACAAATTCAACAACAACTTCAACATTGAAAAACACCAACAAATTCACCAACAATCTCGAAATTGAAAAACACCAACAAATTCAACAACAACCTCAACATTGAAAAACAACAACAACCTCAACATTGAAAAATACCAACAAATTCAACAACAACCTCAGCATTGAAAAACAACAACAACCTCAACATTGAAAAACACCAACAAATTCAACAACAACCTCAACATTGAAAAACAACAACAACCTCAACATTGAAAAACACCAACAAATTCAACAATAACCTCAACATTGAAAAACAACAACAACCTCAACATTGAAAAACACCAACAAATTCAACAACAACCTCAACATTGAAAAACAACAACAACCTCAACATTGAAAAACACCAACAAATTCAACAACAACTTCAACATTGAAAAACACCAACAAATTCACCAACAATCTCGAAATTGAGAAACACCAACAAATTCAACAACAACCTCAACATTGAAAAACAACAACAACCTCAACATTGAAAAATACCAACAAATTCAACAACAACCTCAGCATTGAAAAACAACAACAACCTCAACATTGAAAAACACCAACAAATTCAACAACAACCTCAATATTGAAAAACAACAACAACCTCAACATTGAAAAACACCAACAAATTCAACAATAACCTCAACATTGAAAAACAACAACAACCTCAACATTGAAAAACACCAACAAGTTCAACAACAACCTCAACATTGAAAAATACCAACAAATTCAGCAACAACCTCAACATTGAAAAACAACAACAACCTCAACATTGAAAAACACCAACAAATTCAACAACAACCTCAACATTGAAAAACAACAACAACCTCAACATTGAAAAACACCAACAAATTCAACAACAACCTCAACATTGAAAAACACCAACAAATTCAACAACAACCTCGAAACTGAAAAACACCAACAAATTCAACAACAACCTCAACATTGAAAAACAACAACAACCTCAACATTGAAAAACACCAACAAATTCAACAACAACTTCAACATTGAAAAACACCAACAAATTCAGCAACAACTTCGACATTGAAAAACACCATCAAATTCAACAACAACCTCACCATTGAAAAACAACAACAACCTCAACATTGAAAAACACCAACAAATTCAACAACAACCTCAGCATTGAAAAACAACAACAACCTCAACATTGAAAAACACCAACGAATTCAACAACAACCTCTACATTGAAAAACAACAACAATCTCAACATTGAAAAACACCAACAAATTCAACAACAACCTCAAATTGAAAAACAGCAACAACCTCGACATTGAAAAACACCATCAAATTCAACAACAACCTCAACATTGAAAAACAACAGCAACCTGAACATTGAAAAACACCAACAAATTCAACAAAAACCTCAACATTGAAAAACACCAACAAATTCAACAACAACCTCAACATTGAAAAACACCAACAAATTCAACAACAACCTCAACATTGAAAAACAACAACAACCTCAACATTGAAAAACACCAACAAATTCAACAACAACCTCAACATTGAAAAACATCAACAAATTCAACAACAACCTCAGCATTGAAAAACAACAACAACCTCAACATTGAAAAACACCAACAAATTCAACAACAACCTTAATATTGAAAAACAACAACAACCTCAACATTGAAAAACACCAACAAATTCAACAACAACTTCAACATTGAAAAACACCAAAAAATTCAACAACAACCTCGAAATTGAAAAACACCAACAAATTCAGCAACAACCTCAACATTGAAAAACAACAACAACCTCAACATTGAAAAACACCAACAAATTCAACAACAACCTCAACATTGAAAAACAACAACAACCTCAACATTGAAAAGCACCAACAAATTCAACAACAACCTCAACATTGAAAAACAACAACAACCTCAACATTGAAAGACACCAACAATTTCAACAACAACCTCAACATTGAAAAACACCAACAAATACAACAACAACCTCAGCATTGAAAAACAACAACAACCTCAACATTGAAAAACACTAACAAATTCAACAACAACCTCAACATTGAAAAACAACAACAACCTCAACATTGAAAAACACCAACAAATTCAACAACAACTTCAACATTGAAAAACACCAACAAATTCACCAACATTCTCGAAATTGAAAAAAACCAACAAATTCAACAACAACCTCAACATGGAAAAACAACAACAACCTCAACAATGAAAAACACCAACAAATTCAACAACAACCTCAGCTTTGAAAAACAACAACAACCTCAACATTGAAAAACACCAACAAATTCAACAACAACCTCAACATTGAAAAACAACAACAACCTCAACATTGAAAAACACCAACAAATTCAACAACAACTTCAACATTGAAAAACACCAAAAAATTCACCAACAATCTCGAAATTGAAAAACACCAACAAATTCAACAACAACCTCAACATTGAAAAACAACAACAACCTCAACATTGAAAAATACCAACAAATTCAACAACAACCTCAGCATTGAAAAACAACAACAACCTAAACATTGAAAAACACCAACAAATTCAACAACAACCTCAACATTGAAAAACAACAACAACCTCAACATTGAAAAACACCAACAAATTCAACAATAACCTCAACATTGAAAAACAACAACCTCAACATTGAAAAACACCAACAAATTCAACAACAACCTCAACATTGAAAAACAACAACCACCTCAACATTGAAAAACACCAACAAATTCAACAACAACTTCAACATTGAAAAACACCAACAAATTCACCAACAATCTCGAAATTGAAAAACACCAACAAATTCAACAAAAACCTCAACATTGAAAAACAACAACAACCTCAACATTGAAAAATACCAACAAATTCAACAACAACCTCAGCATTGAAAAACAACAACAACCTCAACATTGAAAAACACCAACAAATTCAACAACAACCTCAACATTGAAAAACAACAACAACCTCAACATTGAAAAACACCAACAAATTCAACAATAACCTCAACATTGAAAAACAACAACAACCTCAACATTGAAAAACACCAACAAATTCAACAACAACCTCAACATAGAAAAACACCAACAAATTAAACAACAACCTCAACATTGAAAAACAACAACAACCTCAACATTGAAAAACACCAACAAATTCAACAACAACCTCAACATTGAAAAACAACAACAACCTTAACATTGAAAAACACCAACAAATTCAACAACAACCTCAACATTGAAAAACACCAACAAATTCAACAACAACCTCGAAACTGAAAAACACCAACAAACTCAACAACAACCTCAACATTGAAAAACAACAACAACCTCAACATTGAAAAACACCAACAAATTCAACAACAACCTCACCATTGAAAAACAACAACAACCTCAACATTGAAAAACACCAACAAATTCAACAACAACTTCAACATTGAAAAACACCAACAAATTCAGCAACAACCTCGACATTGAAAAACACCATCAAATTCAACAACAACCTCAACATTGAAAAACAACAGCAACCTGAACATTGAAAAACACCAACAAATTCAACAAAAACCTCAACATTGAAAAACACCAACAAATTCAACAACAACCTCAACATTGAAAAACACCAACAAATTCAACAACAACCTCAACATTGAAAAACAACAACAACCTCAACATTGAAAAACACCAACAAATTCAACAACAACCTCAACATTGAAAAACATCAACAAATTCAACAACAACCTCAGCATTGAAAAACAACAACAACCTCAACATTGAAAAACACCAACAAATTCAACAACAACCTTAATATTGAAAAACAACAACAACCTCAACATTGAAAAACACCAACAAATTCAACAACAACTTCAACATTGAAAAACACCAAAAAATTCAACAACAACCTCGAAATTGAAAAACACCAACAAATTCAGCAACAACCTCAACATTGAAAAACAACAACAACCTCAACATTGAAAAACACCAACAAATTCAACAACAACCTCAACATTGAAAAACAACAACAACCTCAACATTGAAAAGCACCAACAAATTCAACAACAACCTCAACATTGAAAAACAACAACAACCTCAACATTGAAAGACACCAACAATTTCAACAACAACCTCAACATTGAAAAACACCAACAAATACAACAACAACCTCAGCATTGAAAAACAACAACAACCTCAACATTGAAAAACACCAACAAATTCAACAACAACCTCAACATTGAAAAACAACAACAACCTCAACATTGAAAAACACCAACAAATTCAACAACAACTTCAACATTGAAAAACACCAACAAATTCACCAACAATCTCGAAATTGAAAAAAACCAACAAATTCAACAACAACCTCAACATGGAAAAACAACAACAACCTCAACAATGAAAAACACCAACAAATTCAACAACAACCTCAGCTTTGAAAAACAACAACAACCTCAACATTGAAAAACACCAACAAATTCAACAACAACCTCAACATTGAAAAACAACAACAACCTCAACATTGAAAAACACCAACAAATTCAACAACAACTTCAACATTGAAAAACACCAACAAATTCAGCAACAATCTCGAAATTGAAAAACACCAACAAATTCAACAACAACCTCAACATTGAAAAACAACAACAACCTCAACATTGAAAAATACCAACAAATTCAACAACAACCTCAGCATTGAAAAACAACAACAACCTAAACATTGAAAAACACCAACAAATTCAACAACAACCTCAACATGGAAAAACAACAACAACCTCAACATTGAAAAACACCAACAAATTCAACAATAACCTCAACATTGAAAAACAACAACAACCTCAACATTGAAAAACACCAACAAATTCAACAACAACCTCAACATTGAAAAACAACAACCACCTCAACATTGAAAAACACCAACAAATTCAACAACAACTTCAACATTGAAAAACACCAACAAATTCACCAACAATCTCGAAATTGAAAAACACCATCAAATTCAACAAAAACCTCAACATTGAAAAACAACAACAACCTCAACATTGAAAAATACCAACAAATTCAACAACAACCTCAGCATTGAAAAACAACAACAACCTCAACATTGAAAAACACCAACAAATTCAACAACAACCTCAACATTGAAAAACAACAACAACCTCAACATTGAAAAACACCAACAAATTCAACAATAACCTCAACATTGAAAAACAACAACAACCTCAACATTGAAAAACACCAACAAATTCAACAACAACCTCAACATTGAAAAACACCAACAAATTAAACAACAACCTCAACATTGAAAAACAACAACAACCTCAACATTGAAAAACACCAACAAATTCAACAACAACCTCAACATTGAAAAACAACAACAACCTTAACATTGAAAAACACCAACAAATTCAACAACAACCTCAACATTGAAAAACACCAACAAATTCAACAACAACCTCGAAACTGAAAAACACCAACAAACTCAACAACAACCTCAACATTGAAAAACAACAACAACCTCAACATTGAAAAACACCAACAAATTCAACAACAACCTCACCATTGAAAAACAACAACAACCTCAACATTGAAAAACACCAACAAATTCAACAACAACCTCAACATTGAAAAACAACAACAACCTCAACATTGAAAAACACCAACGAATTCAACAACAACCTCTACATTGAAAAACAACAACAATCTCAACATTGAAAAACACCAACAAATTCAACAACAACCTCAAATTGAAAAACAGCAACAACCTCAACATTGAAAAACACCAACAAATTCAACAACAACTTCAACATTGAAAAACACCAACAAATTCAGCAACAACCTCGACATTGAAAAACACCATCAAATTCAACAACAACCTCAACATTGAAAAACAACAGCAACCTGAACATTGAAAAACACCAACAAATTCAACAAAAACCTCAACATTGAAAAACACCAACAAATTCAACAACAACCTCAACGTTGAAAAACACCAACAAATTCAACAACAACCTCAACATTGAAAAACAACAACAACCTCAACATTGAAAAACACCAACAAATTCAACAACAACCTCAACATTGAAAAACATCAACAAATTCAACAACAACCTCAGCATTGAAAAACAACAACAACCTCAACATTGAAAAACAACAACAAATTCAACAACAACCTTAATATTGAAAAACAACAACAACCTCAACATTGAAAAACACCAACAAATTCAACAACAACTTCAACATTGAAAAACACCAAAAAATTCAACAACAACCTCGAAATTGAAAAACACCAACAAATTCAGCAACAACCTCAACATTGAAAAACAACAACAACCTCAACATTGAAAAACACCAACAAATTCAACAACAACCTCAACATTGAAAAACAACAACAACCTCAACATTGAAAAGCACCAACAAATTCAACAACAACCTCAACATTGAAAAACAACAACAACCTCAACATTGAAAGACACCAACAATTTCAACAACAACCTCAACATTGAAAAACACCAACAAATACAACAACAACCTCAGCATTGAAAAACAACAACAACCTCAACATTGAAAAACACCAACAAATTCAACAACAACCTCAGCATTGAAAAACAACAACAACCTCAACATTGAAAAACACCAACAAATTCAACAACAACTTCCACATTGAAAAACACCAACAAATTCACCAACAATCTCGAAATTGAAAAACACCAACAAATTCAACAACAACCTCAACATGGAAAAACAAAAACAACCTCAACATTGTAAAACACCAACAAATTCAACAACAACCTCAGCTTTGAAAAACAACAACAACCTCAACATTGAAAAACACCAACAAATTCAACAACAACCTCAACATTGAAAAACAACAACAACCTCAACATTGAAAAACACCAACAAATTCAGCAACAACTTCAACATTGAAAAACACCAACAAATTCACCAACAATCTCGAAATTGAAAAACACCAACAAATTCAACAACAACCTCAACATTGAAAAACAACAACAACCTCAACATTGAAAAATACCAACAAATTCAACAACAACCTCAGCATTTAAAAACAACAACAACCTCAACATTGAAAAACACCAACAAATTCAACAACAACCTCAACATTGAAAAACAACAACAACCTCAACATTGAAAAACACCAACAAATTGAACAATAACCTCAACATTGAAAAACAACAACAACCTCAACATTGAAAAACACCAACAAATTCAACAAGAACCTCAACATTGAAAAACACCAACAAATTCAACAACAACCTCAACATTGAAAAACAACAACAACCCCAACATTGAAAAACACCAACAAATTCAACAACAACCTCAACATTGAAAAACAACAACAACCTCAACATTGAAAAACACCAACAAATTCAACAACAACCTCAACATTGAAAAACACCAACAAATTCAACAACAACCTCGAAACTGAAAAACACCAACAAATTCAACAACAACATCAACATTGAAAAACAACAACAACCTCAACATTGAAAAACACCAGCAAATTCAACAACAACCTCACCATTGAAAAACAACAACAACCTCAACATTGAAAAACACCAACAAATTCAACAACAACCTCAACATTGAAAAACAACAACAACCTCAACATTGAAAAACACCAACGAATTCAACAACAACCTCAACATTGAAAAACAACAACAATCTCAACATTGAAAAACACCAACAAATTCAACAACAACCTCAAATTGAAAAACAGCAACAACCTCAACATTGAAAAACACCAACAAATTCAACAACAACTTCAACATTGAAAAACACCAACAAATTCAGCAACAACCTCGACATTGAAAAACACCATCAAATTCAACAACAACCTCAACATTGAAAAACAACAGCAACCTGAACATTGAAAAACACCAACAAATTCAACAAAAACATCAACATTGAAAACACCAACAAATTCAACAACAACCTCAACATTTAAAAACGCTAACAAATTCAACAACAACCTCAACATTGAAAAACAACAACCTCAACATTGAAAAACACCAACAAATTCAACAAAAAATTCAACATTGAAAAACACCAACAAATTCAACAACCTCAACATTGAAAAACAACAACGACCTCAACATTGAAAAACACCAACAAATTCAACAACAACCTCAACATTGAAAAACACCAACAAATTCAACAACAACCTCGAAACTGAAAAACACCAACAAATTCAACAACAACCTCAACATTGAAAAACAACAACCTCAACATTGAAAAACACCAACAAATTCAACAACAACCTCACCATTGAAAAACAACAACAACCTCAACATTGAAAAACACCAACAAATTCAACAACAACCTCAACATTGAAAAACAACAACAACCTCAACATTGAAAAACACCAACGAATTCAACAACAACCTCAACATTGAAAAACAACAACAATCTCAACATTGAAAAACACCAACAAATTCAACAACAACCTCAAATTGAAAAACAGCAACAACCTCAACATTGAAAAACACCAACAAATTCAACAACAACTTCAACATTGAAAAACACCAACAAATTCAGCAACAACTTCGACATTGAAAAATACCATCAAATTCAACAACAACCTCAACATTGAAAAACAACAGCAACCTGAACATTGAAAAACACCAACAAATTCAACAAAAACCTCAACATTGAAAAACACCAACAAATTCAACAACAACCTCAACATTGAAAAACACCAACAAATTCAACAATAACCTCAACATCGAAAAACAACAACAACCTCAACATTGAAAAACACCAACAAATTCAACAACAACATCAACATTGAAAAACACCAACAAATTCAACAACAACCTCAACATTGAAAAACAACAACATCCTCAACATTGAAAAACACCAACAAATTCAACAACAACCTCAACATTGAAAAACAACAACAACCTCAACATTGAAAAACACCAACAAATTCAACAACAACCTCAACATTGAAAAACACCAACAAATTCAACAACAACCTCGAAACTGAAAAACACCAACAAACTCAACAACAACCTCAACATTGAAAAACAACAACAACCTCAACATTGAAAAACACCAACAAATTCAACAACAACCTCACCATTGAAAAACAACAACAACCTCAACATTGAAAAACACCAACAAATTCAACAACAACCTCAACATTGAAATACAACAACAACCTCAACATTGAAAAACACCAACGAATTCAACAACAACCTCTACATTGAAAAACAACAACAATCTCAACATTGAAAAACACCAACAAATTCAACAACAACCTCAAATTGAAAAACAGCAACAACCTCAACATTGAAAAACACCAACAAATTCAACAACAACTTCAACATTGAAAAACACCAACAAATTCAGCAACAACCTCGACATTGAAAAACACCATCAAATTCAACAACAACCTCAACATTGAAAAACAACAGCAACCTGAACATTGAAAAACACCAACAAATTCAACAAAAACCTCAACATTGAAAAACACCAACAAATTCAACAACAACCTCAACATTGAAAAACACCAACAAATTCAACAACAAACTCAACATTGAAAAACAACAACAACCTCAACATTGAAAAACACCAACAAATTCAACAACATCCTCAACATTGAAAAACATCAACAAATTCAACAACAACCTCAGCATTGAAAAACAACAAGAACCTCAACATTGAAAAACACCAACAAATTCAACAACAACCTTAATATTGAAAAACAACAACAACCTCAACATTGAAAAACACCAACAAATTCAACAACAACTTAAACATTGAAAAACATCAACAAATTCAACAACAACCTCAGCATTGAAAAACAACAACAACCTCAACATTGAAAAACACCAACAAATTCAACAACAACCTTAATATTGAAAAACAACAACAACTTCAACATTGAAAAACACCAACAAATTCAACAACAACTTCAACATTGAAAAACACCAACAAATTCAACAACAACCTCAACATTGAAAAACAACAACAACCTCAACATTGAAAGACTCCAACAATTTCAACAACAACCTCAACATTGAAAAACACCAACAAATACAACAACAACCTCAGCATTGAAAAACAACAACAACCTCAACATTGAAAAACAGCAACAAATTCAACAACAACCTCAGCATTGAAAAACAACAACAACCTCAACATTGAAAAACACCAACAAATTCAACAACAACTTCAACATTGAAAAACACCAACAAATTCACCAACAATCTCGAAATTGAAAAACACCAACAAATTCAACAACAACCTCAACATGGAAAAACAACAACAACCTCAACATTGTAAAACACCAACAAATTCAACAACAACCTCAGCTTTGAAAAACAACAACAACCTCAACATTGAAAAACACCAACAAATTCAACAACAACCTCAACATTGAAAAACAACAACTACCTCAACATTGAAAAACACCAACAAATTCAACAACAACTTCAACATTGGAAAACACCAACAAATTCACCAACAATCTCGAAATTGAAAAACACCAACAAATTCAACAACAACCTCAACATTGAAAAACAACAACAACCTCAACATTGAAAAATACCAACAAATTCAACAACAACCTCAGCATTGAAAAACAACAACAACCTCAACATTGAAAAACACCAACAAATTCAACAACAACCTCAACATTGAAAAACAACAACAACCTCAACATTGAAAAACACCAACAAATTCAACAATAACCTCAACATTGAAAAACAACAACAACCTCAACATTGAAAAACACCAACAAATTCAACAACAACCTCAACATTGAAAAACACCAACAAATTCAACAACAACCTCAACATTGAAAAACAACAACAACCTCAACATTGAAAAACACCAACGAATTCAACAACAACCTCAACATTGAAAAACAACAACAACCTCAACATTGAAAAACACCAACAAATTCAACAATAACCTCAACATTGAAAAACACCAACAAATTCAACAACAACCTCGAAACTGAAAAACACCAACAAATTCAACAACAAACTCAACATTGAAAAACAACAACAACCTCAACATTGAAAAACACCAACGAATTCAACAACAACCTCAACATTGAAAAACAACAACAATCTCAACATTGAAAAACACCAACAAATTCAACAACAACCTCAAATTGAAAAACAGCAACAACCTCAACAATGAAAAACACCAACAAATTCAACAACAACTTCAACATTGAAAAACACCAACAAATTCAGCAACAACCTCGACATTGAAAAACACCATCAAATTCAACAACAACCTCAACATTGAAAAACAACAGCAACCTGAACATTGAAAAACACCAACAAATTCAACAAAAACCTCAACATTGAAAACACCAACAAATTCAACAAAAACCTCAACATTTAAAAACGCCAACAAATTCAACGACAACCTCAACATTGAAAAACAACAACCTCAACTTTGAAAAACACCAACAAATTCAACAAAAAATTCAACATTGAAAAACACCAACAAATTCAACAACCTCAACATTGAAAAACAACAACAACCTCAACATTGAAAAACAACAACAAATTCAACAACAACCTCAACATTGAAAAACACCAACAAATTCAACAACAACCTCGAAACTGAAAAACACCAACAATTCAACAACAACCTCAACATTGAAAAACAACAACAACCTCAACATTGAAAAACACCAACAAATTCAACAACAACCTCACCATTGAAAAACAACAACAACCTCAACATTGAAAAACACCAACGAATTCAACAACAACATCTACATTGAAAAACAACAACAATCTCAACATTGAAAAACACCAACAAATTCAACAACAACCTCAAAATGAAAAACAGCAACAACCTCAACATTGAAAAACACCAACAAATTCAACAACAACTTCAACATTGAAAAACACCAACAAATTCAGCAACAACTTCGACATTGAAAAACACCATCAAATTCAACAACAACCTCAACATTGAAAAACAACAGCAACCTCAACATTGAAAAACACCAACAAATTCAACAAAAACCTCAACATTGAAAAACACCAACAAATTCAACAACAACCTCAACATTGAAAAACACCAACAAATTCAACAACAACCTCAACATTGAAAAACAACAACAACCTCAACATTGAAAAACACCAACAAATTCAACAACAACCTCAACATTGAAAAACATCAACAAATTCAACAACAACCTCAGCATTGAAAAACAACAACAACCTCAACATTGAAAAACACCAACAAATTCAACAACAACCTTAACATTGAAAAACAACAACAACCTCAACATTGAAAAACACCAACAAATTCAACAACAACTTCAAAATTGAAAAACACCAAAAAATTCAACAACAACCTCGAAATTGAAAAACACCAACAAATTCAGCAACAACCTCAACATTGAAAAACAACAACAACCTCAAAATTGAAAAACACCAACAAATTCAACAACAACCTCAACATTGAAAAACAACAACAACCTCAACATTGAAAAGCACCAACAAATTCAACAACAACCTCAACATTGAAAAACAACAACAACCTCAACATTGAAAGACACCAACAATTTCAACAACAACCTCAACATTGAAAAACACCAACAAATACAACAACAACCTCAGCATTGAAAAACAACAACAACCTCATCATTGAAAAACACCAACAAATTCAACAACAACCTCAACATTGAAAAACAACAACAACCTCAACATTGAAAAACACCAACAAATTCAACAACAACTTCAACATTGAAAAACACCAACAAATTCACGAACAATCTCGAAATTGAAAAACACCAACAAATTCAACAACAACGTCAACATGGAAAAACAACAACAACCTCAACATTGAAAAACACCAACAAATTCAACAACAACCTCAGCTTTGAAAAACAACAACAACCTCAACATTGAAAAACAACAACAAATTCAACAACAACCTCAACATTGAAAAACAACAACAACCTCAACATTGAAAAACACCAACAAATTCAACAACAACTTCAACATTGAAAAACACCAACAAATTCACCAACAATCTCGAAATTGAAAAACACCAACAAATTCAACAACAACCTCAACATTGAAAAACAACAACAACCTCAACATTGAAAAATACCAACAAATTCAACAACAACCTCAGCATTGAAAAACAACAACAACCTCAACATTGAAAAACAACAACAAATTCAACAACAACCTCAACATTGAAAAACAACAACAACCTCAACATTGAAAAACACCAACAAATTCAACAATAACCTCAACATTGAAAAACAACAACAACCTCAACATTGAAAAACACCAACAAATTCAACAACAACCTCAACATTGAAAAACAACAACAACCTCAACATTGAAAAACACCAACAAATTCAACAACAACTTCAACATTGAAAAACACCAACAAATTCACCAACAATCTCGAAATTGAAAAACACCAACAAATTCAACAACAACCTCAACATTGAAAAACAACAACAACCTCAACATTGAAAAATACCAACAAATTCAACAACAACCTCAGCATTGAAAAACAACAACAACCTCAACATTGAAAAACACCAACAAATTCAACAACAACCTCAACATTGAAAAACAACAACAACCTCAACATTGAAAAACACCAACAAATTCAACAATAACCTCAACATTGAAAAACAACAACAACCTCAACATTGAAAAACACCAACAAATTCAACAACAACCTCAACATTGAAAAACACCAACAAATTCAACAACAACCTCAACATTGAAAAACAACAACAACCCCAACATTGAAAAACATCCAACAAATTCAACAACAACCTCAACATTGAAAAACAACAACAACCTCAACATTGAAAAACACCAACAAATTCAACAACAACCTCAACATTGAAAAACACCAACAAATTCAACAACAACCTCGAAACTGAAAAACACCAACAAATTCAACAACAACCTCAACATTGAAAAACAACAACAACCTCAACATTGAAAAACACCAACAAATTCAACAACAACTTCAACATTGAAAAACACCAACAAATTCAGCAACAACTTCGACATTGAAAAACACCATCAAATTCAACAACAACCTCAACATTGAAAAACAACAGCAACCTGAACATTGAAAAACACCAACAAATTCAACAAAAACCTCAACATTGAAAAACACCAACAAATTCAACAACAACCTCAACATTGAAAAACACCAACAAATTCAACAACAACCTCAACATTGAAAAACAACAACAACCTCAACATTGAAAAACACCAACAAATTCAACAATAACCTCAACATTGAAAAACAACAGCAACCTCAACATTGAAAAACACCAACAAATTCAACAACAACCTCGAAACTGAAAAACACCAACAAATTCAACAACAACATCAACATTGAAAAACAACAACAACCTCAACATTGAAAAACACCAACAAATTCAACAACAACCTCAACATTGAAAAACAACAACAACCTCAACATTGAAAAACACCAACAAGTTCAACAACAACTTCAACATTGAAAAACACCAACAAATTCACCAACAATCTCGAAATTGAAAAACACCAACAAATTCAACAACAACGTCAACATGGAAAAACAACAACAACCTCAACATTGAAAAACACCAACAAATTCAACAACAACCTCAGCTTTGAAAAACAACAACAACCTCAACATTGAAAAACACCAACAAATTCAACAACAACCTCAACATTGAAAAACAACAACAACCTCAACATTGAAAAACACCAACAAATTCAACAACAACTTCAACATTGAAAAACAACAACAAATTCACCAACAATCTCGAAATTGAAAAACACCAACAAATTCAACAACAACCTCAACATTGAAAAACAACAACAACCTCAACTTTGAAAAATACCAACAAATTCAACAACAACCTCAGCATTGAAAAACAACAACAACCTCGAAATTGAAAAACACCAACAAATTCAACAACAACCTCAACATGGAAAAACAACAACAACCTCAACATTGAAAAACACCAACAAATTCAACCATAACCTCAACATTGAAGAACAACAACAACCTCAACATTGAAAAACACCAACAAATTCAACAACAACTTCAACATTGAAAAACACCAACAAATTCAGCAACAACTTCGACATTGAAAAACACCATCAAATTCAACAACAACCTCAACATTGAAAAACAATAGCAACCTGAACATTGAAAAACACCAACAAATTCAACAAGAACCTCAACATTGAAAAACACCAACAAATTCAACAACAACCTCAACATTGAAAAACACCAACAAATTCAACAACAACCTCAACATTGAAAAACAACAACAACCTCAACATTGAAAAACACCAACAAATTCAACAACAACCTCAACATTGAAAAACATCGACAAATTCAACAACAACCTCAGCATTGAAAACCACCAACAACCTCAACATTGAAAAACACCAACAAATTCAACAACAACCTTAACATTGAAAAACAACAACAACCTCAACATTGAAAAACACCAACAAATTCAACAACTTCAACATTGAAAAACACCAAAAAATTCAACAACAACCTCGAAATTGAAAAACACCAACAAATTCAGCAACAACCTCAACATTGAAAAACAACAACCTCAACATTGAAAAACACCAACAAATTCAACAACAACCTCAACATTGAAAAACAACAACAACCTCAACATTGAAAAACACCAACAAATTCAACAACAACTTCAACATTGAAAAACACCAACAAATTCACCAACAATCTCGAAATTGAAAAACACCAACAAATTCAACAACAACGTCAACATGGAAAAACAACAACAACCTCAACATTGAAAAACACCAACAAATTCAACAACAACCTCAGCTTTGAAAAACAACAACAACCTCAACATTGAAAAACACCAACAAATTCAACAACAACCTCAACATTGAAAAACAACAACAACCTCAACATTGAAAAACACCAACAAATTCAACAACAACTTCAACATTGAAAAACACCAACAAATTCACCAACAATCTCGAAATTGAAAAATACCAACAAATTCAACAACAACCTCAACATTGAAAAACAACAACAACCTCAACATTGAAAAATACCAACAAATTCAACAACAACCTCAGCATTGAAAAACAACAACAACCTCAACATTGAAAAACACCAACAAATTCAACAACAACCTCAACATTGAAAAACAACAACAACCTCAACATTGAAAAACACCAATAAATTCAACAATAACCTCAACATTGAAAAACAACAACAACCTCAACATTGAAAAACACCAACAAATTCAACAACAACCTCAACATTGAAAAACAACAGCAACCTCAACATTGAAAAACACCAACAAATTCAACAACAACTTCAACATTGAAAAACACCAACAAATTCACCAACAATCTCGAAATTGAAAAACACCAACAAATTCAACAACAACCTCAACATTGAAAAACAACAACAACCTCAACATTGAAAAATACCAACAAATTCAACAACAACCTCAGCATTGAAAAACAACAACAACCTCAACATTGAAAAACACCAACAAATTCAACAACAACCTCAACATTGAAAAACAACAGCAACCTCAACATTGAAAAACACCAACAAATTCAACAATAACCTCAACATTGAAAAACAACAACAACCTCAACATTGAAAAACACCAACAAATTCAACAACAACCTCAACATTGAAAAACAACAACAAATTCAGCAACAACCTCAACATTGAAAAACAACAACAACCTCAACATTGAAAAACACCAACAAATTCAACAACAACCTCAACATTGAAAAACAACAACAACCTCAACATTGAAAAACACCAACAAATTCAACAACAACCTCAACATTGAAAAACACCAACAAATTCAACAACAACCTCGAAACTGAAAAACACCAACAAATTCAACAACAACCTCAACATTGAAAAACAACAACAACCTCAACATTGAAAAACACCAACAAATTCAACAACAACTTCAACATTGAAAAACACCAACAAATTCAGCAACAACTTCCACATTGAAAAACACCATCAAATTCAACAACAACCTCAACATTGAAAAACAACAGCAACCTGAACATGGAAAAACACCAACAAATTCAACAAAAACCTCAACATTGAAAAACACCAACAAATTCAACAACAACCTGAACATTGAAAAACACCAACAAATTCAACAACAACCTCGACATTGAAAAACAACAACAACCTCAACATTGAAAAACACCAACAAATTCAACAACAACCTCAACATTGAAAAACATCAACAAATTCAACAACAACCTCAGCATTGAAAAACAACAACAACCTCAACATTGAAAAACACCAACAAATTCAACAACAACCTTAACATTGAAAAACAACAACAACCTCAACATTGAAAAACACCAACAAATTCAACAACAACTTCAACATTGAAAAACACCAAAAAATTCAACAACAACTTCGAAATTGAAAAACACCAACAAATTCAGCAACAACCTCAACATTGAAAAACAACAACAACCTCAATATTGAAAAACACCAACAAATTCAACAACAACCTCAACATTGAAAAACAACAACAACCTCAACATTGAAAAGCACGAACAAATTCAACAACAACCTCAACATTGAAAAACAACAACAACCTCAACATTGAAAGACACCAACAATTTCAACAACAACCTCAACATTGAAAAACACCAACAAATACAACAACAACCTCAGCATTGAAAAACAACAACAACCTCAACATTGAAAAACACCAACAAATTCAACAACAACCTCAACATTGAAAAACAACAACAACCTGAACATTGAAAAACACCAACAAATTCAACAACAACTTCAACATTGAAAAACACCAATAAATTCACCAACAATCTCGAAATTGAAAAACACCAACAAATTCAACAACAACCTCAACATGGAAAAACAACAACAACCTCAACAATGAAAAACACCAACAAATTCAACAACAACCTCAGCTTTGAAAAACAACAACCTCAACATTGAAAAACACCAACAAATTCAACAACAACCTCAACATTGAAAAACAACAACAACCTCAACATTGAGAAACACCAACAAATTCAACAACAACTTCAACATTGAAAAACACCAACAAATTCACCAACAATCTCGAAATTGAAAAACACCAACAAATTCAACAACAACCTCAACATTGAAAAACAACAACAACCTCAACATTGAAAAATACCAACAAATTCAACAACAACCTCAGCATTGAAAAACAACAACAACCTCAACATTGAAAAACACCAACAAATTCAACCATAACCTCAACATTGAAGAACAACAACAACCTCAACATTGAAAAACACCAACAAATTCAACAACAACTTCAACATTGAAAAACACCAACAAATTCAGCAACAACTTCGACATTGAAAAACACCATCAAATTCAACAACAACCTCAACATTGAAAAACAATAGCAACCTGAACATTGAAAAACACCAACAAATTCAACAAGAACCTCAACATTGAAAAACACCAACAAATTCAACAACAACCTCAACATTGAAAAACACCAACAAATTCAACAACAACCTCAACATTGAAAAACAACAACAACCTCAACATTGAAAAACACCAACAAATTCAACAACAACCTCAACATTGAAAAACATCGACAAATTCAACAACAACCTCAGCATTGAAAACCACCAACAACCTCAACATTGAAAAACACCAACAAATTCAACAACAACCTTAACATTGAAAAACAACAACAACCTCAACATTGAAAAACACCAACAAATTCAACAACTTCAACATTGAAAAACACCAAAAAATTCAACAACAACCTCGAAATTGAAAAACACCAACAAATTCAGCAACAACCTCAACATTGAAAAACAACAACCTCAACATTGAAAAACACCAACAAATTCAACAACAACCTCAACATTGAAAAACAACAACAACCTCAACATTGAAAAACACCAACAAATTCAACAACAACTTCAACATTGAAAAACACCAACAAATTCACCAACAATCTCGAAATTGAAAAACACCAACAAATTCAACAACAACGTCAACATGGAAAAACAACAACAACCTCAACATTGAAAAACACCAACAAATTCAACAACAACCTCAGCTTTGAAAAACAACAACAACCTCAACATTGAAAAACACCAACAAATTCAACAACAACCTCAACATTGAAAAACAACAACAACCTCAACATTGAAAAACACCAACAAATTCAACAACAACTTCAACATTGAAAAACACCAACAAATTCACCAACAATCTCGAAATTGAAAAACACCAACAAATTCAACAACAACCTCAACATTGAAAAACAACAACAACCTCAACATTGAAAAATACCAACAAATTCAACAACAACCTCAGCATTGAAAAACAACAACAACCTCAACATTGAAAAACACCAACAAATTCAACAACAACCTCAACATTGAAAAACAACAACAACCTCAACATTGAAAAACACCAATAAATTCAACAATAACCTCAACATTGAAAAACAACAACAACCTCAACATTGAAAAACACCAACAAATTCAACAACAACCTCAACATTGAAAAACAACAGCAACCTCAACATTGAAAAACACCAACAAATTCAACAACAACTTCAACATTGAAAAACACCAACAAATTCACCAACAATCTCGAAATTGAAAAACACCAACAAATTCAACAACAACCTCAACATTGAAAAACAACAACAACCTCAACATTGAAAAATACCAACAAATTCAACAACAACCTCAGCATTGAAAAACAACAACAACCTCAACATTGAAAAACACCAACAAATTCAACAACAACCTCAACATTGAAAAACAACAGCAACCTCAACATTGAAAAACACCAACAAATTCAACAATAACCTCAACATTGAAAAACAACAACAACCTCAACATTGAAAAACACCAACAAATTCAACAACAACCTCAACATTGAAAAACAACAACAAATTCAGCAACAACCTCAACATTGAAAAACAACAACAACCTCAACATTGAAAAACACCAACAAATTCAACAACAACCTCAACATTGAAAAACAACAACAACCTCAACATTGAAAAACACCAACAAATTCAACAACAACCTCAACATTGAAAAACACCAACAAATTCAACAACAACCTCGAAACTGAAAAACACCAACAAATTCAACAACAACCTCAACATTGAAAAACAACAACAACCTCAACATTGAAAAACACCAACAAATTCAACAACAACTTCAACATTGAAAAACACCAACAAATTCAGCAACAACTTCCACATTGAAAAACACCATCAAATTCAACAACAACCTCAACATTGAAAAACAACAGCAACCTGAACATGGAAAAACACCAACAAATTCAACAAAAACCTCAACATTGAAAAACACCAACAAATTCAACAACAACCTGAACATTGAAAAACACCAACAAATTCAACAACAACCTCAACATTGAAAAACAACAACAACCTCAACATTGAAAAACACCAACAAATTCAACAACAACCTCAACATTGAAAAACATCAACAAATTCAACAACAACCTCAGCATTGAAAAACAACAACAACCTCAACATTGAAAAACACCAACAAATTCAACAACAACCTTAACATTGAAAAACAACAACAACCTCAACATTGAAAAACACCAACAAATTCAACAACAACTTCAACATTGAAAAACACCAAAAAATTCAACAACAACTTCGAAATTGAAAAACACCAACAAATTCAGCAACAACCTCAAC
Organism: Isurus oxyrinchus; assembly: GCA_026770705.1. Lineage (NCBI taxonomy): Eukaryota > Metazoa > Chordata > Chondrichthyes > Lamniformes > Lamnidae > Isurus > Isurus oxyrinchus. The sequence continues at coordinate 139,865 of JANJGN010000812.1, forward strand.
ATTGAAAAACAACAACAACCTCAATATTGAAAAACACCAACAAATTCAACAACAACCTCAACATTGAAAAACAACAACAACCTCAACATTGAAAAGCACGAACAAATTCAACAACAACCTCAACATTGAAAAACAACAACAACCTCAACATTGAAAGACACCAACAATTTCAACAACAACCTCAACATTGAAAAACACCAACAAATACAACAACAACCTCAGCATTGAAAAACAACAACAACCTCAACATTGAAAAACACCAACAAATTCAACAACAACCTCAACATTGAAAAACAACAACAACCTGAACATTGAAAAACACCAACAAATTCAACAACAACTTCAACATTGAAAAACACCAATAAATTCACCAACAATCTCGAAATTGAAAAACACCAACAAATTCAACAACAACCTCAACATGGAAAAACAACAACAACCTCAACAATGAAAAACACCAACAAATTCAACAACAACCTCAGCTTTGAAAAACAACAACCTCAACATTGAAAAACACCAACAAATTCAACAACAACCTCAACATTGAAAAACAACAACAACCTCAACATTGAGAAACACCAACAAATTCAACAACAACTTCAACATTGAAAAACACCAACAAATTCACCAACAATCTCGAAATTGAAAAACACCAACAAATTCAACAACAACCTCAACATTGAAAAACAACAACAACCTCAACATTGAAAAATACCAACAAATTCAACAACAACCTCAGCATTGAAAAACAACAACAACCTCAACATTGAAAAACACCAACAAATTCAACAACAACCTCAACATTGAAAAACAACAACAACCTCAACATTGAAAAACACCAACAAATTCAACAATAACCTCAACATTGAAAAACAACAACAACCTCAACATTGAAAAACACCAACAAATTCAACAACAACCTCAACATTGAAAAACAACAACAACCTCAACATTGAAAAACACCAAAAAATTCAACAACAACCTCAACATTGAAAAACAACAACAATCTCAACATTGAAAAACACCAACAAATTCAACAACAACCTCAAATTGAAAAACAGCAACAACCTCAACATTGAAAAACACCAACAAATTCAACAACAACTTCAACATTGAAAAACACCAACAAAATCAGCAACAACCTCGACATTGAAAAACACCATCAAATTCAACAACAACCTCAACATTGAAAAACAACAGCAACCTGAACATTGAAAAACACCAACAAATTCAACAAAAACCTCAACATTGAAAAACACCAACAAATTCAACAACAACCTCAACATTGAAAAACACCAACAAATTCAACAACAACCTCAACATTGAAAAACAACAACAACCTCAACATTGAAAAACACCAACAAATACAACAACAACCTCAACATTGAAAAACAACAACAACCTCAACATTGAAAAACACCAACAAATTCAACAACAACCTCAACATTGAAAAACAACAACAACCTCAACATTGAAAAACACCAACAAATTCAACAACAACCTCAGCATTGAAAAACAACAACAACCTCAACATTGAAAAACACCAACAAATTCAACAACAACCTTAATATTGAAAAACAACAACAACCTCAACATTGAAAAACACCAACAAATTCAACAACAACTTCAACATTGAAAAACACCAAAAAATTCAACAACAACCTCGAAATTGAAAAACACCAACAAATTCAGCAACAACCTCAACATTGAAAAACAACAACAACCTCAACATTGAAAAACACCAACAAATTCAACAACAACCTCAACAATGAAAAACACCAACAAATTCAACAACAACCTCAACATTGAAAAACAACAACAACCTCAACATTGAAAGACACCAACAATTTCAACAACAACCTCAACATTGAAAAACACCAACAAATACAACAACAACCTCAGCATTGAAAAACAACAACAACCTCAACATTGAAAAACACCAACAAATTCAACAACAACCTCAACATTGAAAAACAACAACAACCTCAACAATGAAAAACACCAACAAATTCAACAACAACTTCAACATTGAAAAACACCAACAAATTCACCAACAATCTCGAAATTGAAAAACACCAACAAATTCAACAACAACGTCTACATGGAAAAACAACAACAACCTCAACATTGAAAAACACCAACAAATTAAACAACAACCTCAGCTTTGAAAAACAACAACAACCTCAACATTCAAAAACACCAACAAATTCAACAACAACCTCAACATTGAAAAACAACAACAACCTCAACATTGAAAAACACCAACAAATTCAACAACAAGTTCAACATTGAAAAACACCAACAAATTCACCAACAATCTCGAAATTGAAAAACACCAACAAATTCAACAACAACCTCAACATTGAAAAACAACAACAACCTCAACTTTGAAAAATACCAATAAATTCAACAACAACCTCAACATTGAAAAACAACAGCAACCTGAACATTGAAAAACACCAACAAATTCAACAAAAACCTCAACATTGAAAAACACCAACAAATTCAACAACAACCTCAACATTGAAAAACACCAACAAATTCAACAACAACCTCAACATTGAAAAACAACAACAACCTCAACATTGAAAAACACCAACAAATACAACAACAACCTCAACATTGAAAAACAACAACAACCTCAACATTGAAAAACACCAACAAATTCAACAACAACCTCAACATTGAAAAACAACAACAACCTCAACATTGAAAAACACCAACAAATTCAACAACAACCTCAGCATTGAAAAACAACAACAACCTCAACATTGAAAAACACCAACAAATTCAACAACAACCTTAATATTGAAAAACAACAACAACCTCAACATTGAAAAACACCAACAAATTCAACAACAACTTCAACATTGAAAAACACCAAAAAATTCAACAACAACCTCGAAATTGAAAAACACCATCAAATTCAGCAACAACCTCAACATTGAAAAACAACAACAACCTCAACATTGAAAAACACCAACAAATTCAACAACAACCTCAACAATGAAAAACACCAACAAATTCAACAACAACCTCAACATTGAAAAACAACAACAACCTCAACATTGAAAGACACCAACAATTTCAACAACAACCTCAACATTGAAAAACACCAACAAATACAACAACAACCTCAGCATTGAAAAACAACAACAACCTCAACATTGAAAAACACCAACAAATTCAACAACAACCTCAACATTGAAAAACAACAACAACCTCAACATTGAAAAACACCAACAAATTCAACAACAACTTCAACATTGAAAAACACCAACAAATTCACCAACAATCTCGAAATTGAAAAACACCAACAAATTCAACAACAACGTCTACATGGAAAAACAACAACAACCTCAACATTGAAAAACACCAACAAATTCAACAACAACCTCAGCTTTGAAAAACAACAACAACCTCAACATTCAAAAACACCAACAAATTCAACAACAACCTCAACATTGAAAAACAACAACAACCTGAACATTGAAAAACACCAACAAATTCAACAACAAGTTCAACATTGAAAAACACCAACAAATTCACCAACAATCTCGAAATTGAAAAACACCAACAAATTCAACAACAACCTCAACATGGAAAAACAACAACAACCTCAACAATGAAAAACACCAACAAATTCAACAACAACCTCAGCTTTGAAAAACAACAACCTCAACATTGAAAAACACCAACAAATTCAACAACAACCTCAACATTGAAAAACAACAACAACCTCAACATTGAGAAACACCAACAAATTCAACAACAACTTCAACATTGAAAAACACCAACAAATTCACCAACAATCTCGAAATTGAAAAACACCAACAAATTCAACAACAACCTCAACATTGAAAAACAACAACAACCTCAACATTGAAAAATACCAACAAATTCAACAACAACCTCAGCATTGAAAAACAACAACAACCTCAACATTGAAAAACACCAACAAATTCAACAACAACCTCAACATTGAAAAACAACAACAACCTCAACATTGAAAAACACCAACAAATTCAACAATAACCTCAACATTGAAAAACAACAACAACCTCAACATTGAAAAACACCAACAAATTCAACAACAACCTCAACATTGAAAAACAACAACAACCTCAACATTGAAAAACACCAAAAAATTCAACAACAACCTCAACATTGAAAAACAACAACAATCTCAACATTGAAAAACACCAACAAATTCAACAACAACCTCAAATTGAAAAACAGCAACAACCTCAACATTGAAAAACACCAACAAATTCAACAACAACTTCAACATTGAAAAACACCAACAAAATCAGCAACAACCTCGACATTGAAAAACACCATCAAATTCAACAACAACCTCAACATTGAAAAACAACAGCAACCTGAACATTGAAAAACACCAACAAATTCAACAAAAACCTCAACATTGAAAAACACCAACAAATTCAACAACAACCTCAACATTGAAAAACACCAACAAATTCAACAACAACCTCAACATTGAAAAACAACAACAACCTCAACATTGAAAAACACCAACAAATACAACAACAACCTCAACATTGAAAAACAACAACAACCTCAACATTGAAAAACACCAACAAATTCAACAACAACCTCAACATTGAAAAACAACAACAACCTCAACATTGAAAAACACCAACAAATTCAACAACAACCTCAGCATTGAAAAACAACAACAACCTCAACATTGAAAAACACCAACAAATTCAACAACAACCTTAATATTGAAAAACAACAACAACCTCAACATTGAAAAAACACCAACAAATTCAACAACAACTTCAACATTGAAAAACACCAAAAAATTCAACAACAACCTCGAAATTGAAAAACACCAACAAATTCAGCAACAACCTCAACATTGAAAAACAACAAACAACCTCAACATTGAAAAACACCAACAAATTCAACAACAACCTCAACAATGAAAAACACCAACAAATTCAACAACAACCTCAACATTGAAAAACAACAACAACCTCAACATTGAAAGACACCAACAATTTCAACAACAACCTCAACATTGAAAAACACCAACAAATACAACAACAACCTCAGCATTGAAAAACAACAACAACCTCAACATTGAAAAACACCAACAAATTCAACAACAACCTCAACATTGAAAAACAACAACAACCTCAACAATGAAAAACACCAACAAATTCAACAACAACTTCAACATTGAAAAACACCAACAAATTCACCAACAATCTCGAAATTGAAAAACACCAACAAATTCAACAACAACGTCTACATGGAAAAACAACAACAACCTCAACATTGAAAAACACCAACAAATTCAACAACAACCTCAGCTTTGAAAAACAACAACAACCTCAACATTCAAAAACACCAACAAATTCAACAACAACCTCAACATTGAAAAACAACAACAACCTCAACATTGAAAAACACCAACAAATTCAACAACAAGTTCAACATTGAAAAACACCAACAAATTCACCAACAATCTCGAAATTGAAAAACACCAACAAATTCAACAACAACCTCAACATTGAAAAACAACAACAACCTCAACTTTGAAAAATACCAATAAATTCAACAACAACCTCAACATTGAAAAACAACAGCAACCTGAACATTGAAAAACACCAACAAATTCAACAAAAACCTCAACATTGAAAAACACCAACAAATTCAACAACAACCTCAACATTGAAAAACACCAACAAATTCAACAACAACCTCAACATTGAAAAACAACAACAACCTCAACATTGAAAAACACCAACAAATACAACAACAACCTCAACATTGAAAAACAACAACAACCTCAACATTGAAAAACACCAACAAATTCAACAACAACCTCAACATTGAAAAACAACAACAACCTCAACATTGAAAAACACCAACAAATTCAACAACAACCTCAGCATTGAAAAACAACAACAACCTCAACATTGAAAAACACCAACAAATTCAACAACAACCTTAATATTGAAAAACAACAACAACCTCAACATTGAAAAACACCAACAAATTCAACAACAACTTCAACATTGAAAAACACCAAAAAATTCAACAACAACCTCGAAATTGAAAAACACCAACAAATTCAGCAACAACCTCAACATTGAAAAACAACAACAACCTCAACATTGAAAAACACCAACAAATTCAACAACAACCTCAACAATGAAAAACACCAACAAATTCAACAACAACCTCAACATTGAAAAACAACAACAACCTCAACATTGAAAGACACCAACAATTTCAACAACAACCTCAACATTGAAAAACACCAACAAATACAACAACAACCTCAGCATTGAAAAACAACAACAACCTCAACATTGAAAAACACCAACAAATTCAACAACAACCTCAACATTGAAAAACAACAACAACCTCAACATTGAAAAACACCAACAAATTCAACAACAACTTCAACATTGAAAAACACCAACAAATTCACCAACAATCTCGAAATTGAAAAACACCAACAAATTCAACAACAACGTCTACATGGAAAAACAACAACAACCTCAACATTGAAAAACACCAACAAATTCAACAACAACCTCAGCTTTGAAAAACAACAACAACCTCAACATTCAAAAACACCAACAAATTCAACAACAACCTCAACATTGAAAAACAACAACAACCTCAACATTGAAAAACACCAACAAATTCAACAACAAGTTCAACATTGAAAAACACCAACAAATTCACCAACAATCTCGAAATTGAAAAACACCAACAAATTCAACAACAACCTCAACATTGAAAAACAACAACAACCTCAACTTTGAAAAATACCAATAAATTCAACAACAACCTCAGCATTGAAAAACAACAACAACCTCAACATTGAAAAACATCAACAAATTCAACAACAACCTCAACATTGAAAACAACAACAACCTCAACATTGAAAAACACCAACAAATTCAACAAAAACCTCAACATTGAAAAACAACAACAACCTCAACATTGAAAAACACCAACAAATTCAACAACAACCTCAACATTGAAAAACAACAACAACCTCAACATTGAAAAACACCAACAAATTCAACAACAACTTCAACATCGAAAAACACCAACAAATTCACCAACAATCTCGAAATTGAAAAACACCAACAAATTCAACAACAACCTCAACATTGAAAAACAATAACAACCTCAACATTGAAAAATACCAACAAATTCAACAACAACCTCAGCATTGAAAAACAACAACAACCTCAACATTGAAAAACACCAACAAATTCAACAACAACCTCAACATTGAAAAACAACAACAACCTCAACATTGAAAAACACCAACAAATTCAACAATAACCTCAACATTGAAAAACAACAACAACCTCAACATTGAAGAACACCAACAAATTCAACAACAACCTCAACATTGAAAAACACCAACAAATTCAACAACAACCTCAACATTGAAAAACAACAACAACCTCAACATTGAAAAACACCAACAAATTCAACAACAACCTCAACATTGAAAAACAACAACAACCTCAACATTGAAAAACACCAACAAATTCAACAACAACGTCAACATTGAAAAACACCAACAAATTCAACAACAACCTCGAAACTGAAAAACACCAACAAATTCAACAACAACCTCAACATTGAAAAACAACAACAACCTCAACATTGAAAAACACCAACAAATTCAACAACAACTTCAACATTGAAAAACACCAACAAATTCAGCAAAAACTGCGACATTGAAAAACACCATCAAATTCAACAACAACCTCAACATTGAAAAGCAACAGCAACCTGAACGTTGAAAAACACCAACAAATTCAACAAAAACCTCAACATTGAAAAACACCAACAAATTCAACAACAACCTCAACATTGAAAAACACCAACAAATTCAACAACAACCTCAACATTGAAAAACAACAACAACCTCAACATTGAAAAACACCAACAAATTCAACAACAACCTCAACATTGAAAAACATCATCAAATTCAACAGCAACCTCAGCATTGAAAAACAACAACAACCTCAACATTGAAAAACACCAACAAATTCCACAACAACCTTAACATTGAAAAACAACAACAACCTCGAAATTGAAAAACACCAACAAATTCAACAACAACTTCAACATTGAAAAACACCAAAAATTCAACAACAACCTCGAAATTGAAAAACACCAACAAATTCAGCAACAACCTCAACATTGAAAAACAACAACAACCTCAACATTGAAAAACACCAACAAATTCAACAACAACCTCAACATTGAAAAACAACAACAACCTCAACATTGAAAAGCACCAACAAATTCAACAACAACCTCAACATTGAAAAACAACAACAACCTCAACATTGAAAGACAACAACAATTTCAACAACAACCTCAACATTGAAAAACACCAACAAATACAACAACAACCTCAGCATTGGAAAACAACAACAACCTCAACATTGAAAAACACCAACAAATTCAACAACAACCTCAACATTGAAAAACAACAACAACCTCAACATTGAAAAACACCAACAAATTCAACAACAACTTCAACATTGAAAAACACCAACAAATTCACCAACAATCTCGAAATTGAAAAACACCAACAAATTCAACAACAACGTCAACATGGAAAAACAACAACAACCTCAACATTGAAAAACACCAACAAATTCAACAACAACCTCAGCTTTGAAAAACACCAACAACCTCAACATTGAAAAACACCAACAAATTCAACAACAACCTCAACATTGAAAAACAACAACAACCTCAACATTGAAAAACACCAACAAATTCAACAACAACTTCAACATTGAAAAACACCAACAAATTCACCAACAATCTCGAAATTGAAAAACACCAACAAATTCAACAACAACCTCAACATTGAAAAACAACAACAACCTCAACATTGAAAAATACCAACAAATTCATCAACAACCTCAGCATTGAAAAACAACAACAACCTCAACATTGAAAAACACCAACAAATTCAACAACAACCTCAACATTGAAAAACAACAACAACCTCAACATTGAAAAACACCAACAAATTCAACAATAACCTCAACATTGAAAAACAACAACAACCTCAACATTGAAAAACACCAACAAATTCAACAACAACCTCAACATTGAAAAACAACAACAACCTCAACATTGAAAAACACCAACAAATTCAACAACAACTTCAACATTGAAAAACACCAACAAATTCACCAACAATCTCGAAATTGAAAAACACCAACAAATTCAACAACAACCTCAACATTGAAAAACAACAACAACCTCAGCATTGAAAAATACCAACAAATTCAACAACAACCTCAGCATTGAAAAACAACAGCAACCTCAACATTGAAAAACACCAACAAATTCAGCAACAACCTCAACATTGAAAAACAACAACAACCTCAACATTGAAAAACACCAACAAATTCAACAATAACCTCAACATTGAAAAACAACAACAACCTCAACATTGAAAAACACCAACAAATTCAACAACAACCTCAACATTGAAAAACACCAGCAAATTCAACAACAACCTCAACATTGAAAAACAACAACAACCTCAACATTGAAAAACACCAACAAATTCAACAACAACCTCAACATTGAAAAACAACAACAACCTCAACATTGAAAAACACCAACAAATTCAACAACAACCTCAACATTGAAATACACCAACAAATTCAACAACAACCTCGAAACTGAAAAACACCAACAAATTCAACAACAACCTCAACATTGAAAAACAACAACAACCTCAACATTGAAAAACACCAACAAATTCAACAACAACTTCAACATTGAAAAAACACCAACAAATTCAGCAACAACTTCGACATTGAAAAACACCATCAAATTCAACAACAACCTCAACATTGAAAAACAACAGCAACCTGAACATTGAAAAACACCAACAAATTCAACAAAAACCTCAACATTGAAAAATACCAACAAATTCAACAACAACCTCAAAATTGAAAAACACCAACAAATTCAACAACAACCTCAACATTGAAAAACAACAACAACCTCAACATTGAAAAAACACCAACAAATTCAACAACAACCTCAACATTGAAAAACATCAACAAATTCAACAACAACCTCAGCATTGAAAAACAACAACAACCTCAACATTGAAAAACACCAACAATTTCAACAACAACCTCAACATTGAAAAACACCAACAAATACAACAACAACCTCAGCATTGAAAAACAACAACAACCTCAACATTGAAAAACACCAACAAATTCAACAACAACCTCAACATTGAAAAACAACAACAACCTCAACATTGAAAAACACCAACAAATTCAACAACAACTTCAACATTGAAAAACACCAACAAATTCACCAACAATCTCGAAATTGAAAAACACCAACAAATTCAACAACAACGTCTACATGGAAAAACAACAACAACCTCAACATTGAAAAACACCAACAAATTCAACAACAACCTCAGCTTTGAAAAACAACAACAACCTCAACATTCAAAAACACCAACAAATTCAACAACAACCTCAACATTGAAAAACAACAACAACCTCAACATTGAAAAACACCAACAAATTCAACAACAAGTTCAACATTGAAAAACACCAACAAATTCACCAACAATCTCGAAATTGAAAAACACCAACAAATTCAACAACAACCTCAACATTGAAAAACAACAACAACCTCAACTTTGAAAAATACCAATAAATTCAACAACAACCTCAGCATTGAAAAACAACAACAACCTCAACATTGAAAAACATCAACAAATTCAACAACAACCTCAACATTGAAAACAACAACAACCTCAACATTGAAAAACACCAACAAATTCAACAAAAACCTCAACATTGAAAAACAACAACAACCTCAACATTGAAAAACACCAACAAATTCAACAACAACCTCAACATTGAAAAACAACAACAACCTCAACATTGAAAAACACCAACAAATTCAACAACAACTTCAACATTGAAAAACACCAACAAATTCACCAACAATCTCGAAATTGAAAAACACCAACAAATTCAACAACAACCTCAACATTGAAAAACAATAACAACCTCAACATTGAAAAATACCAACAAATTCAACAACAACCTCAGCATTGAAAAACAACAACAACCTCAACATTGAAAAACACCAACAAATTCAACAACAACCTCAACATTGAAAAACAACAACAACCTCAACATTGAAAAACACCAACAAATTCAACAATAACCTCAACATTGAAAAACAACAACAACCTCAACATTGAAAAACACCAACAAATTCAACAACAACCTCAACATTGAAAAACACCAACAAATTCAACAACAACCTCAACATTGAAAAACAACAACAACCTCAACATTGAAAAACACCAACAAATTCAACAACAACCTCAACATTGAAAAACAACAACAACCTCAACATTGAAAAAGACCAACAAATTCAACAACAACGTCAACATTGAAAAACACCAACAAATTCAACAACAACCTCGAAACTGAAAAACACCAACAAATTCAACAACAACCTCAACATTGAAAAACAACAACAACCTCAACATTGAAAAACACCAACAAATTCAACAACAACTTCAACATTGAAAAACACCAACAAATTCAGCAAAAACTGCGACATTGAAAAACACCATCAAATTCAACAACAACCTCAACATTGAAAAGCAACAGCAACCTGAACGTTGAAAAACACCAACAAATTCAACAAAAACCTCAACATTGAAAAACACCAACAAATTCAACAACAACCTCAACATTGAAAAACACCAACAAATTCAACAACAACCTCAACATTGAAAAACAACAACAACCTCAACATTGAAAAACACCAACAAATTCAACAACAACCTCAACATTGAAAAACATCATTAAATTCAACAGCAACCTCAGCATTGAAAAACAACAACAACCTCAACATTGAAAAACACCAACAAATTCCACAACAACCTTAACATTGAAAAACAACAACAACCTCAACATTGAAAAACACCAACAAATTCAACAACAACTTCAACATTGAAAAACACCAAAAAATTCAACAACAACCTCGAAATTGAAAAACACCAACAAATTCAGCAACAACCTCAACATTGAAAAACAACAACAACCTCAACATTGAAAAACACCAACAAATTCAACAACAACCTCAACATTGAAAAACAACAACAACCTCAACATTGAAAAGCACCAACAAATTCAACAACAACCTCAACATTGAAAAACAACAACAACCTCAACATTGAAAGACAACAACAATTTCAACAACAACCTCAACATTGAAAAACACCAACAAATACAACAACAACCTCAGCATTGGAAAACAACAACAACCTCAACATTGAAAAACACCAACAAATTCAACAACAACCTCAACATTGAAAAACAACAACAACCTCAACATTGAAAAACACCAACAAATTCAACAACAACTTCAACATTGAAAAACACCAACAAATTCACCAACAATCTCGAAATTGAAAAACACCAACAAATTCAACAACAACGTCAACATGGAAAAACAACAACAACCTCAACATTGAAAAACACCAACAAATTCAACAACAACCTCAGCTTTGAAAAACAACAACAACCTCAACATTGAAAAACACCAACAAATTCAACAACAACCTCAACATTGAAAAACAACAACAACCTCAACATTGAAAAACACCAACAAATTCAACAACAACTTCAACATTGAAAAACACCAACAAATTCACCAACAATCTCGAAATTGAAAAACACCAACAAATTCAACAACAACCTCAACATTGAAAAACAACAACAACCTCAACATTGAAAAATACCAACAAATTCATCAACAACCTCAGCATTGAAAAACAACAACAACCTCAACATTGAAAAACACCAACAAATTCAACAACAACCTCAACATTGAAAAACAACAACAACCTCAACATTGAAAAACACCAACAAATTCAACAATAACCTCAACATTGAAAAACAACAACAACCTCAACATTGAAAAACACCAACAAATTCAACAACAACCTCAACATTGAAAAACAACAACAACCTCAACATTGAAAAACACCAACAAATTCAACAACAACTTCAACATTGAAAAACACCAACAAATTCACCAACAATCTCGAAATTGAAAAACACCAACAAATTCAACAACAACCTCAACATTGAAAAACAACAACAACCTCAGCATTGAAAAATACCAACAAATTCAACAACAACCTCAGCATTGAAAAACAACAGCAACCTCAACATTGAAAAACACCAACAAATTCAGCAACAACCTCAACATTGAAAAACAACAACAACCTCAACATTGAAAAACACCAACAAATTCAACAATAACCTCAACATTGAAAAACAACAACAACCTCAACATTGAAAAACACCAACAAATTCAACAACAACCTCAACATTGAAAAACACCAGCAAATTCAACAACAACCTCAACATTGAAAAACAACAACAACCTCAACATTGAAAAACACCAACAAATTCAACAACAACCTCAACATTGAAAAACAACAACAACCTCAACATTGAAAAACACCAACAAATTCAACAACAACCTCAACATTGAAATACACCAACAAATTCAACAACAACCTCGAAACTGAAAAACACCAACAAATTCAACAACAACCTCAGCATTGAAAAACAACAACAACCTCAACATTGAAAAACACCAACAAATTCAACAACAACTTCAACATTGAAAAACACCAACAAATTCAGCAACAACTTCGACATTGAAAAACACCATCAAATTCAACAACAACCTCAACATTGAAAAACAACAGCAACCTGAACATTGAAAAACACCAACAAATTCAACAAAAACCTCAACATTGAAAAATACCAACAAATTCAACAACAACCTCAAAATTGAAAAACACCAACAAATTCAACAACAACCTCAACATTGAAAAACAACAACAACCTCAACATTGAAAAACACCAACAAATTCAACAACAACCTCAACATTGAAAAACATCAACAAATTCAACAACAACCTCAGCATTGAAAAACAACAACAACCTCAACATTGAAAAACACCAACAAATTCAACAACAACCTTAACATTGAAAAACAACAACAACCTCAACATTGAAAAACACCAACAAATTCAACAACAACTTCAACATTGAAAAACACCAAAAAATTCAACAACAACCTCGAAATTGAAAAACACCAACAAATTCAGCAACAACCTCAACATTGAAAAACAACAACAACCTCAACATTGAAAAACACCAACAAATTCAACAACAACCTCAACATTGAAAAACAACAACAACCTCAACATTGAAAAGCACCAACAAATTCAACAACAACCTCAACATTGAAAAACAACAACAACCTCAACATTGAAAGACACCAACAATTTCAACAACAACCTCAACATTGAAAAACACCAACAAATACAACAACAACCTCAGCATTGAAAAACAACAACAACCTCAACATTGAAAAACACCAACAAATTCAACAACAACCTCAACATTGAAAAACAACAACAACCTCAACATTGAAAAACACCAACAAATTCAACAACAACTTCAACATTGAAAAACACCAACAAATTCACCAACAATCTCGAAATTGAAAAACACCAACAAATTCAACAACAACCTCAACATGGAAAAACAACAACAACCTCAACAATGAAAAACACCAACAAATTCAACAACAACCTCAGCTTTGAAAAACAACAACAACCTCAACATTGAAAAACACCAACAAATTCAACAACAACCTCAACTTTGAAAAACAACAACAACCTCAACATTGAAAAACACCAACAAATTCAACAACAACTTCAACATTGAAAAACACCAACAAATTCACCAACAATCTCGAAATTGAAAAACACCAACAAATTCAACAACAACCTCAACATTGAAAAACAACAACAACCTCAACATTGAAAAAAACCAACAAATTCAACAACAACCTCAGCATTGAAAAACAACAACAACCTCAACATTGAAAAACACCAACAAATTCAACAACAACCTCAACATTGAAAAACAACAACAACCTCAACATTGAAAAACACCAACAAATTCAACAATAACCTCAACATTGAAAAATAACAACAACCTCAACATTGAAAAACACCAACAAATTCAACAACAACCTCAACATTGAAAAACAACAACAACCTCAACATTGAAAAACACCAACAAATTCAACAACAACCTCAACATTGAAAAACACCAACAAATTCAACAACAACCTCAACATTGAAAAACAACAACAACCTCAACATTGAAAAACACCAACAAATTCAACAACAACCTCAGCTTTGAAAAACAACAACAACCTCAACATTGAAAAACACCAACAAATTCAACAACAACCTCAACATTGAAAAACAACAACAACCTCAACATTGAAAAACACCAACAAATTCAACAACAACTTCAACATTGAAAAACACCAACAAATTCACCAACAATCTCGAAATTGAAAAACACCAACAAATTCAACAACAACCTCAACATTGAAAAACAACAACAACCTCAACATTGAAAAATACCAACAAATTCAACAACAACCTCAGCATTGAAAAACAACAACAACCTCAACATTGAAAAACACCAACAAATTCAACAACAACCTCAAAATTGAAAAACAACAACAACCTCAACATTGAAAAACACCAACAAATTCAACAATAACCTCAACATTGAAAAACAACAACAACCTCAACATTGAAAAACACCAACAAATTCAACAACAACCTCAACATTGAAAAACAACAACAACCTCAACATTGAAAAACACCAACAAATTCAACAACAACTTCAACATTGAAAAACACCAACAAATTCACCAACAATCTCGAAATTGAAAAACACCAACAAATTCAACAACAACCTCAACATTGAAAAACAACAACAACCTCAACATTGAAAAATACCAACAAATTCAACAACAACCTCAGCATTGAAAAACAACAGCAACCTCAACATTGAAAAACACCAACAAATTCAGCAACAACCTCAACATTGAAAAACAACAACAACCTCAACATTGAAAAACACCAACAAATTCAACAATAACCTCAACATTGAAAAACAACAACAACCTCAACATTGAAAAACACCAACAAATTCAACAACAACCTCAACATTGAAAAACACCAGCAAATTCAACATCAACCTCAACATTGAAAAACAACAACAACCTCAACATTGAAAAACACCAACAAATTCAACAACAACCTCAACATTGAAAAACAACAACAACCTCAACATTGAAAAACACCAACAAATTCAACAACAACCTCAACATTGAAAAACACCAACAAATTCAATAACAACCTCGAAACTGAAAAACACCAACAAATTCAACAACAACCTCAAAATTGAAAAACAACAACAACCTCAACATTGAAAAACACCAACAAATTCAACAACAACTTCAACATTGAAAAACACCAACAAATTCAGCAACAACTTCGACATTGAAAAACACCATCAAATTCAACAACAACCTCAACATTGAAAAACAACAGCAACCTGAACATTGAAAAACACCAACAAATTCAACAAAAACCTCAACATTGAAAAATACCAACAAATTCAACAACAACCTCAACATTGAAAAACACCAACAAATTCAACAACAACCTCACCATTGAAAAACAACAACAACCTCAACATTGAAAAACACCAACAAATTCAACAACAACCTCAACATTGAAAAACATCAACAAATTCAACAACAACCTCAGCATTGAAAAACAACAACAACCTCAACATTGAAAAACACCAACAAATTCAACAACAACCTTAACATTGAAAAACAACAACAACCTCAACATTGAAAAACACCAACAAATTCAACAACAACTTCAACATTGAAAAACAACAACAACCTCAACATGGAAAAACACTAACAAATTCAACAACAACCTCAACATTGAAAAACAACAACAACCTGAACATTGAAAAGCACCAACAAATTCAACAACAACCTCAACATTGAAAAACAACAACAACCTCAACATTGAAAGACACCAACAATTTCAACAACAACCTCAACATTGAAAAACACCAACAAATACAACAACAACCTCAGCATTGAAAAACAACAACAACCTCAACATTGAAAAACACCAACAAATTCAACAACAACCTCAACATTGAAAAACAACAACAACCTCAACATTGAAAAACACCAACAAATTCAACAACAACTTCAACATTGAAAAACACCAACAAATTCACCAACAATCTCGAAATTGAAAAACACCAACAAATTCAACAACAACCTCAACATTGAAAAACAACAACAACCTCAGCATTGAAAAATACCAACAAATTCAACAACAACCTCAGCATTGAAAAACAACAGCAACCTCAACATTGAAAAACACCAACAAATTCAGCAACAACCTCAACATTGAAAAACAACAACAACCTCAACATTGAAAAACACCAACAAATTCAACAATAACCTCAACATTGAAAAACAACAACAACCTCAACATTGAAAAACACCAACAAATTCAACAACAACCTCAACATTGAAAAACACCAGCAAATTCAACAACAACCTCAACATTGAAAAACAACAACAACCTCAACATTGAAAAACACCAACAAATTCAACAACAACCTCAACATTGAAAAACAACAACAACCTCAACATTGAAAAACACCAACAAATTCAACAACAACCTCAACATTGAAATACACCAACAAATTCAACAACAACCTCGAAACTGAAAAACACCAACAAATTCAACAACAACCTCAGCATTGAAAAACAACAACAACCTCAACATTGAAAAACACCAACAAATTCAACAACAACTTCAACATTGAAAAACACCAACAAATTCAGCAACAACTTCGACATTGAAAAACACCATCAAATTCAACAACAACCTCAACATTGAAAAACAACAGCAACCTGAACATTGAAAAACACCAACAAATTCAACAAAAACCTCAACATTGAAAAATACCAACAAATTCAACAACAACCTCAAAATTGAAAAACACCAACAAATTCAACAACAACCTCAACATTGAAAAACAACAACAACCTCAACATTGAAAAACACCAACAAATTCAACAACAACCTCAACATTGAAAAACATCAACAAATTCAACAACAACCTCAGCATTGAAAAACAACAACAACCTCAACATTGAAAAACACCAACAAATTCAACAACAACCTTAACATTGAAAAACAACAACAACCTCAACATTGAAAAACACCAACAAATTCAACAACAACTTCAACATTGAAAAACACCAAAAAATTCAACAACAACCTCGAAATTGAAAAACACCAACAAATTCAGCAACAACCTCAACATTGAAAAACAACAACAACCTCAACATTGAAAAACACCAACAAATTCAACAACAACCTCAACATTGAAAAACAACAACAACCTCAACATTGAAAAGCACCAACAAATTCAACAACAACCTCAACATTGAAAAACAACAACAACCTCAACATTGAAAGACACCAACAATTTCAACAACAACCTCAACATTGAAAAACACCAACAAATACAACAACAACCTCAGCATTGAAAAACAACAACAACCTCAACATTGAAAAACACCAACAAATTCAACAACAACCTCAACATTGAAAAACAACAACAACCTCAACATTGAAAAACACCAACAAATTCAACAACAACTTCAACATTGAAAAACACCAACAAATTCACCAACAATCTCGAAATTGAAAAACACCAACAAATTCAACAACAACCTCAACATGGAAAAACAACAACAACCTCAACAATGAAAAACACCAACAAATTCAACAACAACCTCAGCTTTGAAAAACAACAACAACCTCAACATTGAAAAACACCAACAAATTCAACAACAACCTCAACTTTGAAAAACAACAACAACCTCAACATTGAAAAACACCAACAAATTCAACAACAACTTCAACATTGAAAAACACCAACAAATTCACCAACAATCTCGAAATTGAAAAACACCAACAAATTCAACAACAACCTCAACATTGAAAAACAACAACAACCTCAACATTGAAAAAAACCAACAAATTCAACAACAACCTCAGCATTGAAAAACAACAACAACCTCAACATTGAAAAACACCAACAAATTCAACAACAACCTCAACATTGAAAAACAACAACAACCTCAACATTGAAAAACACCAACAAATTCAACAATAACCTCAACATTGAAAAATAACAACAACCTCAACATTGAAAAACACCAACAAATTCAACAACAACCTCAACATTGAAAAACAACAACAACCTCAACATTGAAAAACACCAACAAATTCAACAACAACCTCAACATTGAAAAACACCAACAAATTCAACAACAACCTCAACATTGAAAAACAACAACAACCTCAACATTGAAAAACACCAACAAATTCAACAACAACCTCAGCTTTGAAAAACAACAACAACCTCAACATTGAAAAACACCAACAAATTCAACAACAACCTCAACATTGAAAAACAACAACAACCTCAACATTGAAAAACACCAACAAATTCAACAACAACTTCAACATTGAAAAACACCAACAAATTCACCAACAATCTCGAAATTGAAAAACACCAACAAATTCAACAACAACCTCAACATTGAAAAACAACAACAACCTCAACATTGAAAAATACCAACAAATTCAACAACAACCTCAGCATTGAAAAACAACAACAACCTCAACATTGAAAAACACCAACAAATTCAACAACAACCTCAAAATTGAAAAACAACAACAACCTCAACATTGAAAAACACCAACAAATTCAACAATAACCTCAACATTGAAAAACAACAACAACCTCAACATTGAAAAACACCAACAAATTCAACAACAACCTCAACATTGAAAAACAACAACAACCTCAACATTGAAAAACACCAACAAATTCAACAACAACTTCAACATTGAAAAACACCAACAAATTCACCAACAATCTCGAAATTGAAAAACACCAACAAATTCAACAACAACCTCAACATTGAAAAACAACAACAACCTCAACATTGAAAAATACCAACAAATTCAACAACAACCTCAGCATTGAAAAACAACAGCAACCTCAACATTGAAAAACACCAACAAATTCAGCAACAACCTCAACATTGAAAAACAACAACAACCTCAACATTGAAAAACACCAACAAATTCAACAATAACCTCAACATTGAAAAACAACAACAACCTCAACATTGAAAAACACCAACAAATTCAACAACAACCTCAACATTGAAAAACACCAGCAAATTCAACATCAACCTCAACATTGAAAAACAACAACAACCTCAACATTGAAAAACACCAACAAATTCAACAACAACCTCAACATTGAAAAACAACAACAACCTCAACATTGAAAAACACCAACAAATTCAACAACAACCTCAACATTGAAAAACACCAACAAATTCAACAACAACCTCGAAACTGAAAAACACCAACAAATTCAACAACAACCTCAAAATTGAAAAACAACAACAACCTCAACATTGAAAAACACCAACAAATTCAACAACAACTTCAACATTGAAAAACACCAACAAATTCAGCAACAACTTCGACATTGAAAAACACCATCAAATTCAACAACAACCTCAACATTGAAAAACAACAGCAACCTGAACATTGAAAAACACCAACAAATTCAACAAAAACCTCAACATTGAAAAATACCAACAAATTCAACAACAACCTCAACATTGAAAAACACCAACAAATTCAACAACAACCTCACCATTGAAAAACAACAACAACCTCAACATTGAAAAACACCAACAAATTCAACAACAACCTCAACATTGAAAAACATCAACAAATTCAACAACAACCTCAGCATTGAAAAACAACAACAACCTCAACATTGAAAAACACCAACAAATTCAACAACAACCTTAACATTGAAAAACAACAACAACCTCAACATTGAAAAACACCAACAAATTCAACAACAACTTCAACATTGAAAAACAACAACAACCTCAACATGGAAAAACACTAACAAATTCAACAACAACCTCAACATTGAAAAACAACAACAACCTGAACATTGAAAAGCACCAACAAATTCAACAACAACCTCAACATTGAAAAACAACAACAACCTCAACATTGAAAGACACCAACAATTTCAACAACAACCTCAACATTGAAAAACACCAACAAATACAACAACAACCTCAGCATTGAAAAACAACAACAACCTCAACATTGAAAAACACCAACAAATTCAACAACAACCTCAACATTGAAAAACAACAACAACCTCAACATTGAAAAACACCAACAAATTCAACAACAACTTCAACATTGAAAAACACCAACAAATTCACCAACAATCTCGAAATTGAAAAACACCAACAAATTCAACAACAACCTCAACATGGAAAAACAACAACAACCTCAACAATGAAAAACACCAACAAATTCAACAACAACCTCAGCTTTGAAAAACAACAACAACCTCAACATTGAAAAACACCAACAAATTCAACAACAACCTCAACATTGAAAAACAACAACAACCTCAACATTGAAAAACACCAACAAATTCAACAACAACCTCAACATTGAAAAACACCAGCAAATTCAACAACAACCTCAACATTGAAAAACAACAACAACCTCAACATTGAAAAACACCAACAAATTCAACAACAACCTCAACATTGAAAAACAACAACAACCTCAACATTGAAAAACACCAACAAATTCAACAACAACCTCAACATTGAAAAACACCAACAAATTCAACAACAACCTCGAAACTGAAAAACACCAACAAATTCAACAACAACCTCAAAATTGAAAAACAACAACAACCTCAACATTGAAAAACACCAACAAATTCAACAACAACTTCAACATTGAAAAACACCAACAAATTCAGCAACAACTTCGACATTGAAAAACACCATCAAATTCAACAACAACCTCAACATTGAAAAACAACAGCAACCTGAACATTGAAAAACACCAACAAATTCAACAAAAACCTCAACATTGAAAAATACCAACAAATTCAACAACAACCTCAACATTGAAAAACACCAACAAATTCAACAACAACCTCACCATTGAAAAACAACAACAACCTCAACATTGAAAAACACCAACAAATTCAACAACAACCTCAACATTGAAAAACATCAACAAATTCAACAACAACCTCAGCATTGAAAAACAACAACAACCTCAACATTGAAAAACACCAACAAATTCAACAACAACCTTAACATTGAAAAACAACAACAACCTCAACATTGAAAAACACCAACAAATTCAACAACAACTTCAACATTGAAAAACAACAACAACCTCAACATGGAAAAACACTAACAAATTCAACAACAACCTCAACATTGAAAAACAACAACAACCTGAACATTGAAAAGCACCAACAAATTCAACAACAACCTCAACATTGAAAAACAACAACAACCTCAACATTGAAAGACACCAACAATTTCAACAACAACCTCAACATTGAAAAACACCAACAAATACAACAACAACCTCAGCATTGAAAAACAACAACAACCTCAACATTGAAAAACACCAACAAATTCAACAACAACCTCAACATTGAAAAACAACAACAACCCCAACATTGAAAAACACCAACAAATTCAACAACAACTTCAACATTGAAAAACACCAACAAATTCACCAACAATCTCGAAATTGAAAAACACCAACAAATTCAACAACAACCTCAACATGGAAAAACAACAACAACCTCAACAATGAAAAACACCAACAAATTCAACAACAACCTCAGCTTTGAAAAACAACAACAACCTCAACATTGAAAAACACCAACAAATTCAACAACAACCTCAACATTGAAAAACAACAACAACCTCAACATTGAAAAACACCAACAAATTCAACAACAACTTCAACATTGAAAAACACCAACAAATTCACCAACAATCTCGAAATTGAAAAACACCAACAAATTCAACAACAACCTCAACATTGAAAAACAACAACAACCTCAACATTGAAAAATACCAACAAATTCAACAACAACCTCAGCATTGAAAAACAACAACAACCTCAACATTGAAAAACACCAACAAATTCAACAACAACCTCAACATTGAAAAACAACAACAACCTCAACATTGAAAAACACCAACAAATTCAACAATAACCTCAACATTGAAAAATAACAACAACCTCAACATTGAAAAACACCAACAAATTCAACAACAACCTCAACATTGAAAAACAACAACAACCTCAACATTGAAAAACACCAACAAATTCAACAACAACCTCAACATTGAAAAACACCAACAAATTCAACAACAACCTCAACATTGAAAAACAACAACAACCTCAACATTGAAAAACACCAACAAATTCAACAACAACCTCAACATTGAAAAACAACAACAACCTCAACATTGAAAAACACCAACAAATTCAACAACAACCTCAACATTGAAAAACACCAACAAATTCAACAACAACCTCGAAACTGAAAAACACCAACAAATTCAACAACAACCTCAACATTGAAAAATAACAACAACCTCAACATTGAAAAACACCAACAAATTCAACAACAACCTCACCATTGAAAAACAACAACAACCTCAACATTGAAAAACACCAACAAATTCAACAACAACCTCAACATTGAAAAACAACAACAACCTCAACATTGAAAAACACCAACGAATTCAACAACAACCTCTACATTGAAAAACAACAACAATCTCAACATTGAAAAACACCAACAAATGCAACAACAACCTCAAATTGAAAAACAGCAACAACCTCAACATTGAAAAACACCAACAAATTCAACAACAACTTCAACATTGAAAAACACCAACAAATTCAGCAACAACCTCGACATTGAAAAACACCATCAAATTCAACAACAACCTGAACATTGAAAAACAACAGCAACCTGAACATTGAAAAACACCAACAAATTCAACAAAAACCTCAACATTGAAAAACACCAACAAATTCAACAACAACCTCAACATTGAAAAACACCAACAAATTCAACAACAACCTCAACATTGAAAAACAACAACAACCTCAACATTGAAAAGCACCAACAAATTCAACAACAACCTCAACATTGAAAAACAACAACAAGCTCAACATTGAAAGACACCAACAATTTCAACAACAACCTCAACATTGAAAAACACCAACAAATACAACAACAACCTCAGCATTGAAAAACAACAACAACCTCAACATTGAAAA
This sequence comes from Isurus oxyrinchus, assembly GCA_026770705.1. Classification (NCBI taxonomy): domain Eukaryota; kingdom Metazoa; phylum Chordata; class Chondrichthyes; order Lamniformes; family Lamnidae; genus Isurus; species Isurus oxyrinchus. Next base: position 164,157 of record JANJGN010000812.1, read on the forward strand.
ACACCAACAAATTCAACAACAACCTCAACATTGAAAAACAACAACAACCTCAACATTGAAAAACACCAACAAATTCAACAACAACTTCAACATTGAAAAACACCAACAAATTCACCAACAATCTCGAAATTGAAAAACACCATCAAATTCAACAACAACCTCAACATGGAAAAACAACAACCATCTCAACAATGAAAAACACCAACAAATTCAACAACAACCTCAGCTTTGAAAAACAACAACAACCTCAACATTGAAAAACACCAACAAATTCAACAAAAACCTCAACATTGAAAAACAACAACAACCTCAACATTGAAAAACACCAACAAATTCAACAACAACTTCAACATTGAAAAACACCAACAAATTCACCAACAATCTCGAAATTGAAAAACACCAACAAATTCAACAACAACCTCAACATTGAAAAACAACAACAACCTCAACATTGAAAAATACCAACAAATTCAACAACAACCTCAGCATTGAAAAACAACAACAACCTCAACATTGAAAAACAACAACAACCTCAACATTGAAAAACACCAACAAATTCAACAATAACCTCAACATTGAAAAACAACAACAACCTCAACATTGAAAAGCACCAACAAATTCAACAACAACCTCAACATTGAAAAACAACAACAACCTCAACATTGAAAAACACCAACAAATTCAACAACAACCTCAACATTGAAAAACACCAACAAATTCAACAACAACCTCGAAACTGAAAAACACCAACAAATTCAACAACAACCTCAACATTGAAAAACAACAACAACCTCAACATTGAAAAACACCAACAAATTCAACAACAACCTCACCATTGAAAAACAACAACAACCTCAACATTGAAAAACACCAACAAATTGAACAACAACCTCAACATTGAAAAACAACAACAACCTCAACATTGAAAAACACCAACGAATTCAACAACAACCTCTACATTGAAAAACAACAACAATCTCAACATTGAAAAACACCAACAAATGCAACAACAACCTCAAATTGAAAAACAGCAACAACCTCAACATTGAAAAACACCAACAAATTCAACAACAACTTCAACATTGAAAAACACCAACAAATTCAGCAACAACCTCGACATTGAAAAACACCATCAAATTCAACAACAACCTGAACATTGAAAAACAACAGCAACCTGAACATTGAAAAACACCAACAAATTCAACAAAAACCTCAACATTGAAAAACACCAACAAATTCAACAACAACCTCAACATTGAAAAACACCAACAAATTCAACAACAACCTCAACATTGAAAAACAACAACAACCTCAACATTGAAAAGCACCAACAAATTCAACAACAACCTCAACATTGAAAAACAACAACAAGCTCAACATTGAAAGACACCAACAATTTCAACAACAACCTCAACATTGAAAAACACCAACAAATACAACAACAACCTCAGCATTGAAAAACAACAACAACCTCAACATTGAAAAACACCAACAAATTCAACAACAACCTCAACATTGAAAAACAACAACAACCTCAACATTGAAAAACACCAACAAATTCAACAACAACTTCAACATTGAAAAACACCAACAAATTCACCAACAATCTCGAAATTGAAAAACACCAACAAATTCAACAACAACCTCAACATGGAAAAACAACAACCATCTCAACAATGAAAAACACCAACAAATTCAACAACAACCTCAGCTTTGAAAAACAACAACAACCTCAACATTGAAAAACACCAACAAATTCAACAACAACCTCAACATTGAAAAACAACAACAACCTCAACATTGAAAAACACCAACAAATTCAACAACAACTTCAACATTGAAAAACACCAACAAATTCACCAACAATCTCGAAATTGAAAAACACCAACAAATTCAACAACAACCTCAACATTGAAAAACAACAACAACCTCAACATTGAAAAATACCAACAAATTCAACAACAACCTCAGCATTGAAAAACAACAACAACCTCAACATTGAAAAACAACAACAACCTCAACATTGAAAAACACCAACAAATTCAACAATAACCTCAACATTGAAAAACAACAACAACCTCAACATTGAAAAGCACCAACAAATTCAACAACAACCTCAACATTGAAAAACAACAACAACCTCAACATTGAAAAACACCAACAAATTCAACAACAACCTCAACATTGAAAAACACCAACAAATTCAACAACAACCTCGAAACTGAAAAACACCAACAAATTCAACAACAACCTCAACATTGAAAAACAACAACAACCTCAACATTGAAAAACACCAACAAATTCAACAACAACCTCACCATTGAAAAACAACAACAACCTCAACATTGAAAAACACCAACAAATTCAACAACAACCTCAACATTGAAAAACAACAACAACCTCAACATTGAAAAACACCAACGAATTCAACAACAACCTCTACATTGAAAAACAACAACAATCTCAACATTGAAAAACACCAACAAATTCAACAACAACCTCAACATTGAAAAACAACAACAACCTCAACATTGAAAAACACCAACAAATTCAACAACAACCTCAACATTGAAAAACACCAACAAATTCAACAACAACTTCAACATTGAAAAACACCAACAAATTCAACAACAAACTCAACATTGAAAAACAACAACAACCTCAACATTGAAAAACACCAGCAAATTCAACAATAACCTCAACATTGAAAAACAACAACAACCTCAACATTGAAAAACACCAACAAATTCAACAACAACCTCAACATTGAAAAACAACAACAACCTCAACATTGAAAAACACCAACAAATTCAACAACAACCTCAACATTGAAAAACACCAACAAATTCAGCAACAACCTCAACATTGAAAAACAACAACAACCTCAACATTGAAAAACACCAACAAATTCAACAACAACCTCAACATTGAAAAACAACAACACCCTCAACATTGAAAAACACCAACAAATTCAACAACAACCTCAACTTTGAAAAACACCAACAAATTCAACAACAACCTCGAAACTGAAAAACACCAACAAATTCAACAACAACCTCAACATTGAAAAACAACAGCAACCTCAACATTGAAAAACACCAACAAATTCAACAACAACCTCACCATTGAAAAACAACAACAACCTCAACATTGAAAAACACCAACAAATTCAACAACAACCTCAACATTGAAAAACAACAACAACCTCAAAATTGAAAAACACCAACGAATTCAACAACAACCTCTACATTGAAAAACAACAACAATCTCAACATTGAAAAACACCAACAAATTCAACAACAACCTCAAATTGAAAAACAGCAACAACCTCAACATTGAAAAACACCAACAAATTCAACAACAACTTCAACATTGAAAAACACCAACAAATTCAACAACAACCTCAACATTGAAAAACACCAACAAATTCAACAACAACCTCAACTTTGAAAAACAACAACAACCTCAACATTGAAAAGCACCAACAAATTCAACAACAACCTCAACATTGAAAAACAACAACAACCTCAACATTGAAAAACACCAACAAATTCAACAACAACCTCAACATTGAAAAACACCAACAAATACAACAACAACCTCAGCATTGAAAAACAACAACAACCTCAACATTGAAAAACACCAACAAATTCAACAACAACCTCAACATTGAAAAACAACAACAACCTCAACATTGAAAAACACCAACAAATTCAACAACAACTTCAACATTGAAAAACACCAACAAATTCACCAACAATCTCGAAATTGAAAAACACCAACAAATTCAACAACAACCTCAACATGGAAAAACAACAACAAACTCAACAATGAAAAACACCAACAAATTCAACAACAACCTCAGCTTTGAAAAACAACAACAACCTCAACATTGAAAAACACCAACAAATTCAACAACAACCTCAACATTGAAAAACAACAACAACCTCAACATTGAAAAACACCAACAAATTCAACAACAACTTCAACATTGAAAAACACCAACAAATTCACCAACAATCTCGAAATTGAATAACACCAACAAATTCAACAACAACCTCAACATTGAAAAACAACAACAACCTCAACATTGAAAAATACCAACAAATTCAACAACAACCTCAGCATTGAAAAACAACAACAACCTCAACATTGAAAAACACCAACAAATTCAACAACAACCTCAACATTGAAAAACAACAACAACCTCAACATTGAAAAACACCAACAAATTCAACAATAACCTCAACATTGAAAAACAACAACAACCTCAACATTGAAAAACACCAACAAATTCAACAACAACCTCAACATTGAAAAACAACAACAACCTCAACATTGAAAAACACCAACAAATTCAACAACAACCTCAACATTGAAAAACACCAACAAATTCAACAACAACCTCAACATTGAAAAACAACAACAACCTCAACATTGAAAAACACCAACAAATTCAACAACAACCTCAACATTGAAAAACAACAACAACCTGAACATTGAAAAACACCAACAAATTCAACAACAGCCTCAACATTGAAAAACACCAACAAATTCAACAACAACCTCGAAACTGAAAAACACCAACAAATTCAACAACAACCTCACCATTGAAAAACAACAACAACCTCAACATTGAAAAACACCAACAAATTCAACAACAACCTCAACATTGAAAAACAACAACAACCTCAACATTGAAAAACACCAACGAATTCAACAACAACCTCTACATTGAAAAACAACAACAATCTCAACATTGAAAAACACCAACAAATGCAACAACAACCTCAAATTGAAAAACACCAACAAATTCAACAACAACCTCAACATTGAAAAACAACAACACCCTCAACATTGAAAAACACCAACAAATTCAACAACAACCTCAACTTTGAAAAACACCAACAAATTCAACAACAACCTCGAAACTGAAAAACACCAACAAATTCAACAACAACCTCAACATTGAAAAACAACAGCAACCTCAACATTGAAAAACACCAACAAATTCAACAACAACCTCACCATTGAAAAACAACAACAACCTCAACATTGAAAAACACCAACAAATTCAACAACAACCTCAACATTGAAAAACAACAACAACCTCAAAATTGAAAAACACCAACGAATTCAACAACAACCTCTACATTGAAAAACAACAACAATCTCAACATTGAAAAACACCAACAAATTCAACAACAACCTCAAATTGAAAAACAGCAACAACCTCAACATTGAAAAACACCAACAAATTCAACAACAACTTCAACATTGAAAAACACCAACAAATTCAACAACAACCTCAACATTGAAAAACACCAACAAATTCAACAACAACCTCAACTTTGAAAAACAACAACAACCTCAACATTGAAAAGCACCAACAAATTCAACAACAACCTCAACATTGAAAAACAACAACAACCTCAACATTGAAAAACACCAACAAATTCAACAACAACCTCAACATTGAAAAACACCAACAAATACAACAACAACCTCAGCATTGAAAAACAACAACAACCTCAACATTGAAAAACACCAACAAATTCAACAACAACCTCAACATTGAAAAACAACAACAACCTCAACATTGAAAAACACCAACAAATTCAGCAACAACTTCAACATTGAAAAACACCAACAAATTCACCAACAATCTCGAAATTGAAAAACACCAACAAATTCAACAACAACCTCAACATGGAAAAACAACAACAAACTCAACAATGAAAAACACCAACAAATTCAACAACAACCTCAGCTTTGAAAAACAACAACAACCTCAACATTGAAAAACACCAACAAATTCAACAACAACCTCAACATTGAAAAACAACAACAACCTCAACATTGAAAAACACCAACAAATTCAACAACAACTTCAACATTGAAAAACACCAACAAATTCACCAACAATCTCGAAATTGAATAACACCAACAAATTCAACAACAACCTCAACATTGAAAAACAACAACAACCTCAACATTGAAAAATACCAACAAATTCAACAACAACCTCAGCATTGAAAAACAACAACAACCTCAACATTGAAAAACACCAACAAATTCAACAACAACCTCAACATTGAAAAACAACAACAACCTCAACATTGAAAAACACCAACAAATTCAACAATAACCTCAACATTGAAAAACAACAACAACCTCAACATTGAAAAACACCAACAAATTCAACAACAACCTCAACATTGAAAAACAACAACAACCTCAACATTGAAAAACACCAACAAATTCAACAACAACCTCAACATTGAAAAACACCAACAAATTCAACAACAACCTCAACATTGAAAAACAACAACAACCTCAACATTGAAAAACACCAACAAATTCAACAACAACCTCAACATTGAAAAACAACAACAACCTCAACATTGAAAAACACCAACAAATTCAACAACAACCTCAACATTGAAAAACACCAACAAATTCAACAACAACCTCGAAACTGAAAAACACCAACAAATTCAACAACAACCTCACCATTGAAAAACAACAACAACCTCAACATTGAAAAACACCAACAAATTCAACAACAACCTCAACATTGAAAAACAACAACAACCTCAACATTGAAAAACACCAACGAATTCAACAACAACCTCTACATTGAAAAACAACAACAATCTCAACATTGAAAAACACCAACAAATGCAACAACAACCTCAAATTGAAAAACAGCAACAACCTCAACATTGAAAAACACCAACAAATTCAACAACAACTTCAACATTGAAAAACAACAACAAATTCAGCAAAAACCTCGACATTGAAAAACACCATCAAATTCAACAACAACCTGAACATTGAAAAACAACAGCAACCTGAACATTGAAAAACAAAAACAAATTCAACAAAAACCTCAACATTGAAAAACACCAACAAATTCAACAACAACCTCAACATTGAAAAACACCAACAAATTCAACAACAACCTCAACATTGAAAAACAACAACAACCTCAACATTGAAAAACACCAACAAATTCAACAACAACCTCAACATTGAAAAACATCAACAAATTCAACAACAACCTCAGCACTGAAAAACAACAACAACCTCAACATTAAAAAACACCAACAAATTCAACAACAACCTTAATATTGAAAAACAACAACAACCTCAACATTGAAAAACACCAACAAATTCAACAACAACTTCAACATTGACAAACACCAAAAAATTCAACAACAACCTCGAAATTGAAAAACACCAACAAATTCAGCAACAACTTCAACATTGAAAAACAACAACAACCTCAACATTGAAAAACACCAACAAATTCAACAACAACCTCAACAATGAAAAACACCAACAAATTCAACAACAACCTCAGCTTTGAAAAACAACAACAACCTCAACATTGAAAAACACCAACAAATTCAACAACAACCTCAACATTGAAAAACAACAACAACCTCAACATTGAAAAACACCAACAAATTCAACAACAACTTCAACATTGAAAAACACCAACAAATTCACCAACAATCTCGAAATTGAAAAACACCAACAAATTCAACAACAACCTCAACATTGAAAAACAACAACAACCTCAACATTGAAAAATACCAACAAATTCAACAACAACCTCAGCATTGAAAAACAACAACAACCTCAACATTGAAAAACACCAACAAATTCAACAACAAACTCAACATTGAAAAACAACAACAACCTCAACATTGAAAAACACCAACAAATTCAGCAATAACCTCAACATTGAAAAACAACAACAACCTCAACATTGAAAAACACCAACAAATTAAACAACAACCTCAACATTGAAAAACAACAACAACCTCAACATTGAAAAACACCAACAAATTCAACAACAACCTCAACATTGAAAAACACCAACAAATTCAACAACAACCTCAACATTGAAAAACAACAACAACCTCAACATTGAAAAACACCAACAAATTCAACAACAACCTCAACATTGAAAAACAACAACACCCTCAACATTGAAAAACACCAACAAATTCAACAACAACCTCAACATTGAAAAACACCAACAAATTCAACAACAACCTCGAAACTGAAAAACACCAACAAATTCAACAACAACCTCAACATTGAAAAACAACAGCAACCTCAACATTGAAAAACACCAACAAATTCAACAACAACCTCACCATTGAAAAACAACAACAACCTCAACATTGAAAAACACCAACAAATTCAACAACAACCTCAACATTGAAAAACAACAACAACCTCAAAATTGAAAAACACCAACGAATTCAACAACAACCTCTACATTGAAAAACAACAACAATCTCAACATTGAAAAACACCAACAAATTCAACAACAACCTCAAATTGAAAAACAGCAGCAACCTCAACATTGAAAAACACCAACAAATTCAACAACAACTTCAACATTGAAAAACACCAACAAATTCAGCAACAACCTCGACATTGAAAAACACCATCAAATTCAACAACAACCTCAACTTTGAAAAACAACAGCAACCTGAACATTGAAAAACACCAACAAATTCAACAAAAACCTCAACATTGAAAAACACCAACAAATTCAACAGCAACCTCAACATTGAAAAACACCAACAAATTCAACAACAACCTCAACATTGAAAAACAACAACAACCTCAACATTGAAAAACACCAACAAATTCAACAACAACCTCAACATTGAAAAACATCAACAAATTCAACAACAACCTCAGCATTGAAAAACAACAACAACCTCAACATTGAAAAACACCAACAAATTCAACAACAACCTTAATATTGAAAAACAACAACAACCTCAACATTGAAAAACACCAACAAATTCAACAACAACCTCAACATTGAAAAACAACAACAACCTCAACATTGAAAAGCACCAACAAATTCAACAACAACCTCAACATTGAAAAACAACAACAACCTCAACATTGAAAGACACCAACAATTTCAACAACAACCTCAACATTGAAAAACACCAACAAATACAACAGCAACCTCAGCATTGAAAAACAACAACAACCTCAACATTGAAAAACACCAACAAATTCAACAACAACCTCAACATTGAAAAACAACAACAACCTCAACATTGAAAAACACCAACAAATTCAACAACAACTTCAACATTGAAAAACACCAACAAATTCACCAACAATCTCGAAATTGAAAAACACCAAAAAATTCAACAACAACCTCAACATGGAAAAACAACAACAACCTCAACATTGAAAAACAACAACAAATTCAACAACAACCTCAAATTGAAAAACAGCAACAACCTCAACATTGAAAAACACCAACAAATTCAACAACAACTTCAACATTGAAAAACACCAACAAATTCAGCAACAACCTCGACATTGAAAAACACCATCAAATTCAACAACAACCTCAAGATTGAAAAGCAACAGCAACCTGAACATTGAAAAACACCAACAAATTCAACAAAAACCTCAACATTGAAAACACCAACAAATTCAACAACAACCTCAACATTTCAAAAAACGCCAACAAATTCAACAACAACCTCAACATTGAAAAACAACAACCTCAACATTGAAAAAAACCAACAAATTCAACAAAAAATTCAACATTGAAAAGCACCAACAAATTCAACAACCTCAACATTGAAAAACAACAACAACCTCAACATTGAAAAACACCAACAAATTCAACAACAACCTCAACATTGAAAAACACTAACAAATTCAATAACAAACTCAACATTGAAAAACACCAACAAATTCAACAACAACCTCAACATTGAAAAACAACAACAACCTCAACATTGAAAAACACCAACAAATTCAACAACAACCTCAACATTGAAAAACACCAACAAATTCAACAACAACCTCGAAACTGAAAAACACCAACAAATTCAACAACAACCTCAACATTGAAAAACAACAACAACCTCAACATTGAAAAACACCAACAAATTCAACAACAACCTCACCATTGAAAAACAACAACAACCTCAACATTGAAAAACACCAACAAATTCAACAACAACCTCAACATTGAAAAACAACAACAACCTCAACATTGAAAAACACCAACGAATTCAACAACAACCTCTACATTGAAAAACAACAACAATCTCAACATTGAAAAACACCAACAAATGCAACAACAACCTCAAATTGAAAAACAGCAACAACCTCAACATTGAAAAACACCAACAAATTCAACAACAACTTCAACATTGAAAAACACCAACAAATTCAGCAACAACCTCGACATTGAAAAACACCATCAAATTCAACAACAACCTGAACATTGAAAAACAACAGCAACCTGAACATTGAAAAACACCAACAAATTCAACAAAAACCTCAACATTGAAAAACACCAACAAATTCAACAACAACCTCAACATTGAAAAACACCAACAAATTCAACAACAACCTCAACATTGAAAAACAACAACAACCTCAACATTGAAAAACACCAACAAATTCAACAACAACCTCAACATTGAAAAACATCAACAAATTCAACAACAACCTCAGCATTGAAAAACAACAACAACCTCAACATTGAAAAACACCAACAAATTCAACAACAACCTTAATATTGTAAAACAACAACAACCTCAACATTGAAAAACACCAACAAATTCAACAACAACTTCAACATTGAAAAACACCAAAAAATTCAACAACAACCTCGAAATTGAAAAACACCAACAAATTCAGCAACAACCTCAACATTGAAAAACAACAACAACCTCAACATTGAAAAACACCAACAAATTCAACAACAACCTCAACAATGAAAAACACCAACAAATTCAACAACAACCTCAGCTTTGAAAAACAACAACAACCTCAACATTGAAAAACACCAACAAATTCAACAACAACCTCAACATTGAAAAACAACAACAACCTCAACATTGAAAAACACCAACAAATTCAACAACAACTTCAACATTGAAAAACACCAACAAATTCACCAACAATCTCGAAATTGAAAAACACCAACAAATTCAACAACAACCTCAACATTGAAAAACAACAACAACCTCAACATTGAAAAATACCAACAAATTCAACAACAACCTCAGCATTGAAAAACAACAACAACCTCAACATTGAAAAACACCAACAAATTCAACAACAAACTCAACATTGAAAAACAACAACAACCTCAACATTGAAAAACACCAACAAATTCAACAATAACCTCAACATTGAAAGACAACAACAACCTCAACATTGAAAAACACCAACAAATTCAACAACAACCTCAACATTGAAAAACAACAACAACCTCAACATTGAAAAACACCAACAAATTCAACAACAACCTCAACATTGAAAAACACCAACAAATTCAACAACAACCTCAACATTGAAAAACAACAACAACCTCAACATTGAAAAACACCAACAAATTCAACAACAACCTCAACATTGAAAAACAACAACACCCTCAACATTGAAAAACACCAACAAATTCAACAACAACCTCAACATTGAAAAACACCAACAAATTCAACAACAACCTCGAAACTGAAAAACACCAACAAATTCAACAACAACCTCAACATTGAAAAACAACAGCAACCTCAACATTGAAAAACACCAACAAATTCAACAACAACCTCACCATTGAAAAACAACAACAACCTCAACATTGAAAAACACCAACAAATTCAACAACAACCTCAACATTGAAAAACAACAACAACCTCAAAATTGAAAAACACCAACGAATTCAACAACAACCTCGACATTGAAAAACAACAACAATCTCAACATTGAAAAACACCAACAAATTCAACAACAACCTCAAATTGAAAAACAGCAACAACCTCAACATTGAAAAACACCAAGAAATTCAACAACAACTTCAACATTGAAAAACACCAACAAATTCAGCAACAACCTCGACATTGAAAAACACCATCAAATTCAACAACAACCTCAACATTGAAAAGCAACAGCAACCTGAACATTGAAAAACACCAACAAATTCAACAAAAACCTCAACATTGAAAAACACCAACAAATTCAACAACAACCTCAACATTGAAAAACACCAACAAATTCAACAACAACCTCAACATTGAAAAACAACAACAACCTCAACATTGAAAAACACCAACAAATTCAACAACAACCTCAACATTGAAAAACATCAACAAATTCAACAACAACCTCAGCATTGAAAAACAACAACAACCTCAACATTGAAAAACACCAACAAATTCAACAACAACCTTAATATTGAAAAACAACAACAACCTCAACATTGAAAAACACCAACAAATTCAACAACAACCTCAACATTGAAAAACAACAACAACCTCAACATTGAAAAGCACCAACAAATTCAACAACAACCTCAACATTGAAAAACAACAACAACCTCAACATTGAAAGACACCAACAATTTCAACAACAACCTCAACATTGAAAAACACCAACAAATACAACAACAACCTCAGCATTGAAAAACAACAACAACCTCAACATTGAAAAACACCAACAAATTCAACAACAACCTCAACATTGAAAAACAACAACAACCTCAACATTGAAAAACACCAACAAATTCAACAAAAACCTCAACATTGAAAAACACCAACAAATTCAACAACAACCTCAACATTGAAAAACACCAACAAATTCAACAACAACCTCAACATTGAAAAACAACAACAACCTCAACATTGAAAAACACCAACAAATTCAACAACAACCTCAACATTGAAAAACATCAACAAATTCAACAACAACCTCAGCATTGAAAAACAACAACAACCTCAACATTGAAAAACACCAACAAATTCAACAACAACCTTAATATTGAAAAACAACAACAACCTCAACATTGAAAAACACCAACAAATTCAACAACAACCTCAACATTGAAAAACAACAACAACCTCAACATTGAAAAGCACCAACAAATTCAACAACAACCTCAACATTGAAAAACAACAACAACCTCAACATTGAAAGACACCAACAATTTCAACAACAACCTCAACATTGAAAAACACCAACAAATACAACAACAACCTCAACATTGAAAAACAACACCAACCTCAACATTGAAAAACACCAACAAATTCAACAACAACCTCAACATTGAAAAACAACAACAAACTCAACATTGAAAAACACCAACAAATTCAACAACAACCTCAACAATGAAAAACACCAACAAATTCAAGAACAACCTCAACATTGAAAAACAACAACAACCTAAACATTGAAAAAGACCAACAAATTCAACAACAACCTCAACATTGAAAAACAACAACAACCTCAACATTGTAAAACACCAACAAATTCAACAACAACCTCAACATTGAAAAACACCAACAAATACAACAACAACCTCAGCATTGAAAAACAACAACAACCTCAACATTGAAAAACACCAACAAATTCAACAACAACCTCACCATTGAAAAACAACAACAACCTCAACATTGAAAAACACCAACAAATTCAACAACAACCTCAACATTGAAAAACAACAACAACCTCAAAATTGAAAAACACCAACAAATTCAACAACAACCTCAAATTGAAAAACAGCAACAACCTCAACATTGAAAAACACCAACAAATTCAACAACAACTTCAACATTGAAAAACACCAACAAATTCAACAACAACCTCAACATTGAAAAACACCAACAAATTCAACAACAACCTCAACATTGAAAAACAACAACAACCTCAACATTGAAAAGCACCAACAAATTCAACAACAACCTCAACATTGAAAAACAACAACAACCTCAACATTGAAAGACACCAACAATTTCAACAACAACCTCAACATTGAAAAACACCAACAAATACAACAACAACCTCAGCATTGAAAAACAACAACAACCTCAACATTGAAAAACACCAACAAATTCAACAACAACCTCAACATTGAAAAACAACAACAACCTCAACATTGAAAAACACCAACAAATTCAACAACAACTTCAACATTGAAAAACACCAACAAATTCACCAACAATCTCGAAATTGAAAAACACCAACAAATTCAACAACAACCTCAACATGGAAAAACAACAACAACCTCAACAATGAAAAACACCAACAAATTCAACAACAACCTCAGCTTTGAAAAACAACAACAACCTCAACATTGAAAAACACCAACAAATTCAACAACAACCTCAACATTGAAAAACAACAACAACCTCAACATTGAAAAACACCAACAAATTCAACAACAACTTCAACATTAAAAAACACCAACAAATTCACCAACAATCTCGAAATTGAAAAACACCAACAAATTCAACAACAACCTCAACATTGAAAAACAACAACAACCTCAACATTGAAAAATACCAACAAATTCAACAACAACCTCAGCATTGAAAAACAACAACAACCTCAACATTGAAAAACACCAACAAATTCAACAACAACCTCAACATTGAAAAACAACAACAACCTCAACATTGAAAAACACCAACAAATTCAACAATAACCTCAACATTGAAAAACAACAACAACCTCAACATTGAAAAACACCAACAAATTCAACAACAACCTCAACATTGAAAAACAACAACAAACTCAACATTGAAAAACACCAACAAATTCAACAACAACCTCAACAATGAAAAACACCAACAAATTCAAGAACAACCTCAACATTGAAAAACAACAACAACCTAAACATTGAAAAAGACCAACAAATTCAACAACAACCTCAACATTGAAAAACAACAACAACCTCAACATTCTAAAACACCAACAAATTCAACAACAACCTCAACATTGAAAAACACCAACAAATACAACAACAACCTCAGCATTGAAAAACAACAACAACCTCAACATTGAAAAACACCAACAAATTCAACAACAACCTCACCATTGAAAAACAACACAACCTCAACATTGAAAAACACCAACAAATTCAACAACAACCTCAACATTGAAAAACAACAACAACCTCAAAATTGAAAAACACCAACGAATTCAACAACAACCTCTACATTGAAAAACAACAACAATCTCAACATTGAAAAACACCAACAAATTCAACAACAACCTCAAATTGAAAAACAGCAACAACCTCAACATTGAAAAACACCAACAAATTCAACAACAACTTCAACATTGAAAAACACCAACAAATTCAACAACAACCTCAACATTGAAAAACACCAACAAATTCAACAACAACCTCAACATTGAAAAACAACAACAACCTCAACATTGAAAAGCACCAACAAATTCAACAACAACCTCAACATTGAAAAACAACAACAACCTCAACATTGAAAGACACCAACAATTTCAACAACAACCTCAACATTGAAAAACACCAACAAATACAACAACAACCTCAGCATTGAAAAACAACAACAACCTCAACATTGAAAAACACCAACAAATTCAACAACAACCTCAACATTGAAAAACAACAACAACCTCAACATTGAAAAACACCAACAAATTCAACAACAACTTCAACATTGAAAAACACCAACAAATTCACCAACAATCTCGAAATTGAAAAACACCAACAAATTCAACAACAACCTCAACATGGAAAAACAACAACAACCTCAACAATGAAAAACACCAACAAATTCAACAACAACCTCAGCTTTGAAAAACAACAACAACCTCAACATTGAAAAACACCAACAAATTCAACAACAACCTCAACATTGAAAAACAACAACAACCTCAACATTGAAAAACACCAACAAATTCAACAACAACTTCAACATTGAAAAACACCAACAAATTCACCAACAATCTCGAAATTGAAAAACACCAACAAATTCAACAACAACCTCAACATTGAAAAACAACAACAACCTCAACATTGAAAAATACCAACAAATTCAACAACAACCTCAGCATTGAAAAACAACAACAACCTCAACATTGAAAAACACCAACAAATTCAACAACAACCTCAACATTGAAAAACAACAACAACCTCAACATTGAAAAACACCAACAAATTCAACAATAACCTCAACATTGAAAAACAACAACAACCTCAACATTGAAAAACACCAACAAATTCAACAACAACCTCAACATTGAAAAACAACAACAACCTCAACATTGAAAAACACCAACAAATTCAACAACAACCTCAACATTGAAAAACACCAACAAATTCAACAACAACCTCAACATTGAAAAACAACAAC
The DNA here is from genome assembly GCA_026770705.1 of Isurus oxyrinchus. Taxonomy (NCBI): domain Eukaryota; kingdom Metazoa; phylum Chordata; class Chondrichthyes; order Lamniformes; family Lamnidae; genus Isurus; species Isurus oxyrinchus. The sequence goes on from JANJGN010000812.1 coordinate 180,344, forward strand.
AACCTCAACATTGAAAAACACCAACAAATTCAACAACAACCTCAACATTGAAAAACAACAACAACCTCAACATTGAAAAACACCAACAAATTCAACAACAACCTCAACATTGAAAAACACCAACAAATTCAACAACAACCTCGAAACTGAAAAACACCAACAAATTCAACAACAACCTCAACATTGAAAAACAACAACAACCTCAACATTGAAAAACACCAACAAATTCAACAACAACCTCACCATTGAAAAACAACAACAACCTCAACATTGAAAAACACCAACAAATTCAACAACAACCTCAACATTGAAAAACAACAACAACCTCAACATTGAAAAACACCAACGAATTCAACAACAACCTCTACATTGAAAAACAACAACAATCTCAACATTGAAAAACACCAACAAATGCAACAACAACCTCAAATTGAAAAACAGCAACTACCTCAACATTGAAAAACACCAACAAATTCAACAACAACTTCAACATTGAAAAACACCAACAAATTCAGCAACAACCTCGACATTGAAAAACACCATCAAATTCAACAACAACCTGAACATTGAAAAACAACAGCAACCTGAACATTGAAAAACAAAAACAAATTCAACAAAAACATCAACATTGAAAAACACCAACAAATTCAACAACAACCTCAACATTGAAAAACACCAACAAATTCAACAACAACCTCAACATTGAAAAACAACAACAACCTCAACATTGAAAAACACCAACAAATTCAACAACAACCTCAACATTGAAAAACATCAACAAATTCAACAACAACCTCAGCATTGAAAAACAACAACAACCTCAACATTGAAAAACACCAACAAATTCAACAACAACCTTAATATTGAAAAACAACAACAACCTCAACATTGAAAAACACCAACAAATTCAACAACAACTTCAACATTGAAAAACACCAAAAAATTCAACAACAACCTCGAAATTGAAAAACACCAACAAATTCAGCAACAACCTCAACATTGAAAAACAACAACAACCTCAACATTGAAAAACACCAACAAATTCAACAACAACCTCAACAATGAAAAACACCAACAAATTCAACAACAACCTCAGCTTTGAAAAACAACAACAACCTCAACATTGAAAAACACCAACAAATTCAACAACAACCTCAACATTGAAAAACAACAACAACCTCAACATTGAAAAACACCAACAAATTCAACAACAACTTCAACATTGAAAAACACCAACAAATTCACCAACAATCTCGAAATTGAAAAACACCAACAAATTCAACAACAACCTCAACATTGAAAAACAACAACAACCTCAACATTGAAAAATACCAACAAATTCAACAACAACCTCAGCATTGAAAAACAACAACAACCTCAACATTGAAAAACACCAACAAATTCAACAACAAACTCAACATTGAAAAACAACAACAACCTCAACATTGAAAAACACCAACAAATTCAACAATAACCTCAACATTGAAAAACAACAACAACCTCAACATTGAAAAACACCAACAAATTCAACAACAACCTCAACATTGAAAAACAACAACAACCTCAACATTGAAAAACACCAACAAATTCAACAACAACCTCAACATTGAAAAACACCAACAAATTCAACAACAACCTCAACATTGAAAAACAACAACAAGCTCAACATTGAAAAACACCAACAAATTCAACAACAACCTCAACATTGAAAAACAACAACACCCTCAACATTGAAAAACACCAACAAATTCAACAACAACCTCAACATTGAAAAACACCAACAAATTCAACAACAACCTCGAAACTGAAAAACACCAACAAATTCAACAACAACCTCAACATTGAAAAACAACAGCAACCTCAACATTGAAAAACACCAACAAATTCAACAACAACCTCACCATTGAAAAACAACAACAACCTCAACATTGAAAAACACCAACAAATTCAACAACAACCTCAACATTGAAAAACAACAACAACCTCAAAATTGAAAAACACCAACGAATTCAACAACAACCTCTACATTGAAAAACAACAACAATCTCAACATTGAAAAACACCAACAAATTCAACAACAACCTCAAATTGAAAAACAGCAACAACCTCAACATTGAAAAACACCAACAAATTCAACAACAACTTCAACATTGAAAAACACCAACAAATTCAGCAACAACCTCGACATTGAAAAACACCATCAAATTCAACAACAACCTCAACATTGAAAAACAACAGCAACCTGAACATTGAAAAACACCAACAAATTCAACAAAAACCTCAACATTGAAAAACACCAACAAATTCAACAACAACCTCAACATTGAAAAACACCAACAAATTCAACAACAACCTCAACATTGAAAAACAACAACAACCTCAACATTGAAAAACACCAACAAATTCAACAACAACCTCAACATTGAAAAACATCAACAAATTCAACAACTACCTCAGCATTGAAAAACAACAACAACCTCAACATTGAAAAACACCAACAAATTCAACAACAACCTTAATATTGAAAAACAACAAGAATCTCAACATTGAAAAACACCAACAAATTCAACAACAACCTCAACATTGAAAAACAACAACAACCTCAACATTGAAAAGCACCAACAAATTCAACAACAACCTCAACATTGAAAAACAACAACAACCTCAACATTGAAAGACACCAACAATTTCAACAACAACCTCAACATTGAAAAACACCAACAAATACAACAACAACCTCAGCATTGAAAAACAACAACAACCTCAACATTGAAAAACACCAACAAATTCAACAACAACCTCAACATTGAAAAACAACAACAACCTCAACATTGAAAAACACCAACAAATTCAACAACAACTTCAACATTGAAAAACACCAACAAATTCACCAACAATCTCGAAATTGAAAAACACCAAAAAATTCAACAACAACCTCAACATGGAAAAACAACAACAACCTCAACATTGAAAAACAACAACAAATTCAACAACAACCTCAAATTGAAAAACAGCAACAACCTCAACATTGAAAAACACCAACAAATTCAACAACAACTTCAACATTGAAAAACACCAACAAATTCAGCAACAACCTCGACATTGAAAAACACCATCAAATTCAACAACAACCTCAACATTGAAAAGCAACAGCAACCTGAACATTGAAAAACACCAACAAATTCAACAAAAACCTCAACATTGAAAACACCAACAAATTCAACAACAACCTCAACATTTCAAAAAACGCCAACAAATTCAACAACAACCTCAACATTGAAAAACAACAACCTGAACATTGAAAAAAACCAACAAATTCAACAAAAAATTCAACATTGAAAAACACCAACAAATTCAACAACCTCAACATTGAAAAACAACAACAACCTCAACATTGAAAAACACCAACAAATTCAACAACAACCTCAACATTGAAAAACACTAACAAATTCAATAACAACCTCAACATTGAAAAACACCAACAAATTCAACAACAACCTCAACATTGAAAAACAACAACAACCTCAACATTGAAAAACACCAACAAATTCAACAACAACCTCAACATTGAAAAACACCAACAAATTCAACACCAACCTCGAAACTGAAAAACACCAACAAATTCAACAACAACCTCAGCATTGAAAAACAACAACAACCTCTACATTGAAAAACACCAACATATTCAACAACAACCTCACCATTGAAAAACAACAACAACCTCAACATTGAAAAACACCAACAAATTCAACAACAACCTCAACATTGAAAAACAACAACAACCTCAACATTGAAAAAAACCAACGAATTCAACAACAACCTCAACATTGAAAAACAACAACAATCTCCACATTGAAAAACACCAACAAATGCAACAACAACCTCAAATTGAAAAACAGCAACAACCTCAACATTGAAAAACACCAACAAATTCAACAACAACTTCAACATTGAAAAACAACAACAAATTCAGCAACAACCTCGACATTGAAAAACACCATCAAATTCAGCAACAACCTGAACATTGAAAAACAACAGCAACCTGAACATTGAAAAACACCAACAAATTCAACAAAAACCTCAACATTGAAAAACACCAACAAATTCAACAACAACCTCAACATTGAAAAACACCAACAAATTCAACAACAACCTCAACATTGAAAAACAACAACAACCTCAACATTGAAAAACACCAACAAATTCAACAACAACCTCAACATTGAAAAACATCAACAAATTCAACAACAACCTCAGCATTGAAAAACAACAACAACCTCAACATTGAAAAACACCAACAAATTCAACAACAACCTTAATATTGAAAAACAACAACAACCTCAACATTGAAAAACACCAACAAATTCAACAACAACTTCAACATTGAAAAACACCAAAAAATTCAACAACAACCTCGAAATTGAAAAACACCAACAAATTCAGCAACAACCTCAACATTGAAAAACAACAACAACCTCAACATTGAAAAACACCAACAAATTCAACAACAACCTCAACAATGAAAAACACCAACAAATTCAACAACAACCTCAGCTTTGAAAAACAACAACAACCTCAACATGGAAAAACACCAACAAATTCAACAACAACCTCAACATTGAAAAACAACAACAACCTCAACATTGAAAAACACCAACAAATTCAACAACAACTTCAACATTGAAAAACACCAACAAATTCACCAACAATCTCGAAATTGAAAAACACCAACAAATTCAACAACAACCTCAACATTGAAAAACAACAACAACCTCAACATTGAAAAATACCAACAAATTCAACAACAACCTCAGCATTGAAAAACAACAACAACCTCAACATTGAAAAACACCAACAAATTCAACAACAAACTCAACATTGAAAAACAACAACAACCTCAACATTGAAAAACACCAACAAATTCAACAATAACCTCAACATTGAAAAACAACAACAACCTCAACATTGAAAAACACCAACAAATTCAACAACAACCTCAACATTGAAAAACAACAACAACCTCAACATTGAAAAACACCAACAAATTCAACAACAACCTCAACATTGAAAAACACCAACAAATTCAACAACAACCTCAACATTGAAAAACAACAACAACCTCAACATTGAAAAACACCAACAAATTCAACAACAACCTCAACATTGAAAAACAACAACACCCTCAACATTGAAAAACACCAACAAATTCAACAACAACCTCAACATTGAAAAACACCAACAAATTCAACAACAACCTCGAAACTGAAAAACACCAACAAATTCAACAACAACCTCAACATTGAAAAACAACAGCAACCTCAACATTGAAAAACACCAACAAATTCAACAACAACCTCACCATTGAAAAACAACAACAACCTCAACATTGAAAAACACCAACAAATTCAACAACAACCTCAACATTGAAAAACAACAACAACCTCAAAATTGAAAAACACCAACGAATTCAACAACAACCTCTACATTGAAAAACAACAACAATCTCAACATTGAAAAACACCAACAAATTCAACAACAACCTCAAATTGAAAAACAGCAACAACCTCAACATTGAAAAACACCAACAAATTCAACAACAACTTCAACATTGAAAAACACCAACAAATTCAGCAACAACCTCGACATTGAAAAACACCATCAAATTCAACAACAACCTCAACATTGAAAAACAACAGCAACCTGAACATTGAAAAACACCAACAAATTCAACAGAAACCTCAACATTTAAAAACACCAACAAATTCAACAACAACCTCAACATTGAAAAACACCAACAAATTCAACAACAACCTCAACATTGAAAAACAACAACAACCTCAACATTGAAAAACACCAACAAATTCAACAACAACCTCAACATTGAAAAACATCAACAAATTCAACAACAACCTCAGCATTGAAAAACAACAACAACCTCAACATTGAAAAACACCAACAAATTCAACAACAACCTTAATATTGAAAACAACAACAACCTCAACATTGAAAAACACCAACAAATTCAAATACAACATCAACATTGAAAAACAACAACAACCTCAACATTGAAAAGCACCAACAAATTCAACAACAACCTCAACATTGAAAAACAACAACAACCTCAACATTGAAATACACCAACAATTTCAACAACAACCTCAACATTGAAAAACACCAACAAATACAACAACAACCTCAGCTTTGAAAAACAACAACAACCTCAACATTGAAAAACACCAACAAATTCAACAACAACCTCAACATTGAAAAACAACAACAACCTCAACATTGAAAAACACCAACAAATTCAACAACAACTTCAACATTGAGAAACACCAACAAATTCACCAACAATCTCGAAATTGAAAAACACCAAAAAATTCAACAACAACCTCAACATGGAAAAACAACAACAACCTCAACATTGAAAAACAACAACAAATTCAACAACAACCTCAAATTGAAAAACAGCAACAACCTCAACATTGAAAAACACCAACAAATTCAACAACAACTTCAACATTGAAAAACACCAACAAATTCAGCAACAACCTCGACATTGAAAAACACCATCAAATTCAACAACAACCTCAACATTGAAAAACAACAGCAACCTGAACATTGAAAAACACCAACAAATTCAACAAAAACCTCAACATTGAAAACACCAACAAATTCAACAACAACCTCAACATTTCAAAAAACGCCAACAAATTCAACAACAACCTCAACATTGAAAAACAACAACCTCAACATTGAAAAAAACCAACAAATTCAACAAAAAATTCAACATTGAAAAACACCAACAAATTCAACAACCTCAACATTGAAAAACAACAACAACCTCAACATTGAAAAACACCAACAAATTCAACAACAACCTCAACATTGAAAAACACTAACAAATTCAATAACAACCTCAACATTGAAAAGCACCAACAAATTCAACAACAACCTCAACATTGAAAAACAACAACAACCTCAACATTGAAAAACACCAACAAATTCAACAACAACCTCAACATTGAAAAACAACAACAACCTCAACATTGAAAAACACCAACAAATTCAACAACAACCTCAACTTGGAAAAACAACAACAAACTCAACATTGAAAAACACCAACAAATTCAACAACAACCTCAACATTGAAAAACAACAACAACCTCAACATTGAAAAACACCAACAAATTCAACAATAACCTCAACATTGAAAAACAACAACAACCTCAACATTGAAAAACACCAACAAATTCAACAACAACCTCAACATTGAAAAACACCAACAAATTCAACAACAACCTCAACATTGAAAAACAACAACAACCTCAACATTGAAAAACAACAACAAATTCAACAACAACCTGAACATTGAAAAACAACAACAACCTCAACATTGAAAAACACCAACAAATTCAACAACAACCTCAACATTGAAAAACACCAACAAATTCAACAACAACCTCAGCATTGAAAAACAACAACAACCTCAACATTGAAAAACACCAACAAATTCAACAACAACCTCAACATTGAAAAACAACAACAACCTCAACATTGAAAAACACCAACAAATTCAACAACAACTTCAACATTGAAAAACACCAACAAATTCACCAACAATCTCGAAATTGAAAATCACCAACAATTTCAACAACAACCTCAACATTGAAAAACAACAACAACCTCAACATTGAAAAACACCAACAAATTCAACAAAAACTTCAACATTGAAAAACACCAACAAATTCAACAACAACCTCGAAATTAAAAAACACCAACAAATTCAACAACAACTTCAACATTGAAAAACACCAACAAATTCAGCAACAACCTCGACATTGAAAAACACCATCAAATTCAACAACCTCAACATTGAAAAACAACAACAACCTCAACATTGAAAAACACCAACAAATTCAACAACAACCTCAACATTGAAAAACACTAACAAATTCAATAACAACCTCAACATTGAAAAGCACCAACAAATTCAACAACAACCTCAACATTGAAAAACAACAACAACCTCAACATTGAAAAACACCAACAAATTCAACAACAACCTCAACATTGAAAAACAACAACAACCTCAACATTGAAAAACACCAACAAATTCAACAACAACCTCAACTTGGAAAAACAACAACAAACTCAACATTGAAAAACACCAACAAATTCAACAACAACCTCAACATTGAAAAACAACAACAACCTCAACATTGAAAAACACCAACAAATTCAACAATAACCTCAACATTGAAAAACCACAACAACCTCAACATTGAAAAACACCAACAAATTCAACAACAACCTCAACATTGAAAAACAACAACAAATTCAACAACAACCTCAACATTGAAAAACAACAACAACCTCAACATTGAAAAACAACAACAAATTCAACAACAACCTGAACATTGAAAAACAACAACAACCTCAACATTGAAAAACACCAACAAATTCAACAACAACCTCAACATTGAAAAACACCAACAAATTCAACAACAACCTCAGCATTGAAAAACAACAACAACCTCAACATTGAAAAACACCAACAAATTCAACAACAACCTCAACATTGAAAAACAACAACAACCTCAACATTGAAAAACACCAACAAATTCAACAACAACTTCAACATTGAAAAACACCAACAAATTCACCAACAATCTCGAAATTGAAAATCACCAACAATTTCAACAACAACCTCAACATTGAAAAACAACAACAACCTCAACATTGAAAAACACCAACAAATTCAACAAAAACTTCAATATTGAAAAACACCAACAAATTCAACAACAACCTCGAAATTAAAAAACACCAACAAATTCAACAACAACTTCAACATTGAAAAACACCAACAAATTCAGCAACAACCTCGACATTGAAAAACACCATCAAATTCTACAACAACCTCAACATTGAAAAACACCAACAACCTCAAAATTGAAAAAACACCAACAAATTCAACAACAACCTCAACATTTAAAAACAACAACAACCTCAACATTGAAAAACACCGACAAATTCAACAACAACCTCAACATTGAAAAACACCAACAAATTCAACAACAACCTCAACATTGAAAAACAACAACAACCTCAACATTGAAAAACACCAACAAATTCAACAACAACCTCAGCATTGAAAAACACCAACAAATTCAACAACAACCTCAACATTGAAAAACAACAGCAACCTCAACATTGAAAAACACCAACAAATTCAACAATAACCTCAACATTGAAAAACAACAACAACCTCAACATTGAAAAACGCCAACAAATTCAACAACAACTTCAACATTGAAAAACACCAACAAATTCAGCAACAACCTCGACATTGAAAAACACCATCAAATTCAACAACAACCTTAACATTGAAAAACAACAGCAACCTGAACATTGAAAAACACCAACAAATTGAACAAAAACCTCAACATTGAAAAACACCAAAAAATTCAACAACAACCTCAACATTGAAAAACACCAACAAATTCAACAACAACCTCAACATTGAAAAACAACAACAACCTCAACATTGAAAAACACCAACAAATTCAACAACAACCTCAACATTGAAAAACATCAACAAATTCAACAACAACCTCCGCATTGAAAAACAACAACAACCTCAACATTGAAAAACACCAACAAATTCAACAACAACCTTAATATTGAAAAACAACAACAACCTCAACATTGAAAAACACCAACAAATTCAACAACAACTTCAACATTGAAAAACACCAAAAAATTCAACAACAACCTCGAAATTGAAAAACACCAACAAATTCAGCAACAACCTCAACATTGAAAAACAACAACAACCTCAACATTGAAAAACACCAACAAATTCAACAACAACCTCAACAATGAAAAACACCAACAAATTCAACAACAACCTCAGCTTTGAAAAACAACAACAACCTCAACATTGAAAAACACCAACAAATTCAACAACAACCTCAACATTGAAAAACAACAACAACCTCAACATTGAAAAACACCAACAAATTCAACAACAACTTCAACATTGAAAAACACCAACAAATTCACCAACAATCTCGAAATTGAAAAACACCAACAAATTCAACAACAACCTCAACATTGAAAAACAACAACAACCTCAACATTGAAAAATACCAACAAATTCAACAACAACCTCAGCATTGAAAAACAACAACAACCTCAACATTGAAAAACACCAACAAATTCAACAACAAACTCAACATTGAAAAACAACAACAACCTCAACATTGAAAAACACCAACAAATTCAACAATAACCTCAACATTGAAAAACAACAACAACCTCAACATTGAAAAACACCAACAAATTCAACAACAACCTCAACATTGAAAAACAACAACAACCTCAACATTGAAAAACACCAACAAATTCAACAACAACCTCTACATTGAAAAACAACAACAATCTCAACATTGAAAAACACCAACAAATTCAACAACAACCTCAAATTGAAAAACAGCAACAACCTCAACATTGAAAAACACCAACAAATTCAACAACAACTTCAACATTGAAAAACACCAACAAATTCAGCAACAACCTCGACATTGAAAAACACCATCAAATTCAACAACAACCTCAACATTGAAAAACAACAGCAACCTGAACATTGAAAAACACCAACAAATTCAACAGAAACCTCAACATTTAAAAACACCAACAAATTCAACAACAACCTCAACATTGAAAAACACCAACAAATTCAACAACAACCTCAACATTGAAAAACAACAACAACCTCAACATTGAAAAACACCAACAAATTCAACAACAACCTCAACATTGAAAAACATCAACAAATTCAACAACAACCTCAGCATTGAAAAACAACAACAACCTCAACATTGAAAAACACCAACAAATTCAACAACAACCTTAATATTGAAAACAACAACAACCTCAACATTGAAAAACACCAACAAATTCAAATACAACATCAACATTGAAAAACAACAACAACCTCAACATTGAAAAGCACCAACAAATTCAACAACAACCTCAACATTGAAAAACAACAACAACCTCAACATTGAAATACACCAACAATTTCAACAACAACCTCAACATTGAAAAACACCAACAAATACAACAACAACCTCAGCTTTGAAAAACAACAACAACCTCAACATTGAAAAACACCAACAAATTCAACAACAACCTCAACATTGAAAAACAACAACAACCTCAACATTGAAAAACACCAACAAATTCAACAACAACTTCAACATTGAGAAACACCAACAAATTCACCAACAATCTCGAAATTGAAAAACACCAAAAAATTCAACAACAACCTCAACATGGAAAAACAACAACAACCTCAACATTGAAAAACAACAACAAATTCAACAACAACCTCAAATTGAAAAACAGCAACAACCTCAACATTGAAAAACACCAACAAATTCAACAACAACTTCAACATTGAAAAACACCAACAAATTCAGCAACAACCTCGACATTGAAAAACACCATCAAATTCAACAACAACCTCAACATTGAAAAACAACAGCAACCTGAACATTGAAAAACACCAACAAATTCAACAAAAACCTCAACATTGAAAACACCAACAAATTCAACAACAACCTCAACATTTCAAAAAACGCCAACAAATTCAACAACAACCTCAACATTGAAAAACAACAACCTCAACATTGAAAAAAACCAACAAATTCAACAAAAAATTCAACATTGAAAAACACCAACAAATTCAACAACCTCAACATTGAAAAACAACAACAACCTCAACATTGAAAAACACCAACAAATTCAACAACAACCTCAACATTGAAAAACACTAACAAATTCAATAACAACCTCAACATTGAAAAGCACCAACAAATTCAACAACAACCTCAACATTGAAAAACAACAACAACCTCAACATTGAAAAACACCAACAAATTCAACAACAACCTCAACATTGAAAAACAACAACAACCTCAACATTGAAAAACACCAACAAATTCAACAACAACCTCAACTTGGAAAAACAACAACAAACTCAACATTGAAAAACACCAACAAATTCAACAACAACCTCAACATTGAAAAACAACAACAACCTCAACATTGAAAAACACCAACAAATTCAACAATAACCTCAACATTGAAAAACAACAACAACCTCAACATTGAAAAACACCAACAAATTCAACAACAACCTCAACATTGAAAAACACCAACAAATTCAACAACAACCTCAACATTGAAAAACAACAACAACCTCAACATTGAAAAACAACAACAAATTCAACAACAACCTGAACATTGAAAAACAACAACAACCTCAACATTGAAAAACACCAACAAATTCAACAACAACCTCAACATTGAAAAACACCAACAAATTCAACAACAACCTCAGCATTGAAAAACAACAACAACCTCAACATTGAAAAACACCAACAAATTCAACAACAACCTCAACATTGAAAAACAACAACAACCTCAACATTGAAAAACACCAACAAATTCAACAACAACTTCAACATTGAAAAACACCAACAAATTCACCAACAATCTCGAAATTGAAAATCACCAACAATTTCAACAACAACCTCAACATTGAAAAACAACAACAACCTCAACATTGAAAAACACCAACAAATTCAACAAAAACTTCAACATTGAAAAACACCAACAAATTCAACAACAACCTCGAAATTAAAAAACACCAACAAATTCAACAACAACTTCAACATTGAAAAACACCAACAAATTCAGCAACAACCTCGACATTGAAAAACACCATCAAATTCAACAACCTCAACATTGAAAAACAACAACAACCTCAACATTGAAAAACACCAACAAATTCAACAACAACCTCAACATTGAAAAACACTAACAAATTCAATAACAACCTCAACATTGAAAAGCACCAACAAATTCAACAACAACCTCAACATTGAAAAACAACAACAACCTCAACATTGAAAAACACCAACAAATTCAACAACAACCTCAACATTGAAAAACAACAACAACCTCAACATTGAAAAACACCAACAAATTCAACAACAACCTCAACTTGGAAAAACAACAACAAACTCAACATTGAAAAACACCAACAAATTCAACAACAACCTCAACATTGAAAAACAACAACAACCTCAACATTGAAAAACACCAACAAATTCAACAATAACCTCAACATTGAAAAACCACAACAACCTCAACATTGAAAAACACCAACAAATTCAACAACAACCTCAACATTGAAAAACAACAACAAATTCAACAACAACCTCAACATTGAAAAACAACAACAACCTCAACATTGAAAAACAACAACAAATTCAACAACAACCTGAACATTGAAAAACAACAACAACCTCAACATTGAAAAACACCAACAAATTCAACAACAACCTCAACATTGAAAAACACCAACAAATTCAACAACAACCTCAGCATTGAAAAACAACAACAACCTCAACATTGAAAAACACCAACAAATTCAACAACAACCTCAACATTGAAAAACAACAACAACCTCAACATTGAAAAACACCAACAAATTCAACAACAACTTCAACATTGAAAAACACCAACAAATTCACCAACAATCTCGAAATTGAAAATCACCAACAATTTCAACAACAACCTCAACATTGAAAAACAACAACAACCTCAACATTGAAAAACACCAACAAATTCAACAAAAACTTCAATATTGAAAAACACCAACAAATTCAACAACAACCTCGAAATTAAAAAACACCAACAAATTCAACAACAACTTCAACATTGAAAAACACCAACAAATTCAGCAACAACCTCGACATTGAAAAACACCATCAAATTCTACAACAACCTCAACATTGAAAAACACCAACAACCTCAAAATTGAAAAAACACCAACAAATTCAACAACAACCTCAACATTTAAAAACAACAACAACCTCAACATTGAAAAACACCGACAAATTCAACAACAACCTCAACATTGAAAAACACCAACAAATTCAACAACAACCTCAACATTGAAAAACAACAACAACCTCAACATTGAAAAACACCAACAAATTCAACAACAACCTCAGCATTGAAAAACACCAACAAATTCAACAACAACCTCAACATTGAAAAACAACAGCAACCTCAACATTGAAAAACACCAACAAATTCAACAATAACCTCAACATTGAAAAACAACAACAACCTCAACATTGAAAAACGCCAACAAATTCAACAACAACTTCAACATTGAAAAACACCAACAAATTCAGCAACAACCTCGACATTGAAAAACACCATCAAATTCAACAACAACCTTAACATTGAAAAACAACAGCAACCTGAACATTGAAAAACACCAACAAATTGAACAAAAACCTCAACATTGAAAAACACCAAAAAATTCAACAACAACCTCAACATTGAAAAACACCAACAAATTCAACAACAACCTCAACATTGAAAAACAACAACAACCTCAACATTGAAAAACACCAACAAATTCAACAACAACCTCAACATTGAAAAACATCAACAAATTCAACAACAACCTCCGCATTGAAAAACAACAACAACCTCAACATTGAAAAACACCAACAAATTCAACAACAACCTTAATATTGAAAAACAACAACAACCTCAACATTGAAAAACACCAACAAATTCAACAACAACTTCAACATTGAAAAACACCAAAAAATTCAACAACAACCTCGAAATTGAAAAACACCAACAAATTCAGCAACAACCTCAACATTGAAAAACAACAACAACCTCAACATTGAAAAACACCAACAAATTCAACAACAACCTCAACAATGAAAAACACCAACAAATTCAACAACAACCTCAGCTTTGAAAAACAACAACAACCTCAACATTGAAAAACACCAACAAATTCAACAACAACCTCAACATTGAAAAACAACAACAACCTCAACATTGAAAAACACCAACAAATTCAACAACAACTTCAACATTGAAAAACACCAACAAATTCACCAACAATCTCGAAATTGAAAAACACCAACAAATTCAACAACAACCTCAACATTGAAAAACAACAACAACCTCAACATTGAAAAATACCAACAAATTCAACAACAACCTCAGCATTGAAAAACAACAACAACCTCAACATTGAAAAACACCAACAAATTCAACAACAAACTCAACATTGAAAAACAACAACAACCTCAACATTGAAAAACACCAACAAATTCAACAATAACCTCAACATTGAAAAACAACAACAACCTCAACATTGAAAAACACCAACAAATTCAACAACAACCTCAACATTGAAAAACAACAACAACCTCAACATTGAAAAACACCAACAAATTCAACAACAACCTCAACATTGAAAAACACCAACAAATTCAACAACAACCTCTACATTGAAAAACAACAACAACCTCAACATTGAAAAACACCAACAAATTCAACAACAACCTCAACATTGAAAAACAACAACAACCTCAACATTGAAAAACACCAACAAATTCAACAACAACCTCAACATTGAAAAACAGCAACAAATTCAACAACAACCTCGAAACTGAAAAACAACAACAAATTCAACAACAACTTCAACATTGAAAAACAACAGCAACCTCAACATTGAAAAACACCAACAAATTCAACAACAACCTCACCATTGAAAAACAACAACAACCTCAACATTGAAAAACACCAACAAATTCAACAACAACCTCAACATTGAAATTCAACAACAACCTCAACATTGAAAAACACCAACAAATTCAACAACAACCTCAACATTGAAAAACAACAACAACCTCAACATTGAAAAACACCAACAAATTCAACAACAACCTCAACATTGAAAAACATCAACAAATTCAACAACAACCTCCGCATTGAAAAACAACAACAACCTCAACATTGAAAAACACCAACAAATTCAACAACAACCTTAATATTGAAAAACAACAACAACCTCAACATTGAAAAACACCAACAAATTCAACAACAACTTCAACATTGAAAAACACCAAAAAATTCAACAACAACCTCGAAATTGAAAAACACCAACAAATTCAGCAACAACCTCAACATTGAAAAACAACAACAACCTCAACATTGAAAAACACCAACAAATTCAACAACAACCTCAACAATGAAAAACACCAACAAATTCAACAACAACCTCAGCTTTGAAAAACAACAACAACCTCAACATTGAAAAACACCAACAAATTCAACAACAACCTCAACATTGAAAAACAACAACAACCTCAACATTGAAAAACACCAACAAATTCAACAACAACTTCAACATTGAAAAACACCAACAAATTCACCAACAATCTCGAAATTGAAAAACACCAACAAATTCAACAACAACCTCAACATTGAAAAACAACAACAACCTCAACATTGAAAAATACCAACAAATTCAACAACAACCTCAGCATTGAAAAACAACAACAACCTCAACATTGAAAAACACCAACAAATTCAACAACAAACTCAACATTGAAAAACAACAACAACCTCAACATTGAAAAACACCAACAAATTCAACAATAACCTCAACATTGAAAAACAACAACAACCTCAACATTGAAAAACACCAACAAATTCAACAACAACCTCAACATTGAAAAACAACAACAACCTCAACATTGAAAAACACCAACAAATTCAACAACAACCTCAACATTGAAAAACACCAACAAATTCAACAACAACCTCAACATTGAAAAACAACAACAACCTCAACATTGAAAAACACCAACAAATTCAACAACAACCTCAACATTGAAAAACAACAACAACCTCAACATTGAAAAACACCAACAAATTCAACAACAACCTCAACATTGAAAAACACCAACAAATTCAACAACAACCTCGAAACTGAAAAACAACAACAAATTCAACAACAACTTCAACATTGAAAAACAACAGCAACCTCAACATTGAAAAACACCAACAAATTCAACAACAACCTCACCATTGAAAAACAACAACAACCTCAACATTGAAAAACACCAACAAATTCAACAACAACCTCAACATTGAAAAACAACAACAACCTCAACATTGAAAAACACCAACGAATTCAACAACAACCTCTACATTGAAAAACAACAACAATCTCAACATTGAAAAACACCAACAAATTCAACAACAACCTCAAATTGAAAAACAGCAACAACCTCAACATTGAAAAACACCAACAAATTCAACAACAACTTCAACATTGAAAAACACCAACAAATTCAGCAACAACCTCGACATTGAAAAACACCAACAAATTCAACAAAAACCTCAACATTGAAAAACACCAACAAATTCAACAACAACCTCAACATTGAAAAACACCAACAAATTCAACAACAACCTCAACATTGAAAAACAACAACAATTTCAACATTGAAAAACAGCAACAAATTCAACAACAACCTCAACATTGAAAAACATCAACAAATTCAACAACAACCTCAGCATTGAAAAACAACAACAACCTCAACATTGAAAAACACCAACAAATTCAACAACAACCTTAATATTGAAAAACAACAACAACCTCAACATTGAAAAACACCAACAAATTCAACAACAACCTCAACATTGAAAAACAACAACAACCTCAACATTGAAAAGCACCAACAAATTCAACAACAACCTCAACATTGAAAAACAACAACAACCTCAACATTGAAAGACACCAACAATTTCAACAACAACCTCAGCATTGAAAAACAACAACAACCTCAACATTGAAAAACACCAACAAATTCAACAACAACCTCAACATTGAAAAACAACAACAACCTCAACATTGAAAAACACCAACAAATTCAACAACAACTTCAACATTGAAAAACACCAACAAATTCACCAACAATCTCGAAATTGAAAAACACCAAAAAATTCAACAACAACCTCAACATGGAAAAACAACAACAACCTCAACATTGAAAAACAACAACAAATTCAACAACAACCTCAAATTGAAAAACAGCAACGACCTCAACATTGAAAAACACCAACAAATTCAACAACAACTTCAACATTGAAAAACACCAACAAATTCAGCAACAACCTCGACATTGAAAAACACCATCAAATTCAACAACAACCTCAACATTGAAAAACAACAGCAACCTGAACATTGAAAAACAGCAACAAATTCAACAAAAACCTCAACATTGAAAACGCCAACAAATTCAACAACAACCTCAACATTTAAAAAAACGCCAACAAATTCAACAACAACCTCAACATTGAAAAACAACAACCTCAACATTGAAAAACACCAACAAATTCAACAAACAATTCAACATTGAAAAACACCAACAAATTCAACAACCTCAACATTGAAAAACAACAACAACCTCAACATTGAAAAACACCAACAAATTCAACAACAACCTCAACATTGAAAAACACTAACAAATTCAATAACAACCTCAACATTGAAAAGCACCAACAAATTCAACAACAACCTCAACATTGAAAAACAACAACAACCTCAACATTGAAAAACACCAACAAATTCAACAACAACCTCAACATTGAAAAACAACAACAACCTCAACATTGAAAACCACCAACAAATTCAACAACAACCTCAACTTGGAAAAACAACAACAAACCCAACATTGAAAAACACCAACAAATTCAACAACAACCTCAACATTGAAACACAACAACAACCTCAACATTGAAAAACACCAACAAATTCAACAAAAAATTCAACATTGAAAAACACCAACAAATTCAACAACCTCAACATTGAAAAACAACAACAAACTCAACATTGAAAAACACCAACAAATTCAACAACAACCTCAACATTGAAAAACAACAACAACCTCAACATTGAAAAACAACAACAAGCTCAACATTGAAAAACACCAACAAATTCAACAACAACCTCAACATTGAAAAACACCAACAAATTCAGCAACAACCTCAACATTGAAAAACAACAACAACCTCAACATTGAAAAACAACAACAAATTCAACAACAACCTGAACATTGAAAAACAACAAGAACCTCAACATTGAAAAACACCAACAAATTCAACAACAACCTCAACATTGAAAAACACCAACAAATTCAACAACAACCTCAGCATTGAAAAACAACAACAACCTCAACATTGAAAAACACCAACAAATTCAACAACAACCTCAACATTGAAAAACAACAACAACCTCAACATTGAAAAACACCAACAAATTCAACAACAACTTCAACATTGAAAAACACCAACAAATTCACCAACAATCTCGAAATTGAAAACCACCAACAATTTCAACAACAACCTCAACATTGAAAAACAACAACAACCTCAACATTGAAAAACACCAACAAATTCAACAAAAACTTCAACATTGAAAAACAACAACAAATTCAACAACAACCTCGAAATTAAAAAACACCAACAAATTCAACAACAACTTCAACATTGAAAAACACCAACAAATTCAGCAACAACCTCGACATTGAAAAACACCATCAAATTCAACAACAACCTCAACATTGAAAAACACCAACAACCTCAAAATTGAAAAAACACCAACAAATTCTACAACAACCTCAACATTTAAAAACAACAACAACCTCAACATTGAAAAACACCGACAAATTCAACAACAACCTCAACATTGAAAAACACCAACAAATTCAACAACAACCTCAACATTGAAAAACAACAACAACCTCAACATTGAAAAACACCAACAAATTCAACAACAACCTCAACATTGAAAAACACCAACAAATTCAACAACAAACTCAAGATTGAAAAACACCAACAAATTCAACAACCTCCTCATTGAAAATCAACAACAACCTCAACATTGAAAAACACCAACAAATTCAACAACAACCTCAACATTGAAAAACACCAACAAATTCAACAACAAAATCAACATTGAAAAACAACAACAACCTCAACATTGAAAAACACCAACAAATTCAACAATAACCTCAACATTGAAAAACAACAACAACCTCAACATTGAAAAACAAAAACAAATTCAACAACAACCTCAACATTGAAAAACACCAACAAATTCAACAACAACCTCAGCATTGAAAAACAACAACAACCTCAACATTGAAAAACACCAACAAATTCAACAACAACCTTAACATTGAAAAATAACAACAACCTCAACATTGAAAAACACCAACAAATTCAACAACAACCTCAACATTGAAAAACACCAACAAATTCAACAACAACTTCGAAACTGAAAAACACCAACAAATTCAACAACAACCTCAACATTGAAAAACAACAACAACCTCAACATTGAAAAACACCAACAAATTCAACAACAACCTCAACATTGAAAAACAACAACAACCTCAACATTGAAAAACACCAACAAATTCAACAACAACCTCAACATTGAAAAACAACAACAACCTCAACATTGAAAAACACCAACAAATTCAACAACAACCTAAACATTGAAAAACAACAACAATCTCAACATTGAAAAACACAGCAAATTCAACAACAACCTCAACTTTGAAAAACAGCAACAACCTCAACATTGAAAAACACCATCAAATTCAAGAACAACCTCAACATTGAAAAACAACAGCAACCTGAGCATTGAAAAACACCAACAAATTCAACAAAAACCTCAACATTGAAAACACCAACAAATTCAACAACAACCTCAACATTTAAAAACGCCAAGAAATTCAACAACAACCTCAACATTGAAAAACAACAACCACAACATTGAAAAACACCAACAAATTCAACAACCTCAACATTGAAAAACAACAACAACCTCAACATTGAAAAACACCAACAAATTCAACAACAACCTCAACATTGAAAAACACTAACAAATTCAACAACAACCTCAACATTGAAAAGCACCAACAAATTCAACAACAACCTCAACATTGAAAAACAACAACAACCTCAACATTGAAAAACACCAACAAATTCAACAATAACCTCAACATTTAAAAACAACAACAACCTCAACATTGAAAAACACCAACAAATTCAACAACAACCTCAACATTGAAAAACACTAACAAATTCAACAACAACCTCAACATTGAAAAACAACAACAACCTCAACATTGAAAAACAACAACAAATTCAACAACAACCTCAACATTGAAAAACAACAACAACCTCAACATTGAAAAACACCAACAAATTCAACAACAACCTCAACATTGAAAAACATCAACAAATTCAACAACAACCTCAGCATTGAAAAACAACAACAACCTCAACATTGAAAAGCACCAACAAATTCAACAACAACCTCAACATTGAAATACAACAACAACCTCAACATTGAAAAACACCAACAAATTCAACAACAACCTCAACATTGAAAAACACCAACAAATTCAACAACAACCTCAGCATTGAAAAACAACAACAACCTCAACATTGAAAAACACCAACAAATTCAACAACAACCTCAACATTGAAAAACAACAACCTCAACATTGAAAAACACCAACAAATTCAACAACAACTTCAACATTGAAAAACACCAACAAATTCACCAACAATCTCGAAATTGAAAAACACCAACAAATTCAACAACAACCTCAACATTGAAAAACAACAACAACCTCAACATTGAAAAACACCAACAAATTCAACAATAACCTCAACATTGAAAAACAACAACAACCTCAACATTGAAAAACACCAACAAATTCAACAACAACCTCAACATTGAAAAACACTAACAAATTCAACAACAACCTCAACATTGAAAAACAACAACAACCTCAACATTGAAAAACAACAACAAATTCAACAACAACCTCAACATTGAAAAACAACAACAACCTCAACATTGAAAAACACCAACAAATTCAACAACAACCTCAACATTGAAAAACATCAACAAATTCAACAACAACCTCAGCATTGAAAAACAACAACAACCTCAACTTTGAAAAACACCAACAAATTCAACAACAACCTTAACATTGAAAAACAACAACAACCTCAACATTGAAAAACACCAACAAATTCAACAACAACTTCAACATTGAAAAAACCAAAAAATTCAACAACAGCCTCGAAATTGATAAACACCAACAAATTCAACAACAACCTCAACATTGAAAAACAACAACAACCTCAACATTGAATAGCACCAACAAATTCAACAACAACCTCAACATTGAAAAACAACAACAACCTCAACATTGAAAAACACCAACAAATTCAACAACAACCTCAACATTGAAAAACACGAACAAATTCAACAACAACCTCAGCATTGAAAAACAACAACAACCTCAACATTGAAAAACACCAACAAATTCAACAAAAAATTCAACATTGAAAAACACCAACAAATTCAACAACCTCAACATTGAAAAACAACAACAACCTCAACATTGAAAAACACCAACAAATTCAACAACAACCTCAACATTGAAAAACACTAACAAATTCAATAACAACCTCAACATTGAAAAGCACCAACAAATTCAACAACAACCTCAACATTGAAAAACAACAACAACCTCAACATTGAAAAACACCAACAAATTCAACAACAACCTCAACATTGAAAAACAACAACAACCTCAACATTGAAAACCACCAACAAATTCAACAACAACCTCAACTTGGAAAAACAACAACAAACTCAACATTGAAAAACACCAACAAATTCAACAACAACCTCAACATTGAAACACAACAACAACCTCAACATTGAAAAACACCAACAAATTCAACAAAAAATTCAACATTGAAAAACACCAACAAATTCAACAACCTCAACATTGAAAAACAACAACAAACTCAACATTGAAAAACACCAACAAATTCAACAACAACCTCAACATTGAAAAACAACAACAACCTCAACATTGAAAAACAACAACAAGCTCAACATTGAAAAACACCAACAAATTCAACAACAACCTCAACATTGAAAAACACCAACAAATTCAGCAACAACCTCAACATTGAAAAACAACAACAACCTCAACATTGAAAAACAACAACAAATTCAACAACAACCTGAACATTGAAAAACAACAAGAACCTCAACATTGAAAAACACCAACAAATTCAACAACAACCTCAACATTGAAAAACACCAACAAATTCAACAACAACCTCAGCATTGAAAAACAACAACAACCTCAACATTGAAAAACACCAACAAATTCAACAACAACCTCAACATTGAAAAACAACAACAACCTCAACATTGAAAAACACCAACAAATTCAACAACAACTTCAACATTGAAAAACACCAACAAATTCACCAACAATCTCGAAATTGAAAACCACCAACAATTTCAACAACAACCTCAACATTGAAAAACAACAACAACCTCAACATTGAAAAACACCAACAAATTCAACAAAAACTTCAACATTGAAAAACAACAACAAATTCAACAACAACCTCGAAATTAAAAAACACCAACAAATTCAACAACAACTTCAACATTGAAAAACACCAACAAATTCAGCAACAACCTCGACATTGAAAAACACCATCAAATTCAACAACAACCTCAACATTGAAAAACACCAACAACCTCAAAATTGAAAAAACACCAACAAATTCAACAACAACCTCAACATTTAAAAACAACAACAACCTCAACATTGAAAAACACCGACAAATTCAACAACAACCTCAACATTGAAAAACACCAACAAATTCAACAACAACCTCAACATTGAAAAACAACAACAACCTCAACATTGAAAAACACCAACAAATTCAACAACAACCTCAACATTGAAAAACACCAACAAATTCAACAACAAACTCAAGATTGAAAAACACCAACAAATTCAACAACCTCCTCATTGAAAATCAACAACAACCTCAACATTGAAAAACACCAACAAATTCAACAACAACCTCAACATTGAAAAACACCAACAAATTCAACAACAACCTCAACATTGAAAAACAACAACAACCTCAACATTGAAAAACACCAACAAATTCAACAATAACCTCAACATTGAAAAACAACAACAACCTCAACATTGAAAAACAAAAACAAATTCAACAACAACCTCAACATTGAAAAACACCAACAAATTCAACAACAACCTCAACATTGAAAAACAACAACAACCTCAACATTGAAAAACACCAACAAATTCAACAACAACCTTAACATTGAAAAATAACAACAACCTCAACATTGAAAAACACCAACAAATTCAACAACAACCTCAACATTGAAAAACACCAACAAATTCAACAACAACTTCGAAACTGAAAAACACCAACAAATTCAACAACAACCTCAACATTGAAAAACAACAACAACCTCAACATTGAAAAACACCAACAAATTCAACAACAACCTCAACATTGAAAAACAACAACAACCTCAACATTGAAAAACACCAACAAATTCAACAACAACCTCAACATTGAAAAACACTAACAAATTCAACAACAACCTCAACATTGAAAAACAACAACAACCTCAACATTGAAAAACAACAACAAATTCAACAACAACCTCAACATTGAAAAACAACAACAACCTCAACATTGAAAAACACCAACAAATTCAACAACAACCTCAACATTGAAAAACATCAACAAATTCAACAACAACCTCAGCATTGAAAAACAACAACAACCTCAACTTTGAAAAACACCAACAAATTCAACAACAACCTTAACATTGAAAAACAACAACAACCTCAACATTGAAAAACACCAACAAATTCAACAACAACTTCAACATTGAAAAAACCAAAAAATTCAACAACAGCCTCGAAATTGATAAACACCAACAAATTCAACAACAACCTCAACATTGAAAAACAACAACAACCTCAACATTGAATAGCACCAACAAATTCAACAACAACCTCAACATTGAAAAACAACAACAACCTCAACATTGAAAAACACCAACAAATTCAACAACAACCTCAACATTGAAAAACACGAACAAATTCAACAACAACCTCAGCATTGAAAAACAACAACAACCTCAACATTGAAAAACACCAACAAATTCAACAAAAAATTCAACATTGAAAAACACCAACAAATTCAACAACCTCAACATTGAAAAACAACAACAACCTCAACATTGAAAAACACCAACAAATTCAACAACAACCTCAACATTGAAAAACACTAACAAATTCAATAACAACCTCAACATTGAAAAGCACCAACAAATTCAACAACAACCTCAACATTGAAAAACAACAACAACCTCAACATTGAAAAACACCAACAAATTCAACAACAACCTCAACATTGAAAAACAACAACAACCTCAACATTGAAAACCACCAACAAATTCAACAACAACCTCAACTTGGAAAAACAACAACAAACTCAACATTGAAAAACACCAACAAATTCAACAACAACCTCAACATTGAAACACAACAACAACCTCAACATTGAAAAACACCAACAAATTCAACAAAAAATTCAACATTGAAAAACACCAACAAATTCAACAACCTCAACATTGAAAAACAACAACAAACTCAACATTGAAAAACACCAACAAATTCAACAACAACCTCAACATTGAAAAACAACAACAACCTCAACATTGAAAAACAACAACAAGCTCAACATTGAAAAACACCAACAAATTCAACAACAACCTCAACATTGAAAAACACCAACAAATTCAGCAACAACCTCAACATTGAAAAACAACAACAACCTCAACATTGAAAAACAACAACAAATTCAACAACAACCTGAACATTGAAAAACAACAAGAACCTCAACATTGAAAAACACCAACAAATTCAACAACAACCTCAACATTGAAAAACACCAACAAATTCAACAACAACCTCAGCATTGAAAAACAACAACAACCTCAACATTGAAAAACACCAACAAATTCAACAACAACCTCAACATTGAAAAACAACAACAACCTCAACATTGAAAAACACCAACAAATTCAACAACAACTTCAACATTGAAAAACACCAACAAATTCACCAACAATCTCGAAATTGAAAACCACCAACAATTTCAACAACAAACTCAACATTGAAAAACAACAACAACCTCAACATTGAAAAACACCAACAAATTCAACAAAAACTTCAACATTGAAAAACAACAACAAATTCAACAACAACCTCGAAATTAAAAAACACCAACAAATTCAACAACAACTTCAACATTGAAAAACACCAACAAATTCAGCAACAACCTCGACATTGAAAAACACCATCAAATTCAACAACAACCTCAACATTGAAAAACACCAACAACCTCAAAATTGAAAAAACACCAACAAATTCAACAACAACCTCAACATTTAAAAACAACAACAACCTCAACATTGAAAAACACCGACAAATTCAACAACAACCTCAACATTGAAAAACACCAACAAATTCAACAACAACCTCAACATTGAAAAACAACAACAACCTCAACATTGAAAAACACCAACAAATTCAACAACAACCTCAACATTGAAAAACACCAACAAATTCAACAACAAACTCAAGATTGAAAAACACCAACAAATTCAACAACCTCCTCATTGAAAATCAACAACAACCTCAACATTGAAAAACACCAACAAATTCAACAACAACCTCAACATTGAAAAACACCAACAAATTCAACAACAACCTCAACATTGAAAAACAACAACAACCTCAACATTGAAAAACACCAACAAATTCAACAATAACCTCAACATTGAAAAACAACAACAACCTCAACATTGAAAAACAAAAACAAATTCAACAACAACCTCAACATTGAAAAACACCAACAAATTCAACAACAACCTCAACATTGAAAAACAACAACAACCTCAACATTGAAAAACACCAACAAATTCAACAACAACCTTAACATTGAAAAATAACAACAACCTCAACATTGAAAAACACCAACAAATTCAACAACAACCTCAACATTGAAAAACACCAACAAATTCAACAACAACTTCGAAACTGAAAAACACCAACAAATTCAACAACAACCTCAACATTGAAAAACAACAACAACCTCAACATTGAAAAACACCAACAAATTCAACAACAACCTCAACATTGAAAAACAACAACAACCTCAACATTGAAAAACACCAACAAATTCAACAACAACCTCAACATTGAAAAACAACAACAACCTCAACATTGAAAAACACCAACAAATTCAACAACAACCTAAACATTGAAAAACAACAACAATCTCAACATTGAAAAACACAGCAAATTCAACAACAACCTCAACTTTGAAAAACAGCAACAACCTCAACATTGAAAAACACCATCAAATTCAACAACAACCTCAACATTGAAAAACAACAGCAACCTGAGCATTGAAAAACACCAACAAATTCAACAAAACCCTCACATTGAAAACACCAACAAATTCAACAACAACCTCAACATTTAAAAACGCCAAGAAATTCAACAACAACCTCAACATTGAAAAACAACAACCACAACATTGAAAAACAACAACAAATTCAACAAAAAATTCAACATTGAAAAACACCAACAAATTCAACAACCTCAACATTGAAAAACAACAACAACCTCAACATTGAAAAACACCAACAAATTCAACAACAACCTCAACATTGAAAAACACTAACAAATTCAACAACAACCTCAACATTGAAAAGCACCAACAAATTCAACAACAACCTCAACATTGAAAAACAACAACAACCTCAACATTGAAAAACACCAACAAATTCAACAATAACCTCAACATTTAAAAACAACAACAACCTCAACATTGAAAAACACCAACAAATTCAACAACAACCTCAACATTGAAAAACACTAACAAATTCAACAACAACCTCAACATTGAAAAACAACAACAACCTCAACATTGAAAAACAACAACAAATTCAACAACAACCTCAACATTGAAAAACAACAACAACCTCAACATTGAAAAACACCAACAAATTCAACAACAACCTCAACATTGAAAAACATCAACAAATTCAACAACAACCTCAGCATTGAAAAACAACAACAACCTCAACATTGAAAAGCACCAACAAATTCAACAACAACCTCAACATTGAAATACAACAACAACCTCAACATTGAAAAACACCAACAAATTCAACAACAACCTCAACATTGAAAAACACCAACAAATTCAACAACAACCTCAGCATGGAAAAACAACAACAACCTCAACATTGAAAAACACCAACAAATTCAACAACAACCTCAACATTGAAAAACAACAACCTCAACATTGAAAAACACCAACAAATTCAACAACAACTTCAACATTGAAAAACACCAACAAATTCACCAACAATCTCGAAATTGAAAAACACCAACAAATTCAACAACAACCTCAACATTGAAAAACAACAACAACCTCAACATTGAAAAACACCAACAAATTCAACAATAACCTCAACATTGAAAAACAACAACAACCTCAACATTGAAAAACACCAACAAATTCAACAACAACCTCAACATTGAAAAACACTAACAAATTCAACAACAACCTCAACATTGAAAAACAACAACAACCTCAACATTGAAAAACAACAACAAATTCAACAACAACCTCAACATTGAAAAACAACAACAACCTCAACATTGAAAAACACCAACAAATTCAACAACAACCTCAACATTGAAAAACATCAACAAATTCAACAACAACCTCAGCATTGAAAAACAACAACAACCTCAACTTTGAAAAACACCAACAAATTCAACAACAACCTTAACATTGAAAAACAACAACAACCTCAACATTGAAAAACACCAACAAATTCAACAACAACTTCAACATTGAAAAAACCAAAAAATTCAACAACAGCCTCGAAATTGATAAACACCAACAAATTCAACAACAACCTCAACATTGAAAAACAACAACAACCTCAACATTGAATAGCACCAACAAATTCAACAACAACCTCAACATTGAAAAACAACAACAACCTCAACATTGAAAAACACCAACAAATTCAACAACAACCTCAACATTGAAAAACACGAACAAATTCAACAACAACCTCAGCATTGAAAAACAACAACAACCTCAACATTGAAAAACACCAACAAATTCAACAACAACCTCAACATTGAAAAACAACAACAACCTCAACATTGAAAAACACCAACAAATTCAACAACAACTTCAACATTGAAAAACACCAACAAATTCACCAACAATCTCGAAATTGAAAAACACCAACAAATTCAACAACAACCTCAACATTGAAAAACAACAACAACCTCAACATTGAAAAACACCAACAAATTCAACAACAACCTCAGCTTTGAAAAACAACAACCTCAACATTGAAAAACACCAACAAATTCAACAACAACCTCAACATTGAAAAACAACAACAACCTCAACATTGAAAAACACCAACAAATTCAACAAAAACTTCAACATTGAAAAACACCAACAAATTCAACAACAACCTCGAAATTGAGAAACACCAACAAATTCAACAACAACTTCAACATTGAAAAACACCAACAAATTCAACAAAAACCTCGACATTGAAAAACACCATCAAATTCAACAACAACCTCAACATTGAAAAACACCAACAACCTCAAAATTGAAAAAACACCAACAAATTCAACAACAACCTCAACATTTAAAAACAACAACAACCTCAACATTGAAAAACACCAACAAATTCAACAACAACCTCAACATTGAAAAACACCAACAAATTCAACAACAACCTCAACATTGAAAAACACCAACAAACTCAACAACAACCTCAACATTGAAAAACAACAACAACCTCAACATTGAAAAACACCAACAAATTCAACAACAACCTCAACATTGAAAAACACCAACAAATTCAACAACAAACTCAAGATTGAAAAACACCAACAAATTCAACAACCTCAACATTGAAAATCAACAACAACCTCAACATTGAAAAACACCAACAAATTCAACAACAACCTCAACATTGAAAAACACCAACAAATTCAACAACAACCTCAACATTGAAAAACAATAACAACCTCAACATTGAAAAACACCAACAAATTCAACAACAACCTCAACATTGAAAAACAACAACAACCTCAACATTGAAAAACACCAACAAATTCAACAGCAACCTCAACATTGAAAAACACCAACAAATTCAACAACAACCTCAACATTGAAAAACAACAACAACCTCAACATTGAAAAACACCAACAAATTCAACAACAACCTCAACATTGAAAAACAACAACAACCTCAACATTGAAAAACACCAACAAATTCAACAACAACCTCAACTTGGAAAAACAACAACAAACTCAACATTGAAAAACACCAACAAATTCAACAACAACCTCAACATTGAAAAACAACAACAACCTCAACATTGAAAAACACCAACAAATTCAACAACAACCTCAACATTGAAAAACACCAACAAATTCAACAACAACCTCAACATTGAAAAACAACAACAACCTCAACATTGAAAAATAACAACAAATTCAACAACAACCTGAACATTGAAAAACAACAACAACCTCAACATTGAAAAACACCAACAAATTCAACAACAACCTCAACATTGAAAAACACCAACAAATTCAACAACAACCTCAGCATTTAAAAACAACAACAACCTCAACATTGAAAAACACCAACAAATTCAACAACAACCTCAACATTGAAAAACAACAACAACTTCAACATTGAAAAACACCAACAAATTCAACAAAAACCTCGACATTGAAAAACAACAACAACCTCAACATTGAAAAACACCAACAAATTCAACAATAACCTCAACATTGAAAAACACCAAAAAATTCAACAACAACCTCAACATTGAAAAACAACAACAACCTCAACATTGAAAAACACCAACAAATTCAACCATAACCTCAACATTGAAAAACAACAACAACCTCAACATTGAAAAACACCAACAAATTCAACAACAACCTCAACATTGAAAAACACCAACAAATTCAACAACAACCTCAACATTGAAAAACAAGAACAACCTCAACATTGAAAAACACCAACAAATTCAACAACAACCTCAACATTGAAAAACAACAACAACCTCAACATTGAAAAACACCAACAAATTCAACAACAACCTCAACATTGAAAAACAACAACAACCTCAACTTTGAAAAACACCAACAAATTCAACAACAACCTCAACTTGGAAAAACAACAACAAACTCAACATTGAAAAACACCAACAAATACAACAACAACCTCAACATTGAAAAACAACAACAACCTCAACATTGAAAAACACCAACAAATTCAACAACAACCTCAACATTGAAAAACACCAACAAATTCAACAACAACCTCAACATTGAAAAACAACAACAACCTCAACATTGAAAAACAACAACAAATTCAACAACAACCTGAACATTGAAAAACAACAACAACCTCAACATTGAAAAACACCAACAAATTCAACAACAACCTCAACATTGAAAAACACCAACAAATTCAACAACAACCTCAGCATTGAAAAACAACAACAACCTCAACATTGAAAAACACCAACAAATTCAACAACAACCTCAACATTGAAAAACAACAACAACTTCAACATTGAAAAACACCAACAAATTCAACAAAAACCTCGACATTGAAAAACACCATCAAATTCAACAACAACCTCAACACTGAAAAACACCAACAACCTCAAAATTGAAAAAACACCAACAAATTCAACAACAACCTCAACATTTAAAAACAACAACAACCTCAACATTGAAAAACACCAACAAATTCAACAACAACCTCAACATTGAAAAACACCAACAAATTCAACAACAACCTCAACATTGAAAAACACCAACAAACTCAACAACAACCTCAACATTGAAAAACAACAACAACCTCAACATTGAAAAACACCAACAAATTCAACAACAACCTCAAAATTGAAAAACACCAACAAATTCAACAACAAACTCAAGATTGAAAAACACCAACAGATTCAACAACCTCAACATTGAAAATCAACAACAACCTCAACATTGAAAAACACCAACAAATTCAACAACAACCTCAACATTGAAAAACACCAACAAATTCAACAACAACCTCAACATTGAAATACAACAACAACCTCAACATTGAAAAACACCAACAAATTCAACAACAACCTCAACATTGAAAAACAACAACAACCTCAACATTGAAAAACACCAACAAATTCAACAGCAACCTCAACATTGAAAAACAACAACAAACTCAACATTGAAAAACACCAACAAATTCAACAACAACCTCAACATTGATAAACAACAACAACCTCAACATTGAAAAACACCAACAAATTCAACAATAACCTCAACATTGAAAAACAACAACAACCTCAACATTGAAAAACACCAACAAATTCAACAACAACCTCAACATTGAAAAACACCAACAAATTCAACAACAACCTCAACACTGAAAAACAACAACAACCTCAACATTGAAAAACACCAACAAATTCAACAACAACCTCAACATTGAAAAACAACAACAACCTCAACATTGAAAAACACCAACAAATTCAACAACAAGCTCAACATTGAAAAACAACAACAACCTCAACATTGAAAAACACCAACAAATTCAACAACAACCTCAACATTGAAAAACAACAACAACCTCAACATTGAAAAACACCAACAAATTCAACAACAACCTCAACATTGAAAAACAACAACAACCTCAACATTGAAAAACACCAACAAATTCAACAACATCCTCAACATTGAAAAACAACAACAACCTCAACATTGAAAAACACCAACAAATTCAACAACAACCTCAACATTGAAAAACAACAACAACCTCAACATTGAAAAACACCAACAAATTCAACAACAACCTCAACTTGGAAAAACAACAACAACCTCAACATTGAAAAACACCAACAAATTCAACAACAACCACAACATTGAAAAACACCAACAAATTCAACAACAACCTCAACATTGAAAAACAACAACAACCTCAACATTGAAAAACAACAACAAATTCAACAACAACCTGAACATTGAAAAACAACAACAACCTCAACATTGAAAAACACCAACAAATTCAACAACAACCTCAACATTGAAAAACACCAACAAATTCAACAACAACCTCAGCATTGAAAAACAACAACAACCTCAACATTGAAAAACACCAACAAATTCAACAACAACCTCAACATTGAAAAACAACAACAACTTCAACATTGAAAAACACCAACAAATTCAACAAAAACCTCGACATTGAAAAACAACAACAACCTCAACATTGAAAAACACCAACAAATTCAACAACAACCTCAACATTGAAAAACACCAACAAATTCAACAACAACCTCAACATTGAAAAACAACAACAACCTCAACATTGAAAAACACCAACAAATTCAACAATAACCTCAACATTGAAAAACAAGAACAACCTCAACATTGAAAAACACCAACAAATTCAACAACAACCTCAACATTGAAAAACAACAACAAATTCAACAACAACCTCAACATTGAAAAACAACAACAACCTCAACATTGAAAAACACCAACAAATTCAACAACAACCTCAACATTGAAAAACAACAACAACCTCAACATTGAAAAACACCAACAAATTCAACAACAACCTCAACTTGGAAAAACAACAACAAACTCAACATTGAAAAACACCAACAAATTCAACAACAACCTCAACATTGAAAAACAACAACAACCTCAACATTGAAAAACACCAACAAATTCAACAACAACCTCAACATTGAAAAACAACAACAAATTCAACAACAACCTGAACATTGAAAAACAACAACAACCTCAACATTGAAAAACACCAACAAATTCAACAACAACCTCAACATTGAAAAACACCAACAAATTCAACAACAACCTCAACATTGAAAAACAACAACAAACTCAACATTGAAAAACAACAACAAATTCAACAACAACCTGAACATTGAAAAACAACAACAACCTCAACATTGAAAAACACCAACAAATTCAACAACAACCTCAACATTGAAAAACAACAACAACCTCAACATTGAAAAACACCAACAAATTCAACAACAACCTCAACATTGAAAAACAACAACAAATTCAACAACAACCTGAACATTGAAAAACAACAACAACCTCAACATTGAAAAACACCAACAAATTCAACAACAACCTCAACATTGAAAAACACCAACAAATTCAACAACAACCTCAACATTGAAAAACAACAACAACCTCAACATTGAAAAACAACAACAAATTCAACAACAACCTGAACATTGAAAAACAACAACAACCTCAACATTGAAAAACACCAACAAATTCAACAACAACCTCAACATTGAAAAACACCAACAAATTCAACAACAACCTCAGCATTGAAAAACAACAACAACCTCAACATTGAAAAACACCAACAAATTCAACAACAACCTCAACATTGAAAAACAACAACAACTTCAACATTGAAAAACACCAACAAATTCAACAAAAACCTCGACATTGAAAAACACCATCAAATTCAACAACAACCTCAACACTGAAAAACACCAACAACCTCAAAATTGAAAAAACACCAACAAATTCAACAACAACCTCAACATTTAAAAACAACAACAACCTCAACATTGAAAAACACCAACAAATTCAACAACAACCTCAACATTGAAAAACACCAACAAATTCAACAACAACCTCAACATTGAAAAACACCAACAAACTCAACAACAACCTCAACATTGAAAAACAACAACAACCTCAACATTGAAAAACACCAACAAATTCAACAACAACCTCAACATTGAAAAACACCAACAAATTCAACAACAAACTCAAGATTGAAAAACACCAACAGATTCAACAACCTCAACATTGAAAATCAACAACAACCTCAACATTGAAAAACACCAACAAATTCAACAACAACCTCAACATTGAAAAACACCAACAAATTCAACAACAACCTCAACATTGAAAAACAACAGCAACCTCAACATTGAAAAACACCAACAAATTCAACAACAACCTCAACATTGAAAAACAACAACAACCTCAACATTGAAAAACACCAACAAATTCAACAGCAACCTCAACATTGAAAAACAACAACAAACTCAACATTGAAAAACACCAACAAATTCAACAACAACCTCAACATTGAAAAACAACAACAACCTCAACATTGAAAAACACCAACAAATTCAACAATAACCTCAACATTGAAAAACAACAACAACCTCAACATTGAAAAACACCAACAAATTCAACAACAACCTCAACATTGAAAAACAACAACAAATTCAACAACAACCTCAACATTGAAAAACAACAACAACCTCAACATTGAAAAACACCAACAAATTCAACAACAACCTCAACATTGAAAAACAACAACAACCTCAACATTGAAAAACACCAACAAATTCAACAACAACCTCAACATTGAAAAACAACAACAACCTCAACGTTGAAAAACACCAACAAATTCAACAACAACCTCAACATTGAAAAACAACAACAACCTCAACATTGAAAAACACCAACAAATTCAACAACAACCTCAACATTGAAAAACAACAACAACCTCAACATTGAAAAACACCAACAAATTCAACAACAACCTCAACATTTGAAAACAACAACAACCTCAACATTGAAAAACACCAACAAATTCAACAACAACCTCAACATTGAAAAACAACAACAACCTCAACATTGAAAAACACCAACAAATTCAACAACAACCTCAACTTGGAAAAACAACAACAAACTCAACATTGAAAAACACCAACAAATTCAACAACAACCTCAACATTGAAAAACAACAACAACCTCAACATTGAAAAACACCAACAAATTCAACAACAACCTAAACATTGAAAAACACCAACAAATTCAACAACAACCTCAACATTGAAAAACAACAACAACCTCAACATTGAAAAGCAACAACAAATTCAACAACAACCTGAACATTGAAAAACAACAACAACCTCAACATTGAAAAACACCAACAAATTCAACAACAGCCTCAACATTGAAAAACACCAACAAATTCAACAACAACCACAGCATTGAAAAACAACAACAACCTCAACATTGAAAAACACCAACAAATTCAACAACAACCTCAACATTGAAAAACAACAACAACTTCAACATTGAAAAACACCAACAAATTCAACAAAAACCTCGACATTGAAAAACAACAACAACCTCAACATTGAAAAACACCAACAAATTCAACAACAACCTCAACATTGAAAAACACCAACAAATTCAACAACAACCTCAACATTGAAAAACAACAACAACCTCAACATTGAAAAACACCAACAAATTCAACAATAACCTCAACATTGAAAAACAACAACAACCTCAACACTGAAAAACACCAACAAATTCAACAACAACCTCAACATTGAAAAACACCAACAAATTCAACAACAACCTCAACATTGAAAAACAACAACAACCTCAACATTGAAAAACACCAACAAATTCAACAACAACCTCAACATTGAAAAACAACAACAACCTCAACATTGAAAAACACCAACAAATTCAACAACAACCTCAACTTGGAAAAACAACAACAAACTCAACATTGAAAAACACCAACAAATTCAACAACAACCTCAACATTCAAAAACAACAACAACCTCAACATTGAAAAACACCAACAAATTCAACAACAACCTCAACATTGAAAAACACCAACAAATTCAACAACAACCTCAACATTGAAAAACAACAACAACCTGAACATTGAAAAACAACAACAAATTCAACAACAACCTGAACATTGAAAAACAACAACAACCTCAACATTGAAAAACACCAACAAATTCAACAACAACCTCAACATTGAAAAACACCAACAAATTCAACAACAACCTCAGCATTGAAAAACAACAACAACCTCAACATTGAAAAACACCAACAAATTCAACAACAACCTCAACATTGAAAAACAACAACAACTTCAACATTGAAAAACACCAACAAATTCAACAAAAACCTCGACATTGAAAAACACCATCAAATTCCACAACAACCTCAACACTGAAAAACACCAACAACCTCAAAATTGAAAAAACACCAACAAATTCAACAACAACCTCAACATTTAAAAACAACAACAACCTCAACATTGAAAAACACCAACAAATTCAACAACAACCTCAACATTGAAAAACACCAACAAATTCAACAACAACCTCAACATTGAAAAACACCAACAAACTCAACAACAACCTCAACATTGAAAAACAACAGCAACCTCAACATTGAAAAACACCAACAAATTCAACAACAACCTCAACATTGAAAAACACCAACAAATTCAACAACAAACTCAAGATTGAAAAACACCAACAAATTCAACAACCTCAACATTGAAAATCAACAACAACCTCAACATTGAAAAACACCAACAAATTCAACAACAACCTCAACATTGAAAAACACCAACAAATTCAACAACAACCTCAACATTGAAAAACAACAACAACCTCAACATTGAAAAACACCAACAAATTCAACAACAACCTCAACATTGAAAAACAACAACAACCTCAACATTGAAAAACACCAACAAATTCAACAACAACCTCAACATTGAAAAACAACAACAACCTCAACATTGAAAAACACCAACAAATTCAACAACAACCTCAACATTGAAAAACACCAACAAATTCAACAACAACCTCAACATTGAAAAACAACAACAACCTCAACATTGAAAAACAACAACAAATTCAACAACAATCTGAACATTGAAAAACAACAACAACCTCAACATTGAAAAACACCAACAAATTCAACAACAACCTCAACATTGAAAAACACCAACAAATTCAACAACAACCTCAGCATTGAAAAACAACAACTACCTCAACATTGAAAAACACCAACAAATTCAACAACAACCTCAACATTGAAAAACAACAACAACCTCAACATTGAAAAACACCAACAAATTCAACAACAACCTCAACATTGAAAAACACCAACAAATTCAACAACAACCTCAACATTGAAAAACACCACAAACTCAACAACAACCGCAACATTGAAAAACAACAACAACCTCAACATTGAAAAACACCAACAAATTCAACAACAACCTCAACATTGAAAAACACCAACAAATTCAACAACAAACTCAAGATTGAAAAACACCAACAAATTCAACAACCTCAACATTGAAAATCAACAACAACCTCAACATTGAAAAACACCAACAAATTCAACAACAACCTCAACATTGAAAAACACCAACAAATTCAACAACAACCTCAACATTGAAAAACAACAACAACCTCAACATTGAAAAACACCAACAAATTCAACAACAACCTCAACATTGAAAAACAACAACAACCTCAACATTGAAAAACACCAACAAATTCAACAGCAACCTCAACATTGAAAAACAACAACAAACTCAAAATTGAAAAACACCAACAAATTCAACAACAACCTCAACATTGAAAAACAACAACAACCTCAACATTGAAAAACACCAACAAATTCAACAATAACCTCAACATTGAAAAACAACAACAACCTCAACATTGAAAAACACCAACAAATTCAACAACAACCTCAACATTTAAAAACACCAACAAATTCAACAACAACCTCAACATTGAAAAACAACAACAACCTCAACATTGAAAAACACCAACAAATTCAACAACAACCTCAACATTGAAAAACAACAACAACCTCAACATTGAAAAACACGAACAAATTCAACAATAACCTCAACATTGAAAAACAACAACAACCTCAACATTGAAAAACACCAACAAATTCAACAACAACCTCAACATTGAAAAACACCAACAAATTCAACAACAACCTCAACATTGAAAAACAACAACAACCTCAACATTGAAAAACACCAACAAATTCAACAACAACCTCAACATTGAAAAACAACAACAACCTCAACATTGAAAAACACCAACAAATTCAACAACAACCTCAACATTGAAAAACAACAACAACCTCAACGTTGAAAAACACCAACAAATTCAACAACAACCTCAACATTGAAAAACAACAACAACCTCAACATTGAAAAACACCAACAAATTCAACAACAACCTCAACATTGAAAAACAACAACAACCTCAACATTGAAAAACACCAACAAATTCAACAACAACCTCAACATTGAAAAACAACAACAACCTCAACATTGAAAAACACCAACAAATTCAACAACAACCTCAACATTGAAAAACAACAACAACCTCAACATTGAAAAACACCAACAAATTCAACAACAACCTCAACTTGGAAAAACAACAACAAACTCAACATTGAAAAACACCAACAAATTCAACAACAACCTCAACATTGAAAAACAACAACAACCTCAACATTGAAAAACACCAACAAATTCAACAACAACCTCAACATTGAAAAACACCAACAAATTCAACAACAACCTCAACATTGAAAAACAACAACAACCTCAACATTGAAAAACAACAACAAATTCAACAACAACCTGAACATTGAAAAACAACAACAACCTCAACATTGAAAAACACCAACAAATTCAACAACAACCTCAACATTGAAAAACACGAACAAATTCAACAACAACCTCAGCATTGAAAAACAACAACAACCTCAACATTGAAAAACACCAACAAATTCAACAACAACCTCAACATTGAAAAACAACAACAACTTCAACATTGAAAAACACCAACAAATTCAACAAAAACCTCGACATTGAAAAACAACAACAACCTCAACATTGAAAAACACCAACAAATTCAACAACAACCTCAACATTGAGAAACACCAACAAATTCAACAACAACCTCAACATTGAAAAACAACAACAACCTCAACATTGAAAAACACCAACAAATTCAACAATAACCTCAACATTGAAAAACAACAACAACCTCAACATTGAAAAACACCAACAAATTCAACAACAACCTCAACATTGAAAAACACCAACAAATTCAACAACAACCTCAACATTGATAAACAACAACAACCTCAACATTGAAAAACACCAACAAATTCAACAACAACCTCAACATTGAAAAACAACAACAACCTCAACATTGAAAAACACCAACAAATTCAACAACAACCTCAACTTGGAAAAACAACAACAAACTCAACATTGAAAAACACCAACAAATTCAACAACAACCTCAACATTGAAAAACAACAACAACCTCAACATTGAAAAACACCAACAAATTCAACAACAACCTCAACATTGAAAAACACCAACAAATTCAACAACAACCTCAACATTGAAAAACAACAACAACCTCAACATTGAAAAACAACAACAAATTCAACAACAACCTGAACATTGAAAAACAACAACAACCTCAACATTGAAAAACACCAACAAATTCAACAACAACCTCAACATTGAAAAACACCAACAAATTCAACAACAACCTCAGCATTGAAAAACAACAACAACCTCAACATTGAA
Organism: Isurus oxyrinchus; assembly: GCA_026770705.1. NCBI lineage: Eukaryota > Metazoa > Chordata > Chondrichthyes > Lamniformes > Lamnidae > Isurus > Isurus oxyrinchus. Next base: position 220,833 of record JANJGN010000812.1, read on the forward strand.
AAACACCAACAAATTCAACAACAACCTCAACATTGAAAAACAACAACAACTTCAACATTGAAAAACACCAACAAATTCAACAAAAACCTCGACATTGAAAAACACCATCAAATTCAACAACAACCTCAACACTGAAAAACACCAACAACCTCAAAATTGAAAAAACACCAACAAATTCAGCAGCAACCTCAACATTTAAAAACAACAACAACCTCAACATTGAAAAACACCAACAAATTCAACAACAACCTCAACATTGAAAAACACCAACAAATTCAACAACAACCTCAACATTGAAAAACACCAACAAACTCAACAACAACCTCAACATTGAAAAACAACAGCAACCTCAACATTGAAAAACACCAACAAATTCAACAACAACCTCAACATTGAAAAACACCAACAAATTCAACAACAAACTCAAGATTGAAAAACACCAACAAATTCAACAACCTCAACATTGAAAATCAACAACAACCTCAACATTGAAAAACACCAACAAATTCAACAACAACCTCAACATTGAAAAACACCAACAAATTCAACAACAACCTCAACATTGAAAAACAACAACAACCTCAACATTGAAAAACACCAACAAATTCAACAACAACCTCAACATTGAAAAACAACAACAACCTCAACATTTAAAAACACCAACAAATTCAACAGCAACCTCAACATTGAAAAACAACAACAACCTCAACATTGAAAAACACCAACAAATTCAACAATAACCTCAACATTGAAAAACAACAACAACCTCAACATTGAAAAACACCAACAAATTCAACAACAACCTCAACATTGAAAAAGACCAACAAATTCAACAACAACCTCAACATTGAAAAACAACAACAACCTCAACATTGAAAAACACCAACAAATTCAACAACAACCTCAACATTGAAAAACAACAACAACCTCAACATTGAAAAACACCAACAAATTCAACAACAACCTCAACATTGAAAAACAACAACAACCTCAACATTGAAAAACACCAACAAATTCAACAACAACCTCAACTTGGAAAAACAACAACAAACTCAACATTGAAAAACACCAACAAATTCAACAACAACCTCAACATTGAAAAACAACAACAACCTCAACATTGAAAAACACCAACAAATTCAACAACAACCTCAACATTGAAAAACACCAACAAATTCAACAACAACCTCAACATTGAAAAACACCAACAAACTCAACAACAACCTCAACATTGAAAAACAACAACAACCTCAACATTGAAAAACAGCAACAAATTCAACAACAACCTCAACATTGAAAAACACCAACAAATTCAACAACAAACTCAAGATTGAAAAACACCAACAAATTCAACAACCTCAACATTGAAAATCAACAACAACCTCAACATTGAAAAACACCAACAAATTCAACAACAACCTCAACATTGAAAAACACCAACAAATTCAACAACAACCTCAACATTGAAAAACAAAAACAACCTCAACATTGAAAAACACCAACAAATTCAACAACAACCTCAACATTGAAAAACAACAACAACCTCAACATTGAAAAACACCAACAAATTCAACAGCAACCTCAACATTGAAAAACAACAACAACCTCAACATTGAAAAACACCAACAAATTCAACAACAACCTCAACATTGAAAAACACCAACAAATTCAACAACAACCTCAACATTGAAAAACAACAACAACCTCAACATTGAAAAACACCAACAAATTCAACAACAACCTCAACATTGAAAAACAACAACAACCTCAACATTGAAAAACACCAACAAATTCAACAACAACCTCAACTTGGAAAAACAACAACAAACTCAACATTGAAAAACACCAACAAATTCAACAACAACCTCAATATTGAAAAACAACAACAACCTCAACATTGAAAAACACCAACAAATTCAACAACAACCTCAAAATTGAAAACCACCAACAAATTCAACAACAACCTCAACATTGAAAAACAACAACAACCTCAACTTTGAAAAACAACAACAAATTCAACAACAACCTGAACATTGAAAAACAACAACAACCTCAACATTGAAAAACACCAACAAATTCAACAACAACCTCAGCATTGAAAAACACCAACAAATTCAACAACAACCTCAGCATTGAAAAACAACTACAACCTCAACATTGAAAAACACCAACAAATTCAACAAGAACCTCAACATTGAAAAACAACAACAACCTCAACATTGAAAAACACCAACAAATTCAACAACTTCAACATTGAAAAACACCAACAAATTCACCAACAATCTCGAATTTGAAAAACAGCAACAAATTCAACAACAACCTCAACATTGAAAAACAACAACAATCTCAACATTGAAAAACACCAACAAATTCATCAAAAACTTCAACATTGAAAAACACCAACAAATTCAACAACAACCTCGAAATTAAAAAACACCAACAAATTCAACAACAACCTCGACATTGAAAAATAACCATCAAATTCAACAACAACCTCAACATTGAAAAACACCAACAACCTCAAAATTGAAAAAAACACCAACAACTTCAACAACAACCTCAACATTTAAAAACAACGACCACCTCAACATTGAAAAACACCAACAAATTCAACAACAACCTCAACATTGAAAAACACCAACAAATTCAACAACAACCTCAACATTGAAAAACAACAACAACCTCAACATTGAAAAACACCAACAAATTCAACAACAACCTCAACATTGAAAAACACCAACAAACTCAACAACAACCTCAACATTGAAAAACAACAACAACCTCAACATTGAAAAACACCAACAAATTCAAAAACAACCTCAACATTGAAAAACAACAACAAATTCAACAACAAACTCAAGATTGAAAAACACCAACAAATTCAACAACCTCAACATTGAAAATCAACAACAACCTCAACATTGAAAAACACCAACAAATTCAACAACAACCTCAACATTGAAAAACACCAACAAATTCAACAACAACCTCAACATTGAAAAACAACAACAACCTCAACATTGAAAAACACCAACAAATTCAACAACAACCTCAACATTGAAAAACAACAACAACCTCAACATTGAAAAACACCAACAAATTCAACAGCAACCTAAACATTGAAAAACAACAACAAACTCAACATTGAAAAACACCAACAAATTCAACAACAACCTCAACATTGAAAAACAACAACAACCTCAACATTGAAAAACACCAACAAATTCAACAATAACCTCAACATTGAAAAACAACAACAACCTCAACATTGAAAAACACCAACAAATTCAACAACAACCTCAACATTGAAAAACACCAACAAATTCAACAACAACCTCAACATTGAAAACCAACAACAACCTCAACATTGAAAAACACCAACAAATTCAACAACAACCTCAACATTGAAAAACAACAACAACCTCAACATTGAAAAACACCAACAAATTCAACAACAACCTCAACATTGAAAAACAACAACAACCTCAACATTGAAAAACACCAACAAATTCAACAACAACCTCAACTTGGAAAAACAACAACAAACTCAACATTGAAAAACACCAACAAATTCAACAACAACCTCAACATTGAAAAACAACAACAACCTCAACATTGAAAAACACCAACAAATTCAACAACAACCTCAACATTGAATAACACCAACAAATTCAACAACAACCTCAACATTGAAAAACAACAACAACCTCAACATTGAAAAACAACAACAAATTCAACAACAACCTGAACATTGAAAAACAACAACAACCTCAACATTGAAAAACACCAACAAATTCAACAACAACCTCAACATTGAAAAACACCAACAAATTCAACAACAACCTCAGCATTGAAAAACAACAACTACCTCAACATTGAAAAACACCAACAAATTCAACAACAACCTCAACATTGAAAAACAACAACAACCTCAACATTGAAAAACACCAACAAATTCAACAACAACCTCAACATTGAAAAACACCAACAAATTCAACAACAACCTCAACATTGAAAAACACCAACAAACTCAACAACAACCTCAACATTGAAAAACAACAGCAACCTCAACATTGAAAAACACCAACAAATTCAAAAACAACCTCAACACTGAAAAACACCAACAAATTCAACAACAAACTCAAGATTGAAAAACACCAACAAATTCAACAACCTCAACATTGAAAATCAACAACAACCTCAACATTGAAAAACACCAACAAATTCAACAACAACCTCAACATTGAAAAACACCAACAAATTCAACAACAACCTCAACATTGAAAAACAACAACAACCTCAACATTGAAAAACACCAACAAATTCAACAACAACCTCAACATTGAAAAACAACAACAACCTCAACATTGAAAAACACCAACAAATTCAACAGCAACCTCAACATTGAAAAACAACAACAAACTCAACATTGAAAAACACCAACAAATTCAACAACAACCTCAACATTGAAAAACAACAACAACCTCAACATTGAAAAACACCAACAAATTCAACAAAAACCTCAACATTGAAAAACAACAACAACCTCAACATTGAAAAACACCAACAAATTCAACAACAACCTCAACATTGAAAAAGACCAACAAATTCAACAACAACCTCAACATTGAAAAACAACAACAACCTCAACATTGAAAAACACCAACAAATTCAACAACAACCTCAACATTGAAAAACAACAACAACCTCAACATTGAAAAACACCAACAAATTCAACACCAACCTCAACATTGAAAAACAACAACAACCTCAACATTGAAAAACACCAACAAATTCAACAACAACCTCAACTTGGAAAAACAACAACAAACTCAACATTGAAAAACACCAACAAATTCAACAACAACCTCAACATTGAAAAACAACAACAACCTCAACATTGAAAAACACCAACAAATTCAACAACAACCTCAACATTGAAAAACACCAACAAATTCAACAACAACCTCAACATTGAAAAACACCAACAAACTCAACAACAACCTCAACATTGAAAAACAACAACAACCTCAACATTGAAAAAGAGCAACAAATTCAACAACAACCTCAACATTGAAAAACACCAACAAATTCAACAACAAACTCAAGATTGAAAAACACCAACAAATTCAACAACCTCAACATTGAAAATCAACAACAACCTCAACATTGAAAAACACCAACAAATTCAACAACAACCTCAACATTGAAAAACACCAACAAATTCAACAACAACCTCAACATTGAAAAACAAAAACAACCTCAACATTGAAAAACACCAACAAATTCAACAACAACCTCAACATTGAAAAACAACAACAACCTCAACATTGAAAAACACCAACAAATTCAACAGCAACCTCAACATTGAAAAACAACAACAACCTCAACATTGAAAAACACCAACAAATTCAACAACAACCTCAACATTGAAAAACACCCACAAATTCAACAACAACCTCAACATTGAAAAACAACAACAACCTCAACATTGAAAAACACCAACAAATTCAACAACAACCTCAACATTGAAAAACAACAACAACCTCAACATTGAAAAACACCAACAAATTCAACAACAACCTCAACATTGAAAAACAACAACAACCTCAACATTGAAAAACACCAACAAATTCAACAACAACCTCAACTTGGAAAAACAACAACAAACTCAACATTGAAAAACACCAACAAATTCAACAACAACCTCAACATTGAAAAACAACAACAACCTCAACATTGAAAAACACCAACAAATTCAACAACAACCTCAAAATTGAAAACCACCAACAAATTCAACAACAACCTCAACATTGAAAAACAACAACAACCTCAACATTGAAAAACAACAACAAATTCAACAACAACCTGAACATTGAAAAACAACAACAACCTCAACATTGAAAAACACCAACAAATTCAACAACAACCTCAGCATTGAAAAACACCAACAAATTCAACAACAACCTCAGCATTGAAAAACAACTACAACCTCAACATTGAAAAACACCAACAAATTCAACAAGAACCTCAACATTGAAAAACAACAACAACCTCAACATTGAAAAACACCAACAAATTCAACAACTTCAACATTGAAAAACACCAACAAATTCACCAACAATCTCGAAATTGAAAAACAGCAACAAATTCAACAACAACCTCAACATTGAAAAACAACAACAATCTCAACATTGAAAAACACCAACAAATTCATCAAAAACTTCAACATTGAAAAACACCAACAAATTCAACAACAACCTCGAAATTAAAAAACACCAACAAATTCAACAACAACCTCGACATTGAAAAACACCATCAAATTCAACAACAACCTCAACATTGAAAAACAACAACAACCTCAACATTGAAAAAAACACCAACAACTTCAACAACAACCTCAACATTTAAAAACAACGACCACCTCAACATTGAAAAACACCAACAAATTCAACAACAACCTCAACATTGAAAAACACCAACAAATTCAACAACAACCTCAACATTGAAAAACAACAACAACCTCAACATTGAAAAACACCAACAAATTCAACAACAACCTCAACATTGAAAAACACCAACAAACTCAACAACAACCTCAACATTGAAAAACAACAACAACCTCAACATTGAAAAACACCAACAAATTCAACAACAACCTCAACATTGAAAAACAACAACAAATTCAACAACAAACTCAAGATTGAAAAACACCAACAAATTCAACAACCTCAACATTGAAAATCAACAACAACCTCAACATTGAAAAACACCAACAAATTCAACAACAACCTCAACATTGAAAAACACCAACAAATTCAACAACAACCTCAACATTGAAAAACAACAACAACCTCAACATTGAAAAACACCAACAAATTCAACAACAACCTCAACATTGAAAAACAACAACAACCTCAACATTGAAAAACACCAACAAATTCAACAGCAACCTCAACATTGAAAAACAACAACAAACTCAACATTGAAAAACACCAACAAATTCAACAACAACCTCAACATTGAAAAACAACAACAACCTCAACATTGAAAAACACCAACAAATTCAACAATAACCTCAACATTGAAAAACAACAACAACCTCAACATTGAAAAACACCAACAAATTCAACAACAACCTCAACATTGAAAAACACCAACAAATTCAACAACAACCTCAACATTGAAAAACAACAACAACCTCAACATTGAAAAACACCAACAAATTCAACAACAACCTCAACATTGAAAAACAACAACAACCTCAACATTGAAAAACACCAACAAATTCAACAACAACCTCAACATTGAAAAACAACAACAACCTCAACATTGAAAAACACCAACAACTTCAACAACAACCTCAACATTGAAAAACACCAACAAATTCAACAACAACCTCAACATTGAAAAACAACAACAACCTCAACATTGAAAAACAACAACAAATTCAACAACAACCTCAACATTGAAAAACACCAACAAATTCAACAACAACCTCAACATTGAAAAACAACAACAACCTCAACATTGAAAAACACCAACAAATTCAACAACAACCTCAACATTGAAAAACACCAACAAACTCAACAACAACCTCAACATTGAAAAACAACAACAACCTCAACATTGAAAAACACCAACAAATTCAACAACAACCTCAACATTGAAAAACAACAACAAATTCAACAACAAACTCAAGATTGAAAAACACCAACAAATTCAACAACCTCAACATTGAAAATCAACAACAACCTCAACATTGAAAAACACCAACAAATTCAACAACAACCTCAACATTGAAAAACACCAACAAATTCAACAACAACCTCAACATTGAAAAACAACAACAACCTCAACATTGAAAAACACCAACAAATTCAACAACAACCTCAACATTGAAAAACAACAACAACCTCAACATTGAAAAGCACCAACAAATTCAACAGCAACCTCAACATTGAAAAACAACAACAAACTCAACATTGAAAAACACCAACAAATTCAACAACAACCTCAACATTGAAAAACAACAACAACCTCAACATTGAAAAACACCAACAAATTCAACAATAACCTCAACATTGAAAAACAACAACAACCTCAACATTGAAAAACACCAACAAATTCAACAACAACCTCAACATTGAAAAACACCAACAAATTCAACAACAACCTCAACATTGAAAAACAACAACAACCTCAACATTGAAAAACACCAACAAATTCAACAACAACCTCAACATTGAAAAACAACAACAACCTCAACATTGAAAAACACCAACAAATTCAACAACAACCTCAACATTGAAAAACAACAACAACCTCAACATTGAAAAACACCAACAAATTCAACAACAACCTCAACTTGGAAAAACAACAACAAACTCAACATTGAAAAACACCAACAAATTCAACAACAACCTCAACATTGAAAAACAACAACAACCTCAACATTGAAAAACACCAACAAATTCAAGAACAACCTCAACATTGAAAAACACCAACAAATTCAACAACAACCTCAACATTGAAAAACAACAACTACCTCAACATTGAAAAACACCAACAAATTCAACAACAACCTCAACATTGAAAAACACCAACAAATTCAACAACAACCTCAGCATTGAAAAACAACAACTACCTCAACATTGAAAAACACCAACAAATTCAACAACAACCTCAACATTGAAAAACAACAACAACCTCAACATTGAAAAACACCAACAAATTCAACAACAACCTCAACATTGAAAAACACCAACAAATTCAACAACAACCTCAACATTGAAAAACACCAACAAACTCAACAACAACCTCTACATTGAAAAACAACAACAACCTCAACATTGAAAAACACCAACAAATTCAACAACAACCTCAACATTGAAAAACACCAACAAATTCAACAACAAACTCAAGATTGAAAAACACCAACAAATTCAACAACCTCAACATTGAAAATCAACAACAACCTCAACATTGAAAAACACCAACAAATTCAACAACAACCTCAACATTGAAAAACACCAAAAAATTCAACAACAACCTCAACATTGAAAAACAACAACAACCTCAACATTGAAAAACACCAACAAATTCAACAACAACCTCAACATTGAAAAACAACAACAACCTCAACATTGAAAAACACCAACAAATTCAACAGCAACCTCAACATTGAAAAACAACAACAAACTCAACATTGAAAAACACCAACAAATTCAACAACAACCTCAACATTGAAAAACAACAACAACCTCAACATTGAAAAACACCATCAAATGCAACAATAACCTCAACATTGAAAAACAACAACAACCTCAACATTGAAAAACACCAACAAATTCAACAACAACCTCAACATTGAAAAACACCAACAAATTCAACAACAACCTCAACATTGAAAAACAACAACAACCTCAACATTGAAAAACACCAACAAATTCAACAACAACCTCAACATTGAAAAACAACAACAACCTCAACATTGAAAAACACCAACAAATTCAACAACAACCTCAACATTGAAAAACAACAACAACCTCAACATTGAAAAACACCAACAAATTCAACAACAACCTCAACTTGGAAAAACAACAACAAACTCAACATTGAAAAACACCAACAAATTCAACAACAACCTCAACATTGAAAAACAACAACAACCTCAACATTGAAAAACACCAACAAATTCAACAACAACCTCAACATTGAAAAACACCAACAAATTCAACAACAACCTCAACATTGAAAAACAACAACAACCTCAACATTGAAAAACAACAACAAATTCAACAACAACCTGAACATTGAAAAACAACAACAACCTCAACATTGAAAAACACCAACAAATTCAACAACAACCTCAACATTGAAAAACACCAACAAATTCAACAACAACCTCAGCATTGAAAAACAACAACAACCTCAACATTGAAAAACACCAACAAATTCAACAACAACCTCAACATTGAAAAACAACAACAACCTCAACATTGAAAAACACCAACAAATTCAACAACAACCTCAACATTGAAAAACAACAACAACCTCAACATTGAAAAACACCAACAAATTCAACAACAACCTCAACTTGGAAAAACAACAACAAACTCAACATTGAAAAACACCAACAAATTCAACAACAACCTCAACATTGAAAAACAACAACAACCTCAACATTGAAAAACACCAACAAATTCAACAACAACCTCAAAATTGAAAACCACCAACAAATTCAACAACAACCTCAACATTGAAAAACAACAACAACCTCAACATTGAAAAACAACAACAAATTCAACAACAACCTGAACATTGAAAAACAACAACAACCTCAACATTGAAAAACACCAACAAATTCAACAACAACCTCAGCATTGAAAAACACCAACAAATTCAACAACAACCTCAGCATTGAAAAACAACTACAACCTCAACATTGAAAAACACCAACAAATTCAACAAGAACCTCAACATTGAAAAACAACAACAACCTCAACATTGAAAAACACCAACAAATTCAACAACTTCAACATTGAAAAACACCAACAAATTCACCAACAATCTCGAAATTGAAAAACAGCAACAAATTCAACAACAACCTCAACATTGAAAAACAACAACAATCTCAACATTGAAAAACACCAACAAATTCATCAAAAACTTCAACATTGAAAAACACCAACAAATTCAACAACAACCTCGAAATTAAAAAACACCAACAAATTCAACAACAACCTCGACATTGAAAAACACCATCAAATTCAACAACAACCTCAACATTGAAAAACACCAACAACCTCAAAATTGAAAAAAACACCAACAACTTCAACAACAACCTCAACATTTAAAAACAACGACCACCTCAACATTGAAAAACACCAACAAATTCAACAACAACCTCAACATTGAAAAACACCAACAAATTCAACAACAACCTCAACATTGAAAAACACCAACAAACTCAACAACAACCTCAACATTGAAAAACAACAACAACCTCAACATTGAAAAACACCAACAAATTCAACAACAACCTCAACATTGAAAAACAACAACAAATTCAACAACAAACTCAAGATTGAAAAACACCAACAAATTCAACAACCTCAACATTGAAAATCAACAACAACCTCAACATTGAAAAACACCAACAAATTCAACAACAACCTCAACATTGAAAAACACCAACAAATTCAACAACAACCTCAACATTGAAAAACAACAACAACCTCAACATTGAAAAACACCAACAAATTCAACAACAACCTCAGCATTGAAAAACAACAACAACCTCAACATTGAAAAACACCAACAAATTCAACAACAACCTCAACATTGAAAAACAACAACAACCTCAACATTGAAAAACACCAACAAATTCAACAACAACCTCGACATTGATAAACAACAACAACCTCAACATTGAAAAACACCAACAAATTCAACAACAACCTCAACTTGGAAAAACAACAACAAACTCAACATTGAAAAACACCAACAAATTCAACAACAACCTCAACATTGAAAAACAACAACAACCTCAACATTGAAAAACACCAACAAATTCAACAACAACCTCAAAATTGAAAACCACCAACAAATTCAACAACAACCTCAACATTGAAAAACAACAACAACCTCAACATTGAAAAACAACAACAAATTCAACAACAACCTGAACATTGAAAAACAACAACAACCTCAACATTGAAAAACACCAACAAATTCAACAACAACCTCAGCATTGAAAAACACCAACAAATTCAACAACAACCTCAGCATTGAAAAACAACTACAACCTCAACATTGAAAAACACCAACAAATTCAACAAGAACCTCAACATTGAAAAACAACAACAACCTCAACATTGAAAAACACCAACAAATTCAACAACTTCAACATTGAAAAACACCAACAAATTCACCAACAATCTCGAAATTGAAAAACAGCAACAAATTCAACAACAACCTCAACATTGAAAAACAACAACAATCTCAACATTGAAAAACACCAACAAATTCATCAAAAACTTCAACATTGAAAAACACCAACAAATTCAACAACAACCTCGAAATTAAAAAACACCAACAAATTCAACAACAACCTCGACATTGAAAAACACCATCAAATTCAACAACAACCTCAACATTGAAAAACACCAACAACCTCAAAATTGAAAAAAACACCAACAACTTCAACAACAACCTCAACATTTAAAAACAACGACCACCTCAACATTGAAAAACACCAACAAATTCAACAACAACCTCAACATTGAAAAACACCAACAAATTCAACAACAACCTCAACATTGAAAAACAACAACAACCTCAACATTGAAAAACACCAACAAATTCAACAACAACCTCAACATTGAAAAACACCAACAAACTCAACAACAACCTCAACATTGAAAAACAACAACAACCTCAACATTGAAAAACACCAACAAATTCAACAACAACCTCAACATTGAAAAACAACAACAAATTCAACAACAAACTCAAGATTGAAAAACACCAACAAATTCAACAACCTCAACATTGAAAATCAACAACAACCTCAACATTGAAAAACACCAACAAATTCAACAACAACCTCAACATTGAAAAACACCAACAAATTCAACAACAACCTCAACATTGAAAAACAACAACAACCTCAACATTGAAAAACACCAACAAATTCAACAACAACCTCAACATTGAAAAACAACAACAACCTCAACATTGAAAAACACCAACAAATTCAACAGCAACCTCAACATTGAAAAACAACAACAAACTCAACATTGAAAAACACCAACAAATTCAACAACAACCTCAACATTGAAAAACAACAACAACCTCAACATTGAAAAACACCAACAAATTCAACAATAACCTCAACATTGAAAAACAACAACAACCTCAACATTGAAAAACACCAACAAATTCAACAACAACCTCAACATTGAAAAACACCAACAAATTCAACAACAACCTCAACATTGAAAAACAACAACAACCTCAACATTGAAAAACACCAACAAATTCAACAACAACCTCAACATTGAAAAACAACAACAACCTCAACATTGAAAAACACCAACAAATTCAACAACAACCTCAACATTGAAAAACAACAACAACCTCAACATTGAAAAACACCAACAACTTCAACAACAACCTCAACATTGAAAAACACCAACAAATTCAACAACAACCTCAACATTGAAAAACAACAACAACCTCAACATTGAAAAACAACAACAAATTCAACAACAACCTCAACATTGAAAAACACCAACAAATTCAACAACAACCTCAACATTGAAAAACAACAACAACCTCAACATTGAAAAACACCAACAAATTCAACAACAACCTCAACATTGAAAAACAACAACAAACTCAACAACAACCTCAACATTGAAAAACAACAACAACCTCAACATTGAAAAACACCAACAAATTCAACAACAACCTCAACATTGAAAAACAACAACAAATTCAACAACAAACTCAAGATTGAAAAACACCAACAAATTCAACAACCTCAACATTGAAAATCAACAACAACCTCAACATTGAAAAACACCAACAAATTCAACAACAACCTCAACATTGAAAAACACCAACAAATTCAACAACAACCTCAACATTGAAAAACAACAACAACCTCAACATTGAAAAACACCAACAAATTCAACAACAACCTCAACATTGAAAAACAACAACAACCTCAACATTGAAAAGCACCAACAAATTCAACAGCAACCTCAACATTGAAAAACAACAACAAACTCAACATTGAAAAACACCAACAAATTCAACAACAACCTCAACATTGAAAAACAACAACAACCTCAACATTGAAAAACACCAACAAATTCAACAATAACCTCAACATTGAAAAACAACAACAACCTCAACATTGAAAAACACCAACAAATTCAACAACAACCTCAACATTGAAAAACACCAACAAATTCAACAACAACCTCAACATTGAAAAACAACAACAACCTCAACATTGAAAAACATCAACAAATTCAACAACAACCTCAACATTGAAAAACAACAACAACCTCAACATTGAAAAACACCAACAAATTCAACAACAACCTCAACATTGAAAAACAACAACAACCTCAACATTGAAAAACACCAACAAATTCAACAACAACCTCAACTTGGAAAAACAACAACAAACTCAACATTGAAAAACACCAACAAATTCAACAACAACCTCAACATTGAAAAACAACAACAACCTCAACATTGAAAAACACCAACAAATTCAACAACAACCTCAACATTGAAAAACACCAACAAATTCAACAACAACCTCAACATTGAAAAACAACAACAACCTCAACATTGAAAAACACCAACAAATTCAACAACAACCTCAACATTGAAAAACACCAACAAATTCAACAACAACCTCAGCATTGAAAAACAACAACTACCTCAACATTGAAAAACACCAACAAATTCAACAACAACCTCAACATTGAAAAACAACAACAACCTCAACATTGAAAAACACCAACAAATTCAACAACAACCTCAACATTGAAAAACACCAACAAATTCAACAACAACCTCAACATTGAAAAACACCAACAAACTCAACAACAACCTCTACATTGAAAAACAACAACAACCTCAACATTGAAAAACACCAACAAATTCAACAACAACCTCAACATTGAAAAACACCAACAAATTCAACAACAAACTCAAGATTGAAAAACACCAACAAATTCAACAACCTCAACATTGAAAATCAACAACAACCTCAACATTGAAAAACACCAACAAATTCAACAACAACCTCAACATTGAAAAACACCAAAAAATTCAACAACAACCTCAACATTGAAAAACAACAACAACCTCAACATTGAAAAACACCAACAAATTCAACAACAACCTCAACATTGAAAAACAACAACAACCTCAACATTGAAAAACACCAACAAATTCAACAGCAACCTCAACATTGAAAAACAACAACAAACTCAACATTGAAAAACACCAACAAATTCAACAACAACCTCAACATTGAAAAACAACAACAACCTCAACATTGAAAAACACCATCAAATGCAACAATAACCTCAACATTGAAAAACAACAACAACCTCAACATTGAAAAACACCAACAAATTCAACAACAACCTCAACATTGAAAAACACCAACAAATTCAACAACAACCTCAACATTGAAAAACAACAACAACCTCAACATTGAAAAACACCAACAAATTCAACAACAACCTCAACATTGAAAAACAACAACAACCTCAACATTGAAAAACACCAACAAATTCAACAACAACCTCAACATTGAAAAACAACAACAACCTCAACATTGAAAAACACCAACAAATTCAACAACAACCTCAACTTGGAAAAACAACAACAAACTCAACATTGAAAAACACCAACAAATTCAACAACAACCTCAACATTGAAAAACAACAACAACCTCAACATTGAAAAACACCAACAAATTCAACAACAACCTCAACATTGAAAAACACCAACAAATTCAACAACAACCTCAACATTGAAAAACAACAACAACCTCAACATTGAAAAACAACAACAAATTCAACAACAACCTGAACATTGAAAAACAACAACAACCTCAACATTGAAAAACACCAACAAATTCAACAACAACCTCAACATTGAAAAACACCAACAAATTCAACAACAACCTCAGCATTGAAAAACAACAACAACCTCAACATTGAAAAACACCAACAAATTCAACAACAACCTCAACATTGAAAAACAACAACAACCTCAACATTGAAAAACACCAACAAATTCAACAACAACCTCAACATTGAAAAACAACAACAACCTCAACATTGAAAAACACCAACAAATTCAACAACAACCTCAACTTGGAAAAACAACAACAAACTCAACATTGAAAAACACCAACAAATTCAACAACAACCTCAACATTGAAAAACAACAACAACCTCAACATTGAAAAACACCAACAAATTCAACAACAACCTCAAAATTGAAAACCACCAACAAATTCAACAACAACCTCAACATTGAAAAACAACAACAACCTCAACATTGAAAAACAACAACAAATTCAACAACAACCTGAACATTGAAAAACAACAACAACCTCAACATTGAAAAACACCAACAAATTCAACAACAACCTCAGCATTGAAAAACACCAACAAATTCAACAACAACCTCAGCATTGAAAAACAACTACAACCTCAACATTGAAAAACACCAACAAATTCAACAAGAACCTCAACATTGAAAAACAACAACAACCTCAACATTGAAAAACACCAACAAATTCAACAACTTCAACATTGAAAAACACCAACAAATTCACCAACAATCTCGAAATTGAAAAACAGCAACAAATTCAACAACAACCTCAACATTGAAAAACAACAACAATCTCAACATTGAAAAACACCAACAAATTCATCAAAAACTTCAACATTGAAAAACACCAACAAATTCAACAACAACCTCGAAATTAAAAAACACCAACAAATTCAACAACAACCTCGACATTGAAAAACACCATCAAATTCAACAACAACCTCAACATTGAAAAACACCAACAACCTCAAAATTGAAAAAAACACCAACAACTTCAACAACAACCTCAACATTTAAAAACAACGACCACCTCAACATTGAAAAACACCAACAAATTCAACAACAACCTCAACATTGAAAAACACCAACAAATTCAACAACAACCTCAACATTGAAAAACAACAACAACCTCAACATTGAAAAACACCAACAAATTCAACAACAACCTCAACATTGAAAAACACCAACAAACTCAACAACAACCTCAACATTGAAAAACAACAACAACCTCAACATTGAAAAACACCAACAAATTCAACAACAACCTCAACATTGAAAAACAACAACAAATTCAACAACAAACTCAAGATTGAAAAACACCAACAAATTCAACAACCTCAACATTGAAAATCAACAACAACCTCAACATTGAAAAACACCAACAAATTCAACAACAACCTCAACATTGAAAAACACCAACAAATTCAACAACAACCTCAACATTGAAAAACAACAACAACCTCAACATTGAAAAACACCAACAAATTCAACAACAACCTCAACATTGAAAAACAACAACAACCTCAACATTGAAAAACACCAACAAATTCAACAGCAACCTCAACATTGAAAAACAACAACAAACTCAACATTGAAAAACACCAACAAATTCAACAACAACCTCAACATTGAAAAACAACAACAACCTCAACATTGAAAAACACCAACAAATTCAACAATAACCTCAACATTGAAAAACAACAACAACCTCAACATTGAAAAACACCAACAAATTCAACAACAACCTCAACATTGAAAAACACCAACAAATTCAACAACAACCTCAACATTGAAAAACAACAACAACCTCAACATTGAAAAACACCAACAAATTCAACAACAACCTCAACATTGAAAAACAACAACAACCTCAACATTGAAAAACACCAACAAATTCAACAACAACCTCAACATTGAAAAACAACAACAACCTCAACATTGAAAAACACCAACAACTTCAACAACAACCTCAACATTGAAAAACACCAACAAATTCAACAACAACCTCAACATTGAAAAACAACAACAACCTCAACATTGAAAAACAACAACAAATTCAACAACAACCTCAACATTGAAAAACACCAACAAATTCAACAACAACCTCAACATTGAAAAACAACAACAACCTCAACATTGAAAAACACCAACAAATTCAACAACAACCTCAACATTGAAAAACACCAACAAACTCAACAACAACCTCAACATTGAAAAACAACAACAACCTCAACATTGAAAAACACCAACAAATTCAACAACAACCTCAACATTGAAAAACAACAACAAATTCAACAACAAACTCAAGATTGAAAAACACCAACAAATTCAACAACCTCAACATTGAAAATCAACAACAACCTCAACATTGAAAAACACCAACAAATTCAACAACAACCTCAACATTGAAAAACACCAACAAATTCAACAACAACCTCAACATTGAAAAACAACAACAACCTCAACATTGAAAAACACCAACAAATTCAACAACAACCTCAACATTGAAAAACAACAACAACCTCAACATTGAAAAGCACCAACAAATTCAACAGCAACCTCAACATTGAAAAACAACAACAAACTCAACATTGAAAAACACCAACAAATTCAACAACAACCTCAACATTGAAAAACAACAACAACCTCAACATTGAAAAACACCAACAAATTCAACAACAACCTCAACATTGAAAAACACCAACAAATTCAACAACAACCTCAACATTGAAAAACAACAACAACCTCAACATTGAAAAACACCAACAAATTCAACAACAACCTCAACATTGAAAAACACCAACAAATTCAACAACAACCTCAGCATTGAAAAACAACAACTACCTCAACATTGAAAAACACCAACAAATTCAACAACAACCTCAACATTGAAAAACAACAACAACCTCAACATTGAAAAACACCAACAAATTCAACAACAACCTCAACATTGAAAAACACCAACAAATTCAACAACAACCTCAACATTGAAAAACACCAACAAACTCAACAACAACCTCTACATTGAAAAACAACAACAACCTCAACATTGAAAAACACCAACAAATTCAACAACAACCTCAACATTGAAAAACACCAACAAATTCAACAACAAACTCAAGATTGAAAAACACCAACAAATTCAACAACCTCAACATTGAAAATCAACAACAACCTCAACATTGAAAAACACCAACAAATTCAACAACAACCTCAACATTGAAAAACACCAAAAAATTCAACAACAACCTCAACATTGAAAAACAACAACAACCTCAACATTGAAAAACACCAACAAATTCAACAACAACCTCAACATTGAAAAACAACAACAACCTCAACATTGAAAAACACCAACAAATTCAACAGCAACCTCAACATTGAAAAACAACAACAAACTCAACATTGAAAAACACCAACAAATTCAACAACAACCTCAACATTGAAAAACAACAACAACCTCAACATTGAAAAACACCATCAAATGCAACAATAACCTCAACATTGAAAAACAACAACAACCTCAACATTGAAAAACACCAACAAATTCAACAACAACCTCAACATTGAAAAACACCAACAAATTCAACAACAACCTCAACATTGAAAAACAACAACAACCTCAACATTGAAAAACACCAACAAATTCAACAACAACCTCAACATTGAAAAACAACAACAACCTCAACATTGAAAAACACCAACAAATTCAACAACAACCTCAACATTGAAAAACAACAACAACCTCAACATTGAAAAACACCAACAAATTCAACAACAACCTCAACTTGGAAAAACAACAACAACCTCAACATTGAAAAACAACAACAACCTCAACATTGAAAAACACCAACAAATTCAACAACAACCTCAACATTGAAAAACACCAACAAATTCAACAACAACCTCAGCATTGAAAAACAACAACTACCTCAACATTGAAAAACACCAACAAATTCAACAACAACCTCAACATTGAAAAACAACAACAACCTCAACATTGAAAAACACCAACAAATTCAACAACAACCTCAACATTGAAAAACACCAACAAATTCAACAACAACCTCAACATTGAAAAACACCAACAAACTCAACAACAACCTCTACATTGAAAAACAACAACAACCTCAACATTGAAAAACACCAACAAATTCAACAACAACCTCAACATTGAAAAACACCAACAAATTCAACAACAAACTCAAGATTGAAAAACACCAACAAATTCAACAACCTCAACATTGAAAATCAACAACAACCTCAACATTGAAAAACACCAACAAATTCAACAACAACCTCAACATTGAAAAACACCAAAAAATTCAACAACAACCTCAACATTGAAAAACAACAACAACCTCAACATTGAAAAACACCAACAAATTCAACAACAACCTCAACATTGAAAAACAACAACAACCTCAACATTGAAAAACACCAACAAATTCAACAGCAACCTCAACATTGAAAAACAACAACAAACTCAACATTGAAAAACACCAACAAATTCAACAACAACCTCAACATTGAAAAACAACAACAACCTCAACATTGAAAAACACCATCAAATGCAACAATAACCTCAACATTGAAAAACAACAACAACCTCAACATTGAAAAACACCAACAAATTCAACAACAACCTCAACATTGAAAAACACCAACAAATTCAACAACAACCTCAACATTGAAAAACAACAACAACCTCAACATTGAAAAACACCAACAAATTCAACAACAACCTCAACATTGAAAAACAACAACAACCTCAACATTGAAAAACACCAACAAATTCAACAACAACCTCAACATTGAAAAACAACAACAACCTCAACATTGAAAAACACCAACAAATTCAACAACAACCTCAACTTGGAAAAACAACAACAAACTCAACATTGAAAAACACCAACAAATTCAACAACAACCTCAACATTGAAAAACAACAACAACCTCAACATTGAAAAACACCAACAAATTCAACAACAACCTCAACATTGAAAAACACCAACAAATTCAACAACAACCTCAACATTGAAAAACAACAACAACCTCAACATTGAAAAACAACAACAAATTCAACAACAACCTGAACATTGAAAAACAACAACAACCTCAACATTGAAAAACACCAACAAATTCAACAACAACCTCAACATTGAAAAACACCAACAAATTCAACAACAACCTCAGCATTGAAAAACAACAACAACCTCAACATTGAAAAACACCAACAAATTCAACAACAACCTCAACATTGAAAAACAACAACAACCTCAACATTGAAAAACACCAACAAATTCAACAACAACCTCAACATTGAAAAACAACAACAACCTCAACATTGAAAAACACCAACAAATTCAACAACAACCTCAACTTGGAAAAACAACAACAAACTCAACATTGAAAAACACCAACAAATTCAACAACAACCTCAACATTGAAAAACAACAACAACCTCAACATTGAAAAACACCAACAAATTCAACAACAACCTCAAAATTGAAAACCACCAACAAATTCAACAACAACCTCAACATTGAAAAACAACAACAACCTCAACATTGAAAAACAACAACAAATTCAACAACAACCTGAACATTGAAAAACAACAACAACCTCAACATTGAAAAACACCAACAAATTCAACAACAACCTCAGCATTGAAAAACACCAACAAATTCAACAACAACCTCAGCATTGAAAAACAACTACAACCTCAACATTGAAAAACACCAACAAATTCAACAAGAACCTCAACATTGAAAAACAACAACAACCTCAACATTGAAAAACACCAACAAATTCAACAACTTCAACATTGAAAAACACCAACAAATTCACCAACAATCTCGAAATTGAAAAACAGCAACAAATTCAACAACAACCTCAACATTGAAAAACAACAACAATCTCAACATTGAAAAACACCAACAAATTCATCAAAAACTTCAACATTGAAAAACACCAACAAATTCAACAACAACCTCGAAATTAAAAAACACCAACAAATTCAACAACAACCTCGACATTGAAAAACACCATCAAATTCAACAACAACCTCAACATTGAAAAACACCAACAACCTCAAAATTGAAAAAAACACCAACAACTTCAACAACAACCTCAACATTTAAAAACAACGACCACCTCAACATTGAAAAACACCAACAAATTCAACAACAACCTCAACATTGAAAAACACCAACAAATTCAACAACAACCTCAACATTGAAAAACAACAACAACCTCAACATTGAAAAACACCAACAAATTCAACAACAACCTCAACATTGAAAAACACCAACAAACTCAACAACAACCTCAACATTGAAAAACAACAACAACCTCAACATTGAAAAACACCAACAAATTCAACAACAACCTCAACATTGAAAAACAACAACAAATTCAACAACAAACTCAAGATTGAAAAACACCAACAAATTCAACAACCTCAACATTGAAAATCAACAACAACCTCAACATTGAAAAACACCAACAAATTCAACAACAACCTCAACATTGAAAAACACCAACAAATTCAACAACAACCTCAACATTGAAAAACAACAACAACCTCAACATTGAAAAACACCAACAAATTCAACAACAACCTCAACATTGAAAAACAACAACAACCTCAACATTGAAAAACACCAACAAATTCAACAGCAACCTCAACATTGAAAAACAACAACAAACTCAACATTGAAAAACACCAACAAATTCAACAACAACCTCAACATTGAAAAACAACAACAACCTCAACATTGAAAAACACCAACAAATTCAACAATAACCTCAACATTGAAAAACAACAACAACCTCAACATTGAAAAACACCAACAAATTCAACAACAACCTCAACATTGAAAAACACCAACAAATTCAACAACAACCTCAACATTGAAAAACAACAACAACCTCAACATTGAAAAACACCAACAAATTCAACAACAACCTCAACATTGAAAAACAACAACAACCTCAACATTGAAAAACACCAACAAATTCAACAACAACCTCAACATTGAAAAACAACAACAACCTCAACATTGAAAAACACCAACAACTTCAACAACAACCTCAACATTGAAAAACACCAACAAATTCAACAACAACCTCAACATTGAAAAACAACAACAACCTCAACATTGAAAAACAACAACAAATTCAACAACAACCTCAACATTGAAAAACACCAACAAATTCAACAACAACCTCAACATTGAAAAACAACAACAACCTCAACATTGAAAAACACCAACAAATTCAACAACAACCTCAACATTGAAAAACACCAACAAACTCAACAACAACCTCAACATTGAAAAACAACAACAACCTCAACATTGAAAAACACCAACAAATTCAACAACAACCTCAACATTGAAAAACAACAACAAATTCAACAACAAACTCAAGATTGAAAAACACCAACAAATTCAACAACCTCAACATTGAAAATCAACAACAACCTCAACATTGAAAAACACCAACAAATTCAACAACAACCTCAACATTGAAAAACACCAACAAATTCAACAACAACCTCAACATTGAAAAACAACAACAACCTCAACATTGAAAAACACCAACAAATTCAACAACAACCTCAACATTGAAAAACAACAACAACCTCAACATTGAAAAGCACCAACAAATTCAACAGCAACCTCAACATTGAAAAACAACAACAAACTCAACATTGAAAAACACCAACAAATTCAACAACAACCTCAACATTGAAAAACAACAACAACCTCAACATTGAAAAACACCAACAAATTCAACAACAACCTCAACATTGAAAAACACCAACAAATTCAACAACAACCTCAACATTGAAAAACAACAACAACCTCAACATTGAAAAACACCAACAAATTCAACAACAACCTCAACATTGAAAAACACCAACAAATTCAACAACAACCTCAGCATTGAAAAACAACAACTACCTCAACATTGAAAAACACCAACAAATTCAACAACAACCTCAACATTGAAAAACAACAACAACCTCAACATTGAAAAACACCAACAAATTCAACAACAACCTCAACATTGAAAAACACCAACAAATTCAACAACAACCTCAACATTGAAAAACACCAACAAACTCAACAACAACCTCTACATTGAAAAACAACAACAACCTCAACATTGAAAAACACCAACAAATTCAACAACAACCTCAACATTGAAAAACACCAACAAATTCAACAACAAACTCAAGATTGAAAAACACCAACAAATTCAACAACCTCAACATTGAAAATCAACAACAACCTCAACATTGAAAAACACCAACAAATTCAACAACAACCTCAACATTGAAAAACACCAAAAAATTCAACAACAACCTCAACATTGAAAAACAACAACAACCTCAACATTGAAAAACACCAACAAATTCAACAACAACCTCAACATTGAAAAACAACAACAACCTCAACATTGAAAAACACCAACAAATTCAACAGCAACCTCAACATTGAAAAACAACAACAAACTCAACATTGAAAAACACCAACAAATTCAACAACAACCTCAACATTGAAAAACAACAACAACCTCAACATTGAAAAACACCATCAAATGCAACAATAACCTCAACATTGAAAAACAACAACAACCTCAACATTGAAAAACACCAACAAATTCAACAACAACCTCAACATTGAAAAACACCAACAAATTCAACAACAACCTCAACATTGAAAAACAACAACAACCTCAACATTGAAAAACACCAACAAATTCAACAACAACCTCAACATTGAAAAACAACAACAACCTCAACATTGAAAAACACCAACAAATTCAACAACAACCTCAACATTGAAAAACAACAACAACCTCAACATTGAAAAACACCAACAAATTCAACAACAACCTCAACTTGGAAAAACAACAACAAACTCAACATTGAAAAACACCAACAAATTCAACAACAACCTCAACATTGAAAAACAACAACAACCTCAACATTGAAAAACACCAACAAATTCAACAACAACCTCAACATTGAAAAACACCAACAAATTCAACAACAACCTCAACATTGAAAAACAACAACAACCTCAACATTGAAAAACAACAACAAATTCAACAACAACCTGAACATTGAAAAACAACAACAACCTCAACATTGAAAAACACCAACAAATTCAACAACAACCTCAACATTGAAAAACACCAACAAATTCAACAACAACCTCAGCATTGAAAAACAACAACAACCTCAACATTGAAAAACACCAACAAATTCAACAACAACCTCAACATTGAAAAACAACAACAACCTCAACATTGAAAAACACCAACAAATTCAACAACAACTTCAACATTGAAAAACACCAACAAATTCACCAACAATCTCGAAATTGAAAAACAGCAACAAATTCAACAACAACCTCAACATTGAAAAACAACAACAACCTCAACATTGAAAAACACCAACAAATTCAACAAAAACTTCAACATTGAAAAACACCAACAAATTCAACAACAACCTCGAAATTAAAAAACACCAACAAATTCAACAACAACCTCGACATTGAAAAACACCATCAAATTCAACAACAACCACAACATTGAAAAACACCAACAACCTCAAAATTGAAAAAACACCAACAACTTCAACAACAACCTCAACATTAAAAAACAACAACCACCTCAACATTGAAAAACACCAACAAATTCAACAACAACCTCAACATTGAAAAACACCAACAAATTCAACAACAACCTCAACATTGAAAAACAACAACAACCTGAACACTGAAAAACACCAACAAATTCAACAACAACCTCAACATTGAAAAACACAAACACTTTCAACAACGAACTCAACATTGAAAAACACCAACAAATTCAAAAACCTCCTCATTGAAAATCAACAACAACCTCAACATTGAAAAACACCAACAAATTCAACAACAACCTCAACATTGAAAAACACCAACAAATTCAACAACAATCTCAACATTGAAAAACAACAACAACCTCAACATTGAAAAACACCAACAAATTCAACAATAACCTCAACATTGAAAAACAACAACAACCTCAACATTGAAAAACACCAACAAATTCAACAACAACCTCAACATTGAAAAACACCAACAAATTCAACAACAACCTCAACATTGAAAAATAACAACAACCTCAACTTTGAAAAACACCAACAAATTCAACAACAACCTCAACATTGAAAAACAACAACAACCTCAACATTGAAAAACACCAACAAATTCAACAACAACCTCAACATTGAAAAACACCAACAAATTCAACAACAACCTCGAAACTGAAAAACACCAACAAATTCAACAACAACCTCAACATTGAAAAACAACAACAACCTCAACATTGAAAAACACCAACAAATTCAACAACAACCTCAACATTGAAAAACAACAACAACCTCAACATTGAAAAACACCAACAAATTCAACAACAACCTCAACATTGAAAAACAACAACAACCTCAACATTGAAAAACACCAACAAATTCAACAACAACCTAAACATTGAAAAACAACAACAATCTCAACATTGAAAAACACAACAAATTCAACAACAACCTCAACTTTGAAAAACACCAACAACCTCAACATTGAAAAACACCAACAAATTCAGCAACAACCTCGACATTGAAAAACACCATCAAATTCAACAGCAACCTCAACATTGAAAAACAACAGCAACCTGAACATTGAAAAACACCAACAAATTCAACAAAAACCTCAACATTGAAAACACCAATAAATTCAACAACAACTTCAACATTTAAAAACGCCAACAAATTCAACAACAACCTCAACATTGAAAAACAACAACCTCAACATTGAAAAACACCAACAAATTCAACAACAACCTCAACATTGAAAAACAACAACAACCTCAACATTGAAAAACACCAACAAATTCAACAACAACCTCAACATTGAAAAACAACAACAACCTCAACATTGAAAAACACCAACAAATTCAACAACAACCTCAACATTGAAAAACAACAACAACCTCAACATTGAAAAACACCAACAAATTCAACAACAACCTCAACTTGGAAAAACAACAACAAACTCAACATTGAAAAACACCAACAAATTCAACAACAACCTCAACATTGAAAAACAACAACAACCTCAACATTGAAAAACACCAACAAATTCAACAACAACCTCAACATTGAAAAACACCAACAAATTCAACAACAACCTCAACATTGAAAAACAACAACAACCTCAACATTGAAAAACACCAACAAATTCAACAACAACCTCAACATTGAAAAACACCAACAAATTCAACAACAACCTCAGCATTGAAAAACAACAACTACCTCAACATTGAAAAACACCAACAAATTCAACAACAACCTCAACATTGAAAAACAACAACAACCTCAACATTGAAAAACACCAACAAATTCAACAACAACCTCAACATTGAAAAACACCAACAAATTCAACAACAACCTCAACATTGAAAAACACCAACAAACTCAACAACAACCTCTACATTGAAAAACAACAACAACCTCAACATTGAAAAACACCAACAAATTCAACAACAACCTCAACATTGAAAAACACCAACAAATTCAACAACAAACTCAAGATTGAAAAACACCAACAAATTCAACAACCTCAACATTGAAAATCAACAACAACCTCAACATTGAAAAACACCAACAAATTCAACAACAACCTCAACATTGAAAAACACCAAAAAATTCAACAACAACCTCAACATTGAAAAACAACAACAACCTCAACATTGAAAAACACCAACAAATTCAACAACAACCTCAACATTGAAAAACAACAACAACCTCAACATTGAAAAACACCAACAAATTCAACAGCAACCTCAACATTGAAAAACAACAACAAACTCAACATTGAAAAACACCAACAAATTCAACAACAACCTCAACATTGAAAAACAACAACAACCTCAACATTGAAAAACACCATCAAATGCAACAATAACCTCAACATTGAAAAACAACAACAACCTCAACATTGAAAAACACCAACAAATTCAACAACAACCTCAACATTGAAAAACACCAACAAATTCAACAACAACCTCAACATTGAAAAACAACAACAACCTCAACATTGAAAAACACCAACAAATTCAACAACAACCTCAACATTGAAAAACAACAACAACCTCAACATTGAAAAACACCAACAAATTCAACAACAACCTCAACATTGAAAAACAACAACAACCTCAACATTGAAAAACACCAACAAATTCAACAACAACCTCAACTTGGAAAAACAACAACAAACTCAACATTGAAAAACACCAACAAATTCAACAACAACCTCAACATTGAAAAACAACAACAACCTCAACATTGAAAAACACCAACAAATTCAACAACAACCTCAACATTGAAAAACACCAACAAATTCAACAACAACCTCAACATTGAAAAACAACAACAACCTCAACATTGAAAAACAACAACAAATTCAACAACAACCTGAACATTGAAAAACAACAACAACCTCAACATTGAAAAACACCAACAAATTCAACAACAACCTCAACATTGAAAAACACCAACAAATTCAACAACAACCTCAGCATTGAAAAACAACAACAACCTCAACATTGAAAAACACCAACAAATTCAACAACAACCTCAACATTGAAAAACAACAACAACCTCAACATTGAAAAACACCAACAAATTCAACAACAACTTCAACATTGAAAAACACCAACAAATTCACCAACAATCTCGAAATTGAAAAACAGCAACAAATTCAACAACAACCTCAACATTGAAAAACAACAACAACCTCAACATTGAAAAACACCAACAAATTCAACAAAAACTTCAACATTGAAAAACACCAACAAATTCAACAACAACCTCGAAATTAAAAAACACCAACAAATTCAACAACAACCTCGACATTGAAAAAAACCATCAAATTCAACAACAACCACAACATTGAAAAACACCAACAACCTCAAAATTGAAAAAACACCAACAACTTCAACAACAACCTCAACATTAAAAAACAACAACCACCTCAACATTGAAAAACACCAACAAATTCAACAACAACCTCAACATTGAAAAACACCAACAAATTCAACAACAACCTCAACATTGAAAAACAACAACAACCTGAACACTGAAAAACACCAACAAATTCAACAACAACCTCAACATTGAAAAACACAAACACTTTCAACAACGAACTCAACATTGAAAAACACCAACAAATTCAAAAACCTCCTCATTGAAAATCAACAACAACCTCAACATTGAAAAACACCAACAAATTCAACAACAACCTCAACATTGAAAAACACCAACAAATTCAACAACAATCTCAACATTGAAAAACAACAACAACCTCAACATTGAAAAACACCAACAAATTCAACAATAACCTCAACATTGAAAAACAACAACAACCTCAACATTGAAAAACACCAACAAATTCAACAACAACCTCAACATTGAAAAACACCAACAAATTCAACAACAACCTCAACATTGAAAAATAACAACAACCTCAACTTTGAAAAACACCAACAAATTCAACAACAACCTCAACATTGAAAAACAACAACAACCTCAACATTGAAAAACACCAACAAATTCAACAACAACCTCAACATTGAAAAACACCAACAAATTCAACAACAACCTCGAAACTGAAAAACACCAACAAATTCAACAACAACCTCAACATTGAAAAACAACAAGAACCTCAACATTGAAAAACACCAACAAATTCAACAACAACCTCAACATTGAAAAACAACAACAACCTCAACATTGAAAAACACCAACAAATTCAACAACAACCTCAACATTGAAAAACAACAACAACCTCAACATTGAAAAACACCAACAAATTCAACAACAACCTAAACATTGAAAAACAACAACAATCTCAACATTGAAAAACACAACAAATTCAACAACAACCTCAACTTTGAAAAACACCAACAACCTCAACATTGAAAAACACCAACAAATTCAGCAACAACCTCGACATTGAAAAACACCATCAAATTCAACAGCAACCTCAACATTGAAAAACAACAGCAACCTGAACATTGAAAAACACCAACAAATTCAACAAAAACCTCAACATTGAAAACACCAATAAATTCAACAACAACCTCAACATTTAAAAACGCCAACAAATTCAACAACAACCTCAACATTGAAAAACAACAACCTCAACATTGAAAAACACCAACAAATTCAACAAAAAATTCAACATTGAAAAACACCAACAAATTCAACAACCTCAACATTGAAAAACAACAACAACCTCAACATTGAAAAACACCAACAAATTCAACAACAACCTCAACATTGAAAAACACTAACAAATTCAACAACAACCTCAACATTGAAAAGCACCAACAAATTCAACAACAACCTCAACATTGAAAAACAACAACAACCTCAACATTGAAAAACACCAACAAATTCAACAACAACTTCAACATTGAAAAACAACAACAAACTCAACATTGAAAAACACCAACAAATTCAACAACAACCTCAACATTGAAAAACAACAACAACCTCAACATTGAAAAACACCAACAAATTCAACAATAACCTCAACATTGAAAAACAACAACAACCTCAACATTGAAAAACACCAACAAATTCAACAACAACCTCAACATTGAATAACACTAACAAATTCAACAACAACCTCAACATTGAAAAACAACAACAACCTCAACATTGAAAAACAACAACAAATTCAACAACAACCTCAACATTGAAAAACAACAACAACCTCAACATTGAGAAACACCAACAAATTCAACAACAACCTCAACATTGAAAAACATCAACAAATTCAACAACAACCTCAGCATTGAAAAACAACAGCAAGCTCAACATTGAAAAACACCAACAAATTCAACAACAACCTTAACATTGAAAAACAACAACAACCTCAACATTGAAAAACACCAACAAATTCAACAACAACTTCAACATTGAAAAACACCAAAAAATTCAACAACAACCTCGAAATTGATAAACACCAACAAATTCAACAACAACCTCAACATTGAAAAACAACAACAACCTCAACATTGAAAAGCACCAACAAATTCAACAACAACCTCAACATTGAAAAACAACAACAACCTCAACATTGAAAAACGCCAACAAATTCAACAACAACCTCAACATTGAAAAACACCAACAAATTCAACAACAACCTCAGCATTGAAAAACAACAACAACCTCAACATTGAAAA
This sequence comes from Isurus oxyrinchus, assembly GCA_026770705.1. Classification (NCBI taxonomy): domain Eukaryota; kingdom Metazoa; phylum Chordata; class Chondrichthyes; order Lamniformes; family Lamnidae; genus Isurus; species Isurus oxyrinchus. The sequence goes on from JANJGN010000812.1 coordinate 251,796, forward strand.
ACACCAACAAATTCAACAACAACCTCAACATTGAAAAACAACAACAACCTCAACATTGAAAAACACCAACAAATTCAACAACAACCTCAACTTGGAAAAACAACAACAAATTCACCAACAATCTCGAAATTGAAAAACACCAACAAATTCAACAACAACCTCAACATTGAAAAACAACAACAACCTCAGCATTGAAAAACACCAACAAATTCAACAACAACCTCAGCTTTGAAAAACAACAACAACCTCAACATTGAAAAACACCAACAAATTCAACAACAACCTCAACATTGAAAAACAACAACCTCAACATTGAAAAACACCAAAAAATTCAACAAAAACTTCAACATTGAAAAACACCAACAAATTCAACAACAACCTCGAAATTGAAAAACACCAACAAATTCAACAACAACTTCAACATTGAAAAACACCAACAAATTCAACAACAACCTCGACATTGAAAAACACCATCAAATTCAACAACAACCTCAAGACTGAAAAACACCAACAACCTCAAAATTGAAAAAACACCAACAAATTCAACAACAACCTCAACATTTAAAAACAACAACAACCTCAACATTGAAAAACACCAACAAATTCAACAACAACCTCAACATTGAAAAACACCAACAAATTCAACAACAACCTCAACATTGAAAAACACCAACAAACTCAACAACAACCTCAACATTGAAAAACAACAACAACCTCAACATTGAAAAACACCAACAAATTCAACAACAACCTCAACATTGAAAAACACCAACAAATTCAACAACAAACTCAAGATTGAAAAACACCAACAAATTCAACAACCTCAACATTGAAAATCAACAACAACCTCAACATTGAAAAACACCAACAAATTCAACAACAACCTCAACATTGAAAAACACCAACAAATTCAACAACAACCTCAACGTTGAAAAACAACAACAACCTCAACATTGAAAAACACCAACAAATTCAACAACAACCTCAACATTGAAAAACAACAACAACCTCAACATTGAAAAACACCAACAAATTCAACAGCAACCTCAACATTGAAAAACAACAACAAACTCAACATTGAAAAACACCAACAAATTCAACAACAACCTCAACATTGAAAAACAACAACAACCTCAACATTGAAAAACACCAACAAATTCAACAATAACCTCAACATTGAAAAACAACAACAACCTCAACATTGAAAAACACCAACAAATTCAACAACAACCTCAACATTGAAAAACACCAACAAATTCAACAACAACCTCAACATTGAAAAACAACAACAACCTCAACATTGAAAAACACCAACAAATTCAACAACAACCTCGAAATTAAAAAACACCAACAAATTCAACAACAACCTCGACATTGAAAAACACCATCAAATTCAACAACAACCACAACATTGAAAAACACCAACAACCTCAAAATTGAAAAAACACCAACAACTTCAACAACAACCTCAACATTAAAAAACAACAACCACCTCAACATTGAAAAACACCAACAAATTCAACAACAACCTCAACATTGAAAAACACCAACAAATTCAACAACAACCTCAACATTGAAAAACAACAACAACCTGAACACTGAAAAACACCAACAAATTCAACAACAACCTCAACATTGAAAAACACAAACACTTTCAACAACGAACTCAACATTGAAAAACACCAACAAATTCAAAAACCTCCTCATTGAAAATCAACAACAACCTCAACATTGAAAAACACCAACAAATTCAACAACAACCTCAACATTGAAAAACACCAACAAATTCAACAACAATCTCAACATTGAAAAACAACAACAACCTCAACATTGAAAAACACCAACAAATTCAACAATAACCTCAACATTGAAAAACAACAACAACCTCAACATTGAAAAACACCAACAAATTCAACAACAACCTCAACATTGAAAAACACCAACAAATTCAACAACAACCTCAACATTGAAAAATAACAACAACCTCAACTTTGAAAAACACCAACAAATTCAACAACAACCTCAACATTGAAAAACAACAACAACCTCAACATTGAAAAACACCAACAAATTCAACAACAACCTCAACATTGAAAAACACCAACAAATTCAACAACAACCTCGAAACTGAAAAACACCAACAAATTCAACAACAACCTCAACATTGAAAAACAACAAGAACCTCAACATTGAAAAACACCAACAAATTCAACAACAACCTCAACATTGAAAAACAACAACAACCTCAACATTGAAAAACACCAACAAATTCAACAACAACCTCAACATTGAAAAACAACAACAACCTCAACATTGAAAAACACCAACAAATTCAACAACAACCTAAACATTGAAAAACAACAACAATCTCAACATTGAAAAACACAACAAATTCAACAACAACCTCAACTTTGAAAAACACCAACAACCTCAACATTGAAAAACACCAACAAATTCAGCAACAACCTCGACATTGAAAAACACCATCAAATTCAACAGCAACCTCAACATTGAAAAACAACAGCAACCTGAACATTGAAAAACACCAACAAATTCAACAAAAACCTCAACATTGAAAACACCAATAAATTCAACAACAACCTCAACATTTAAAAACGCCAACAAATTCAACAACAACCTCAACATTGAAAAACAACAACCTCAACATTGAAAAACACCAACAAATTCAACAAAAAATTCAACATTGAAAAACACCAACAAATTCAACAACCTCAACATTGAAAAACAACAACAACCTCAACATTGAAAAACACCAACAAATTCAACAACAACCTCAACATTGAAAAACACTAACAAATTCAACAACAACCTCAACATTGAAAAGCACCAACAAATTCAACAACAACCTCAACATTGAAAAACAACAACAACCTCAACATTGAAAAACACCAACAAATTCAACAACAACTTCAACATTGAAAAACAACAACAAACTCAACATTGAAAAACACCAACAAATTCAACAACAACCTCAACATTGAAAAACAACAACAACCTCAACATTGAAAAACACCAACAAATTCAACAATAACCTCAACATTGAAAAACAACAACAACCTCAACATTGAAAAACACCAACAAATTCAACAACAACCTCAACATTGAATAACACTAACAAATTCAACAACAACCTCAACATTGAAAAACAACAACAACCTCAACATTGAAAAACAACAACAAATTCAACAACAACCTCAACATTGAAAAACAACAACAACCTCAACATTGAGAAACACCAACAAATTCAACAACAACCTCAACATTGAAAAACATCAACAAATTCAACAACAACCTCAACATTGAAAAACACCAACAAATTCAACAACAACCTCGAAACTGAAAAACACCAACAAATTCAACAACAACCTCAACATTGAAAAACAACAAGAACCTCAACATTGAAAAACACCAACAAATTCAACAACAACCTCAACATTGAAAAACAACAACAACCTCAACATTGAAAAACACCAACAAATTCAACAACAACCTCAACATTGAAAAACAACAACAACCTCAACATTGAAAAACACCAACAAATTCAACAACAACCTAAACATTGAAAAACAACAACAATCTCAACATTGAAAAACACAACAAATTCAACAACAACCTCAACTTTGAAAAACACCAACAACCTCAACATTGAAAAACACCAACAAATTCAGCAACAACCTCGACATTGAAAAACACCATCAAATTCAACAGCAACCTCAACATTGAAAAACAACAGCAACCTGAACATTGAAAAACACCAACAAATTCAACAAAAACCTCAACATTGAAAACACCAATAAATTCAACAACAACCTCAACATTTAAAAACGCCAACAAATTCAACAACAACCTCAACATTGAAAAACAACAACCTCAACATTGAAAAACACCAACAAATTCAACAAAAAATTCAACATTGAAAAACACCAACAAATTCAACAACCTCAACATTGAAAAACAACAACAACCTCAACATTGAAAAACACCAACAAATTCAACAACAACCTCAACATTGAAAAACACTAACAAATTCAACAACAACCTCAACATTGAAAAGCACCAACAAATTCAACAACAACCTCAACATTGAAAAACAACAACAACCTCAACATTGAAAAACACCAACAAATTCAACAACAACTTCAACATTGAAAAACAACAACAAACTCAACATTGAAAAACACCAACAAATTCAACAACAACCTCAACATTGAAAAACAACAACAACCTCAACATTGAAAAACACCAACAAATTCAACAATAACCTCAACATTGAAAAACAACAACAACCTCAACATTGAAAAACACCAACAAATTCAACAACAACCTCAACATTGAATAACACTAACAAATTCAACAACAACCTCAACATTGAAAAACAACAACAACCTCAACATTGAAAAACAACAACAAATTCAACAACAACCTCAACATTGAAAAACAACAACAACCTCAACATTGAGAAACACCAACAAATTCAACAACAACCTCAACATTGAAAAACATCAACAAATTCAACAACAACCTCAGCATTGAAAAACAACAGCAAGCTCAACATTGAAAAACACCAACAAATTCAACAACAACCTTAACATTGAAAAACAACAACAACCTCAACATTGAAAAACACCAACAAATTCAACAACAACTTCAACATTGAAAAACACCAAAAAATTCAACAACAACCTCGAAATTGATAAACACCAACAAATTCAACAACAACCTCAACATTGAAAAACAACAACAACCTCAACATTGAAAAGCACCAACAAATTCAACAACAACCTCAACATTGAAAAACAACAACAACCTCAACATTGAAAAACGCCAACAAATTCAACAACAACCTCAACATTGAAAAACACCAACAAATTCAACAACAACCTCAGCATTGAAAAACAACAACAACCTCAACATTGAAAAACACCAACAAATTCAACAACAACCTCAACATTGAAAAACAACAACAACCTCAACATTGAAAAACACCAACAAATTCAACAACAACCTCAACTTGGAAAAACAACAACAAATTCACCAACAATCTCGAAATTGAAAAACACCAACAAATTCAACAACAACCTCAACATTGAAAAACAACAACAACCTCAGCATTGAAAAACACCAACAAATTCAACAACAACCTCAGCTTTGAAAAACAACAACAACCTCAACATTGAAAAACACCAACAAATTCAACAACAACCTCAACATTGAAAAACAACAACCTCAACATTGAAAAACACCAAAAAATTCAACAAAAACTTCAACATTGAAAAACACCAACAAATTCAACAACAACCTCGAAATTGAAAAACACCAACAAATTCAACAACAACTTCAACATTGAAAAACACCAACAAATTCAACAACAACCTCGACATTGAAAAACACCATCAAATTCAACAACAACCTCAAGACTGAAAAACACCAACAACCTCAAAATTGAAAAAACACCAACAAATTCAACAACAACCTCAACATTTAAAAACAACAACAACCTCAACATTGAAAAACACCAACAAATTCAACAACAACCTCAACATTGAAAAACACCAACAAATTCAACAACAACCTCAACATTGAAAAACACCAACAAACTCAACAACAACCTCAACATTGAAAAACAACAACAACCTCAACATTGAAAAACACCAACAAATTCAACAACAACCTCAACATTGAAAAACACCAACAAATTCAACAACAAACTCAAGATTGAAAAACACCAACAAATTCAACAACCTCAACATTGAAAATCAACAACAACCTCAACATTGAAAAACACCAACAAATTCAACAACAACCTCAACATTGAAAAACACCAACAAATTCAACAACAACCTCAACGTTGAAAAACAACAACAACCTCAACATTGAAAAACACCAACAAATTCAACAACAACCTCAACATTGAAAAACAACAACAACCTCAACATTGAAAAACACCAACAAATTCAACAGCAACCTCAACATTGAAAAACAACAACAAACTCAACATTGAAAAACACCAACAAATTCAACAACAACCTCAACATTGAAAAACAACAACAACCTCAACATTGAAAAACACCAACAAATTCAACAATAACCTCAACATTGAAAAACAACAACAACCTCAACATTGAAAAACACCAACAAATTCAACAACAACCTCAACATTGAAAAACACCAACAAATTCAACAACAACCTCAACATTGAAAAACAACAACAACCTCAACATTGAAAAACACCAACAAATTCAACAACAACCTCGAAATTAAAAAACACCAACAAATTCAACAACAACCTCGACATTGAAAAACACCATCAAATTCAACAACAACCACAACATTGAAAAACACCAACAACCTCAAAATTGAAAAAACACCAACAACTTCAACAACAACCTCAACATTAAAAAACAACAACCACCTCAACATTGAAAAACACCAACAAATTCAACAACAACCTCAACATTGAAAAACACCAACAAATTCAACAACAACCTCAACATTGAAAAACAACAACAACCTGAACACTGAAAAACACCAACAAATTCAACAACAACCTCAACATTGAAAAACACAAACACTTTCAACAACGAACTCAACATTGAAAAACACCAACAAATTCAAAAACCTCCTCATTGAAAATCAACAACAACCTCAACATTGAAAAACACCAACAAATTCAACAACAACCTCAACATTGAAAAACACCAACAAATTCAACAACAATCTCAACATTGAAAAACAACAACAACCTCAACATTGAAAAACACCAACAAATTCAACAATAACCTCAACATTGAAAAACAACAACAACCTCAACATTGAAAAACACCAACAAATTCAACAACAACCTCAACATTGAAAAACACCAACAAATTCAACAACAACCTCAACATTGAAAAATAACAACAACCTCAACTTTGAAAAACACCAACAAATTCAACAACAACCTCAACATTGAAAAACAACAACAACCTCAACATTGAAAAACACCAACAAATTCAACAACAACCTCAACATTGAAAAACACCAACAAATTCAACAACAACCTCGAAACTGAAAAACACCAACAAATTCAACAACAACCTCAACATTGAAAAACAACAAGAACCTCAACATTGAAAAACACCAACAAATTCAACAACAACCTCAACATTGAAAAACAACAACAACCTCAACATTGAAAAACACCAACAAATTCAACAACAACCTCAACATTGAAAAACAACAACAACCTCAACATTGAAAAACACCAACAAATTCAACAACAACCTAAACATTGAAAAACAACAACAATCTCAACATTGAAAAACACAACAAATTCAACAACAACCTCAACTTTGAAAAACACCAACAACCTCAACATTGAAAAACACCAACAAATTCAGCAACAACCTCGACATTGAAAAACACCATCAAATTCAACAGCAACCTCAACATTGAAAAACAACAGCAACCTGAACATTGAAAAACACCAACAAATTCAACAAAAACCTCAACATTGAAAACACCAATAAATTCAACAACAACCTCAACATTTAAAAACGCCAACAAATTCAACAACAACCTCAACATTGAAAAACAACAACCTCAACATTGAAAAACACCAACAAATTCAACAAAAAATTCAACATTGAAAAACACCAACAAATTCAACAACCTCAACATTGAAAAACAACAACAACCTCAACATTGAAAAACACCAACAAATTCAACAACAACCTCAACATTGAAAAACACTAACAAATTCAACAACAACCTCAACATTGAAAAGCACCAACAAATTCAACAACAACCTCAACATTGAAAAACAACAACAACCTCAACATTGAAAAACACCAACAAATTCAACAACAACTTCAACATTGAAAAACAACAACAAACTCAACATTGAAAAACACCAACAAATTCAACAACAACCTCAACATTGAAAAACAACAACAACCTCAACATTGAAAAACACCAACAAATTCAACAATAACCTCAACATTGAAAAACAACAACAACCTCAACATTGAAAAACACCAACAAATTCAACAACAACCTCAACATTGAATAACACTAACAAATTCAACAACAACCTCAACATTGAAAAACAACAACAACCTCAACATTGAAAAACAACAACAAATTCAACAACAACCTCAACATTGAAAAACAACAACAACCTCAACATTGAGAAACACCAACAAATTCAACAACAACCTCAACATTGAAAAACATCAACAAATTCAACAACAACCTCAGCATTGAAAAACAACAGCAAGCTCAACATTGAAAAACACCAACAAATTCAACAACAACCTTAACATTGAAAAACAACAACAACCTCAACATTGAAAAACACCAACAAATTCAACAACAACTTCAACATTGAAAAACACCAAAAAATTCAACAACAACCTCGAAATTGATAAACACCAACAAATTCAACAACAACCTCAACATTGAAAAACAACAACAACCTCAACATTGAAAAGCACCAACAAATTCAACAACAACCTCAACATTGAAAAACAACAACAACCTCAACATTGAAAAACGCCAACAAATTCAACAACAACCTCAACATTGAAAAACACCAACAAATTCAACAACAACCTCAGCATTGAAAAACAACAACAACCTCAACATTGAAAAACACCAACAAATTCAACAACAACCTCAACATTGAAAAACAACAACAACCTCAACATTGAAAAACACCAACAAATTCAACAACAACCTCAACTTGGAAAAACAACAACAAATTCACCAACAATCTCGAAATTGAAAAACACCAACAAATTCAACAACAACCTCAACATTGAAAAACAACAACAACCTCAGCATTGAAAAACACCAACAAATTCAACAACAACCTCAGCTTTGAAAAACAACAACAACCTCAACATTGAAAAACACCAACAAATTCAACAACAACCTCAACATTGAAAAACAACAACCTCAACATTGAAAAACACCAAAAAATTCAACAAAAACTTCAACATTGAAAAACACCAACAAATTCAACAACAACCTCGAAATTGAAAAACACCAACAAATTCAACAACAACTTCAACATTGAAAAACACCAACAAATTCAACAACAACCTCGACATTGAAAAACACCATCAAATTCAACAACAACCTCAAGACTGAAAAACACCAACAACCTCAAAATTGAAAAAACACCAACAAATTCAACAACAACCTCAACATTTAAAAACAACAACAACCTCAACATTGAAAAACACCAACAAATTCAACAACAACCTCAACATTGAAAAACACCAACAAATTCAACAACAACCTCAACATTGAAAAACACCAACAAACTCAACAACAACCTCAACATTGAAAAACAACAACAACCTCAACATTGAAAAACACCAACAAATTCAACAACAACCTCAACATTGAAAAACACCAACAAATTCAACAACAAACTCAAGATTGAAAAACACCAACAAATTCAACAACCTCAACATTGAAAATCAACAACAACCTCAACATTGAAAAACACCAACAAATTCAACAACAACCTCAACATTGAAAAACACCAACAAATTCAACAACAACCTCAACGTTGAAAAACAACAACAACCTCAACATTGAAAAACACCAACAAATTCAACAACAACCTCAACATTGAAAAACAACAACAACCTCAACATTGAAAAACACCAACAAATTCAACAGCAACCTCAACATTGAAAAACAACAACAAACTCAACATTGAAAAACACCAACAAATTCAACAACAACCTCAACATTGAAAAACAACAACAACCTCAACATTGAAAAACACCAACAAATTCAACAATAACCTCAACATTGAAAAACAACAACAACCTCAACATTGAAAAACACCAACAAATTCAACAACAACCTCAACATTGAAAAACACCAACAAATTCAACAACAACCTCAACATTGAAAAACAACAACAACCTCAACATTGAAAAACACCAACAAATTCAACAACAACCTCAACATTGAAAAACAACAACAACCTCAACATTGAAAAACACCAACAAATTCAACAACAACCTCAACATTGAAAAACAACAACAACCTCAACATTGAAAAACACCAACAAATTCAACAACAACCTCAACATTGAAAAACAACAACAAATTCAACAACAACCTCAACATTGAAAAACAACAACAACCTCAACATTGAAAAACAACAACAAATTCAACAACAACCTGAACATTGAAAAACAACAACAACCTCAAAATTGAAAAACACCAACAAATTCAACAACATCCTCAACATTGAAAAACACCAACAAATTCAACAACAACCTCAGCATTGAAAAACAACAACAACCTCAACATTGAAAAACACCAACAAATTCAACAACAACCTCAACATTGAAAAACAACAACAACCTCAACATTGAAAAACACCAACAAATTCAACAACAACTTCAACATTGAAAAACACCAACAAATTCACCAACAATCTCGAAATTGAAAAACAGCAACAAATTCAACAACAACCTCAACATTGAAAAACAACAACAACCTCAACATTGAAAAACACCAACAAATTCAACAAAAACTTCAACATTGAAAAACACCAACAAATTCATCAACAACCTCGAAATTAAAAAACACCAACAAATTCAACAACAACTTCAACATTGAAAAACACCAACAAATTCAACAACAGCCTCGACATTGAAAAACACCATCAAATTCAACAACAACCTCAACATTGAAAAACACCTACAACCTCAAAATTGAAAAAACACCAACAACTTCAACAACAACCTCAACATTTAAAAACAACAACAACCTCAACATTGAAAAACACCAACAAATTCAACAACAACCTCAACATTGAAGAACACCAACAAATTCAACAACAACCTCAACATTGAAAAACAACAACAACCTCAACATTGAAAAACACCAACAAATTCAACAACAACCTCAACATTGAAAAACACAAACAATTTCAACAACGAACTCAAGATTGAAAAACACCAACAAATTCAAAAACCTCCTCATTGAAAATCAACAACAACCTCAACATTGAAAAACACCAACAAATTCAACAACAACCTCAACATTGAAAAACACCAACAAATTCAACAACAACCTCAACATTGAAAAACAACAACAACCTCAACATTGAAAAACACCAACAAATTCAACAATAACCTCAACATTGAAAAACAACAACAACCTCAACATTGAAAAACACCAACAAATTCAACAACAACCTCAACATTGAAAAACACCAACAAATTCAACACCAACCTCAACATTGAAAAACAACAACAACCTCAACATTGAAAAACAACAACAAATTCAACAACAACCTCAACATTGAAAAACAACAACAACCTCAACATTGAAAAACACCAACAAATTCAACAACAACCTCAACATTGAAAAACACCAACAAATTCAACAACAACCTCGAAACTGAAAAACACCAACAAATTCAACGACAACCTCAACATTGAAAAACAACAACAACCTCAACATTGAAAAACACCAACAAATTCAACAACAACCTCAACATTGAAAAACAACAACAACCTCAACATTGAAAAACACCAACAAATTCAACAACAACCTAAACATTGAAAAACAACAACAATCTCAACATTGAAAAACACAACAAATTCAACAACAACCTCAACTTTGAAAAACAGCAACAACCTCAACATTGAAAAACACCAACAAATTCAGCAACAACCTCGACATTGAAATACACCATCAAATTCAACAACAACCTCAACATTGAAAAACAACAGCAACCTGAACATTGAAAAACACCAACAAATTCAACAAAAACCTCAACATTGAAAACACCAACAAATTCAACAAGCTCAACATTTAAAAACGCCAACAAATTCAACAACAACCTCAACATTGAAAAACAACAACCTCAACATTGAAAAACACCAACAAATTCAGCAAAAAATTCAACATTGAAAAACACCAACAAATTCAACAACCTCAACATTGAAAAACAACAACAACCTCAACATTGAAAAACACCAACAAATTCAACAACAACTTCAACATTGAAAAACACCAACAAATTCACCAACAATCTCGAAATTGAAAAACACCAACAAATTCAACAACAACCTCAACATTGAGAAACAACAACAACCTCAACATTGAAAAACACCAACAAATTCAAAAACAACCTCAACTTGGAAAAACAACAACAACCTCAACATTGAAAAAGAACAACAAATTCAACAAAAACTTCAACATTGAAAAACACCAACAAATTCAACAACAACGTCAACATTGAAAAACACCAACAAATTCAACAACAATCTCGACATTGAAAAACACCATCAAATTCAACAACAACCTCAACATTGAAAAACACCAACAACCTCAAAATTGAAAAAACACCAACAACTTCAACAACAACCTCAACATTTAAAAACAACAACAACCTCAACATTGAAAAACACCAACAAATTCAACAACAACCTCAACATTGAAAAACACCAACAAATTCAACAAAAACCTCAACATTGAAAATCAACAACAACCTCAACATTGAAAAACACCAACAAATTCAACAAGAACCTCAACATTGAAAAACACCAACAATTTCAACAACAAACTCAAGATTGAAAAACACCAACAAATTCAACAACCTCCTCATTGAAAATCAACAACAACCTCAACATTGAAAAACACCAACAAATTCAACAACAACCTCAACATTGAAAAACACCAACAAATTCAACAACAACCTCAACATTGAAAAACATCAACAACCTCAACATTGAAAAACACCAACAAATTCAACAATAACCTCAACATTGAAAAACAACAACAACCTCAACATTGAAAAACACCAACAAATTCAACAACAACCTCAACATTGAAAAACACCAACAAATTCAACAACAACCTCAACATTGAAAAACAACAACAACCTCAACATTGAAAAACACCAACAGATTCAACAACAACCTCAACATTGAAAAACAACAACAACCTCAACATTAAAAAACACCAACAAATTCTACGACAACCTCAACATTGAAAAACACCAACAAATTCAACAACAACCTCGAAACTGAAAAACACCAACAAATTCAACAACATCAACATTGAAAAACAACAACAACCTCAACATTGAAAAACACCAACAAATTCAACAACAACCTCAACATTGAAAAACAACAACAACCTCAACATTGAAAAACACCATGAAATTCAACAACAACCTCAACATTGAAAAAGAACAACAACCTCAACATTGAAAAACACCAACAAATTCAACAACAACCTAAACATTGAAAAACAACAACAATCTCAACATTGAAAAACACCAACAAATTCAACAACAACCTCAACTTTGAAAAACAGCAACAACCTCAACATTGAAAAACACCAACAAATTCAGCAACAACCTCGACATTGAAAAACACCATCAAATTCAACAACAACCTCAACATTGAAAAACAACAGCAACCTGAACATTGAAAAACACCAACAAATTCAACAAAAACCTCAACATTGAAAACACCAACAAATTCAACAACAACCTCAACATTTAAAAACGCCGACAAATTCAACACCAACCTCAACATTGAAAAACAACAACCTCAACATTGAAAAACACCAACAAATTCAACAAAAAATTCAACATTGAAAAACACCAACAAATTCAACAACCTCAACATTGAAAAACAACAACAACCTCAACTTTGAAAAACACCAACAAATTCAACAACAACCTCAACATTGAAAAACACTAACAAATTCAACAACAACCTCAACATTGAAAAGCACCAACAAATTCAACAACAACCTCAACATTGAAAAACAACAACAACCTCAACATTGAAAAACACCAACAAATTCAACAACAACCTCAACATTGAAAAACACCAACAAATTCAGCAACAACCTCAACATTGAAAAACAACAACAACCTCAACATTGAAAAACACCAACAAATTCAACAATAACCTCAACATTGAAAAACAACAACAACCTCAACATTGAAAAACACGAACAAATTCAACAACAACCTCAACATTGAAAAACACCAACAAATTCAACAACAACCTCAACATTGAAAAACAACAACAACCTGAACATTGAAAAACAACAACAAATTCAACAACAACCTCAACATTGAAAAACAACAACAACCTCAACATTGAAAAACACCAAAAAATTCAACAACAACCTCAACATTGAAAAACATCAACAAATTCAACAACAACCTCAGCATTGAAAAACAACAACAACCTCAACATTGAAAAACACCAACAAATTCAACAACAACCTTAACATTGAAAAACAACAACAACCTCAACATTGAAAAACACCAACAAATTCAACAACAACTTCAACATTGAAAAACACCAAAAGATTCAACAACAACCTCGAAATTGAAAAACACCAACAAATTCAACAACAACCTCAACATTGAAAAACAACAACAACCTCAACATTGAAAAACACCAAGAAATTCAACAACAACCTCAACATTGAAAAACAACAACAACCTCAACATTGAAAAACACCAACAAATTCAACAACAACCTCAACTTTGAAAAACAGCAACAACCTCAACATTGAAAAACACCAACAAATTCAGCAACAACCTCGACATTGAAAAACACCATCAAATTCAACAACAACCTCAACATTGAAAAACAACAGCAACCTGAACATTGAAAAACACCAACAAATTCAACAAAAACCTCAACATTGATAACACCAACAAATTCAACAACAACCTCAACATTTAAAAACGCCTACAAATTCAACAACAACCTCAACATTGAAAAACAACAACCTCAACATTGAAAAACACCAACAAATTCAACAAAAAATTCAACATTGAAAAACACCAACAAATTCAACAACCTCAACATTGAAAAACAACAACAACCTCAACTTTGAAAAACACCAACAAATTCAACAACAACCTCAACATTGAAAAACACTAACAAATTCAACAACAACCTCAACATTGAAAAGCACCAACAAATTCAACAACAACCTCAACATTGAAAAACAACAACAACCTCAACATTGAAAAACACCAACAATTTCAACAACAACCTCAACATTGAAAAACACCAACAAATTCAGCAACAACCTCAACATTGAAAAACAACAACAACCTCAACATTGAAAAACACCAACAAATTCAACAATAACCTCAACATTGAAAAACAACAACAACCTCAACATTGAAAAACACCAACAAATTCAACAACAACCTCAACATTGAAAAACACCAACAAATTCAACAACAACCTCAACATTGAAAAACAACAACAACCTGAACATTGAAAAACAACAACAAATTCAACAACAACCTCAACATTGAAAAACAACAACAACCTCAACATTGAAAAACACCAAAAAATTCAACAACAACCTCAACATTGAAAAACAACAACAAATTCAACAACAACCTCAACATTGAAAAACAACAACAACCTCAACATTGAAAAACACCAAAAAATTCAACAACAACCTCAACATTGAAAAACATCAACAAATTCAACAACAACCTCAGCATTGAAAAACAACAACAACCTCAACATTGAAAAACACCAACAAATTCAACAACAACCTTAACATTGAAAAACAACAACAACCTCAACATTGAAAAACACCAACAAATTCAACAACAACTTCAACATTGAAAAACACCAACAAATTCACCAACAATCTCGAAATTGAAAAACACCAACAAATTCAACAACAACCTCAACATTGAGAAACAACAACAACCTCAACATTGAAAAACACCAACAAATTCAAAAACAACCTCAACTTGGAAAAACAACAACAACCTCAACATTGAAAAAGAACAACAAATTCAACAAAAACTTCAACATTGAAAAACACCAACAAATTCAACAACAACGTCAACATTGAAAAACACCAACAAATTCAACAACAATCTCGACATTGAAAAACACCATCAAATTCAACAACAACCTCAACATTGAAAAACACCAACAACCTGAAAATTGAAAAACACCAACAACTTCAACAACAACCTCAACATTTAAAAACAACAACAACCTCAACATTGAAAAACACCAACAAATTCAACAACAACCTCAACATTGAAAAACACCAACAAATTCAACAAAAACCTCAACATTGAAAATCAACAACAACCTCAACATTGAAAAACACCAACAAATTCAACAAGAACCTCAACATTGAAAAACACCAACAATTTCAACAACAAACTCAAGATTGAAAAACACCAACAAATTCAACAACCTCCTCATTGAAAATCAACAACAACCTCAACATTGAAAAACACCAACAAATTCAACAACAACCTCAACATTGAAAAACACCAACAAATTCAACAACAACCTCAACATTGAAAAACATCAACAACCTCAACATTGAAAAACACCAACAAATTCAACAATAACCTCAACATTGAAAAACAACAACAACCTCAACATTGAAAAACACCAACAAATTCAACAACAACCTCAACATTGAAAAACACCAACAAATTCAACAACAACCTCAACATTGAAAAACAACAACAACCTCAACATTGAAAAACACCAACAGATTCAACAACAACCTCAACATTGAAAAACAACAACAACCTCAACATTAAAAAACACCAACAAATTCTACGACAACCTCAACATTGAAAAACACCAACAAATTCAACAACAACCTCGAAACTGAAAAACACCAACAAATTCAACAACATCAACATTGAAAAACAACAACAACCTCAACATTGAAAAACACCAACAAATT
>JANJGN010000813.1:0-132500 GCA_026770705.1 Isurus oxyrinchus
TCAGGGAGATATCTGTACACTGACTGGTGTCTCTCAGTCCCTCTCTCTCAGGGAGATATCTGTACACTGACTGGTGTCTCACAGTCCCTCTCTCTCTCAGGGAGATAATCTGTACACTGACTGGTGTCTCACAGTCCCTCTCTCTCTCAGGGAGATATCTGTACACTGACTGGTGTCTCACAGTCCCTCTCTCTCTCAGGGAGATATCTGTACACTGACTGGTGTCTCTCAGTCCCCTCTCTCTCTCTCAGGGAGATATCTGTACACTGACTGGTGTCTCTTAGTCCCTCTCTCTCTCAGGGAGATATCTGTACACTGACTGGTGTCTCTCAGTCCCTCTCTCTCAGGGAGATATCTGTACACTGACTGGTGTCTCTCAGTCCCCTCTCTCTCTCAGGGAGATATCTGTACACTGACTGGTGTCTCAGTCCCCTCTCTCTCAGGGAGAAATCTGTACACTGACTGGTGTCTCTCAGTCCCTCTCTCTCTCTCAGGGAGAAATCTGTACACTGACTGGTGTCTCACAGTCCCTCTCTCTCTCAGGGAGATATCTGTACACTGACTGGTGTCTCACAGTCCCTCTCTCTGTCAGGGAGATATCTGTATACTGACTGGGTGTCTCTCAGTCCCCTCTCTCTCTCTCAGGGAGATATCTGTACACTGACTGGTGTCTCTCAGTCCCTCTCTCTCTCAGGGAGATATCTGTACACTGACTGGTATCCCTCAGTCCCTCTCTCTCTCAGGGAGATATCTGTACACTGACTGGTGTCTCTCAGTCCCTCTCTCTCAGGGAGATATCTGTACACTGACAGGTATCTCTCAGTCCCCTCTCTCTCAGGGAGAAATCTGTACACTGATTGGTGTCTCTCAGTCCCTCTCTCTCTCTCAGGGAGAAATCTGTACACTGACTGGTGTCCTCACAGTCCCTCTCTCTCTCAGGGAGATATCTGTACACTGACTGGTGTCTCTCAGTCCCCTCTCCCTCAGGGAGATATCTGTACACTGACTGGTGTCTCTCAGTCCCTCTCTCTCAGGGAGATATCTGTACACTGACTGGTGTCTCTCAGTCCCTCTCTCTCTCTCAGGGAGATATCTGTACACTGACTGGTGTCCTCTCAGTCCCTCTCTCTCACAGGGAGATATCTGTACACTGACTGGTGTCGCTCAGTCCCTCTCTCTCTCTCAGGGAGATATCTGTACACTGACTGGTGTCTCTCACTCCCCTCTCTCTCCGGGAGATATCTGTACACTGATTGGTGTCTCTCAGTCCCTCTCTCTTTCAGGGAGATATCTGTACACTGACTGGTGTCGCTCAGTCCCTCTCTCTCTCAGGGAGATATCTGTACACTGACTGGTGTTTCTCACTCCCCTCTCTCTCCGGGAGATATCTGTACACTGACTGGTGTCGCTCAGTCCCTCTCTCTCTCAGGGAGATATCTGTACACTGACTGGTGCCTCTCAGTCCCTCTCTCTCTCAGGGAGATATCTGTACACTGACTGGTGTCTCTCAGTCCCTCTCTCGCAGGGAGATATCTGTACACTGACTGGTGTCTCTCAGTCCCCTCTCTCTCAGGGAGATATCTGTACACTGACTGGTGTCTCTCAGTCCCCTCTCTCTCAGGGAGATATCTGTACACTGACTGGTGTCTCTCGGTGTGGCTCTCTCTCTCTTTCGGGAACCTATGTACATGGAGTGGTATTAATTTTTTTCTCTGCTCTCTCTCTTTCAGTTCTCGTTCTGGTTGGAGTTGGCCTGCAGGTTCATCCGAGTTCAGGTGTGTTCTGGAACCGAGTGGCTGACGCTTACCTACCGCTCATTGCTGCGCTCCCAACAGTTGTTCTGCCCCGAACCTCCGTCAACCACCTCCCACTGAGGGGTCTACCCAGCCCTGTCTGCGAGTGTCATCGCGGCAGAGACCAACAGATGTTTGAACACTGGGGGGGGCAGAAATTAAGGGGGGGCGCGGGGAAGGTGGAGTCAAGGTGAAGATTCCCGGGGCTGAATGTCCTGATCTCCACCTGGTGACTTTCCCCCAGTCACAGTGGCGAGTCCCTCACCCTCACGGAGTGTTCCCATCGCTGCCCCTCCACCACTACCCTCTGCACTCTGGGTTCCCACCCCCCCCACCCCTCCCCCTCTCCCCCTCCCCTCCTCCTCCCAGCCGCTCACCACCCCCCACAACCCCTCCGACATGTTATAATTCCGGTCTGTACACTCTCTCTCTTTCCTTCTCTGCAGGTGTGTCCAGTGCAATATTCTTCGTTCCGGGATTTCTCCTGCTGATCCCAGGAGGTGAGTTAGTGATCGAGCCGGGGGCCAGTGAGCTGCTTGCTGTGCGCTCTCGTGGATGCAAGAACACGCCCTCCTCAAACACCGCAACACAGAAACTAGGAGCAGGAGTAGACTATTCGGCCCCCTCGAGCCTGCTCCACCATTCAATATGGTCACGGCTGACCCTCTCTCAACTCCGTACTCCCGCTCTCTCCCCGTACCCCTGGATGCCTTTAGAGTCTAGAAGTCTGTCTGCTTCGTTCTTAAATATATTCAGTGGCTTGTCCTCCACAGCCTCTGTGGTGGAGAATTTCCACAGGTTCACCACCCTCTGAGTGAAGCAGTTTCTCCTCATTCTCAGTCTTAAATGGACTCCTGAGACTGTGATCCCTTGGTCTAGACCCCCTCCCACAGCCGGGGGGAAACATCCTCCCTGCGGCCGGTCCGTCCATCCCTGCGGCCGGTCCGTCCGTCCCTGCGGCCGGTCCGTCCAACCCTGCGGCCGGTCCGTCCATCCCTGTCAGAATTTTATACGTTTCAATGAGATTCCCCTCTCATTTTTCTAAACTCTAGCGAATGCAGGCCCCTCCCCACCAGCTAGAGGAAACACCCTCCCTATATCCAGTCTGTCCATCCCTGTCCGAATGTTATGTTTCAATGAGATCCCCTCTCATCCTTCTAAACTCCAGTGAATACAGGCCTAGTCGGCCTGATCTCTCCTCATACGACAATCCTGCCATCCCAGGAATCAGTCTGGTGAACATCTGCTGCCCTCCCTCTATGGCAAGTACATCCTTTCTTAGATAAGGAGACCAAAACTTGCACACAATACTCCAGGTGTGGTCTCACCAAGGCCCTGTACAGCTGCAGTAAGACAACCTTGGCTCCTGTACTCAAGTCCTCTGGCAATGAAGGCCAACATCCCATTTGCCTCCTTAACTGCTTGCTGCACCTGCATGCTTGCTTTCAGTGACTGGTGTACAAGGACACCCAGGTCCCTTTGTACATCCACATTTCCCAATCTATCACCATTTAAATAATACTCTGCCATTCTGCTTTTCCTATCAAAGTGGATAACTTCACACTTGTCCACGTTTTACTGCATCTGCCATGTGTTTGCCCACTCACCCAACCTGTGTAAATCACCTTGAAGCCTCTTAACCCCCTCCTCACCACTCAACGTTCCCAAGTTTCATGTCCTCAGCAAACTTGGAAATGTTACATTTGGTTCCCCCATCCAAATCATTGATATATATTGTGCATAGCTGGGGGCCCAAGCACTGATCCCTGCGGTACCCCACTAGTCACCACCTGCCACTCTGAAAAAGACCCATTTATTCCTACTCTCTGTTTCCTGTCTGCTAACCAATTCTCAACCCATGCCAATATATTACCCTCAATCCCATTGGCTTTAATTTTACCACCCTAAGCTCTTATGTAGGACTTTATCAAAAGCTTTCTGAAAATCCAAATACACCACATCCACTGGTTCTCCCTTATCTATTCTGCTAGTTACATCCACAAAAAACTCCAGGGGGTTTGTCAAACGTGATTTCCCTTTCGTAAGCCCACATCGACTTTATCTAATCCTGTTGATATTTTCTAAGTGTCCTGTTATCACATCCTTTATAATAGACTCTGGCATTTTCCCTACTGCAGGTGTTAGGCTAACTGGTCTGTAATTCGCTGCTTTGTCTCTCCCTCCTTTTTGAAATAGTGGGGTTAGATTTACCACCCTCCAATCCGCTGGGATGGTTCCAGAATCTGTCGAATTTTGGAAGATGACAACCAATGCATCCACTACTTCCATGGCCACCTCCTTTTAGTGCCCTGCAAGGCAGATTATCAGGGCCCTGGGGATTTTTAAGTTTTCAGTCCCATTAATTTCTCCAGCACTATTGTTTTAGTAATAGTAATTTCCTTCAATTCCTCCTTCTCACTAGACCCCTGGTTCCCTAGTATTTCTGGGAAGTTATGTATCTTCCTCCATGAAGACAGAACTAAAGTAGTTATTTAATTGCTCTGACACTTCCTTGTTCTCTATTGCATGTTCTCCTGTTCCAGACTGTAAGGGACCTACATTTGTCTTCACCAATCTTTTCTCTTCCTACATGCTTATCGAAGCTTCTACAGCCCCCTTATATGTTCCTTGCAAGTTTACTCTCATGCTCCATTTTTCCCCCTCTTAATCAATCCCTTGGTCCTCTTTTGCTGAATTCTAAACTGCTCCCAATCCTCAGGCTTGCTACTTCCAGCAACTTTATATGACTCTTCTTCGGATCTAATACTATCCTTAATTTATTTTGTTAGTCATGGGGTACCACAGGGATCAGTGCTTGGGCCCCCAGCTATGCACAATATATATCAATGATTTGGATGGGGGAACCAAATGTAACATTTCCAAGTTTGCTGAGGACATGAAACTTGGGAACGTTGAGTGGTGAGGAGGGGGTTAAGAGGCTTCAAGGTGATTTACACAGGTTGGGTGAGTGGGCAAACACATGGCAGATGCAGTAAAACGTGGACAAGTGTGAAGTTATCCACTTTGATAGGAAAAGCAGAATGTCAGAGTATTATTTAAATGGTGATAGATTGGGAAATGTGGATGTACAAAGGGACCTGGGTGTCCTTGTACACCAGTCACTGAAAGCAAGCATGCAGGTGCAGCAAGCAGTTAAGGAGGCAAATGGGATGTTGGCCTTCATTGCCAGAGGACTTGAGTACAGGAGCCAAGGATGTCTTACTGCAGCTGTACAGGGCCTTGGTGAGACCACACCTGGAGTATTGTGTGCAAGTTTTGGTCTCCTTATCTAAGAAAGGATGTACTTGCCATAGAGGGAGGGCAGCAATTGTTCACCAGACTGATTCCTGGGATGGCAGGATTGTCGTATGAGGAGAGATCGGGCCGACTAGGCCTGTATTCACTGGAGTTTAGAAGGATGAGAGGGGATCTCATTGAAACATAACATTCGGACAGGGATGGACAGACTGGATATAGGGAGGATGTTTCCTCTAGCTAGTGGGGAGGGGGGGTGGGGGGGGGTGCTAGAACAAGGGGTCACAATCTCAGGATACAGGGTAGACCATTTGGGACTGAGATAAGGAGAAACCTCTTCACTCAGAGAGTGGTGAACCTGTGGAATTCTCTACCCCAGAGGCTGCGGAGGCCAAGTCACTGAATATATTTAAGAAGGAAATAGATTTCTAGACTCTAAAGGCATCAAGAGGTTTGGGGAGAGAGCGGGAGTACAGAGCTGAGATAGAGGATCAGCCATGATCATATTGAATGGCAGAACAGTCTCGAAGGGCCGATTGGCCCACTCCTGCTCCTAGTTTCTGTGTTACTGTGTCTTTATATATACTGTGTTCATACAGTGGTTAATGTGTATGCTCTCTCCCCCTCCCTCTCCCTCTTGCCCCCCCCCCCCTCTCTCTCTCTCAGTATACCACGTGATCTACATCTACTGCGCTCTGAAAGGGAAGACTGGATATCGTTTTTTCTACCTCCCATATTTCGAGAAGTGAGGACAGCCTCCGGAGTAAGGAAACACTTGCTGTGCCATGAACGGGATTGTCAGACGGAGAGGGACCAGGACATCGGACAGCACTGTAGATAGTTGTGCCCTCGGTTCGCTCATATCTTCCAATGTCTCGACTGGTGAAGGGTTGTCGATTTCACAGTGATTTCTCGTCAAAATTACACTTTCCAAAATGACAGCTCCAGCCTCACACCTCTCCATCCCTCCCTCCTTTCCCCATTCAGTCCATCTCAACCTTTTCCCCCTCCCTCCCTTCCTGCCTCTTTCATTCTCCTCCCTTCCCTCACTCTGTCCTTTGGCGCTCTCTCTCTCACTCCTGCCTGCTGTCGTTGTCTGTCTCTCTGTCCCTGTCGTTGTCTGTCTCTCTGTCCCTGTCGTTGTCTGTTTCTCTGTCCCTGTCGTTGTCTGTCTCTCTGTCCCTGTCGTTGTCTGTCTCTGTCCCTGTCGTTGTCGCTCTCTCTGTCCCTGTCGTTGTCGCTCTCTCTGTCCCTGTCGTTGTCTGTCTCACTGTCCCTGTCGTTGTCTGTCTCACTGTCCCTGTCGTTGTCTGTCTCTGTCCCTGTCGTTGTCGCTCTCTCTGTCCCTGTCGTTGTCGCTCTCTCTGTCCCTGTCGTTGTCTGTCTCACTGTCCCTGTCGTTGTCGCTCTCTCTGTCCCTGTCGTTGTCGCTCTCTCTGTCCCTGTCGTTGTCGCTCTCTCTGTCCCTGTCGTTGTCTGTCTCTCTGTCCCTGTCGTTGTCTGTCTCTCTGTCCCTGTCGTTGTCTCTCTCTCTGTCCCTGTCGTTGTCTGTCTCTCTGTCCCTGTCTCTGTCTCCCTCTCTGTCTCTGTCTTTCTCTCTCTCTCTCTTTGTCTCTGTGTGTCTCTCTCTCTATTTCTCTCTTTGTCTCTGTCTCTCTCCCTCTCTCTCTTTGTGTGTCTCTCTCTTTGTGTCTCTGTCTGTCTCTGTCTGTCTCTGTCTGTCTCTGTCTGTCTCTGTCTGTCTCTGTCTGTCTCTGTCTGTCTCTGTCTGTCTCTGTCTGTCTCTCTCTCTCTCTGTCTCTCTCTCTCTCTGTCTCTCTGTCTCTGTCTTTCTGTCGCCCTCTCCCTCCCTCTCTCCCCCTCCACTACCCATGTACTAATCCGAGTGTGTCTGGCTGATTGCTGTGATTCGAAGGTGCTGAGGATTTGCTCCTCATATTCTCTTGGATGTAAATGATCAGCTGTGTTTATAATAGAGGGAATTCAATCACTGGAGCCCGGAGTTATCTTCCTGATCTTGCTGTGTGCAAACTGGCTGCTGCAGGTCCGATGTCACCACAGTCGGCAGCTTAAAAAAAAACTACTTCAGGAGCTGTGAAAGGCTGAGGGTCGTCCTGAGGGGGGGGTGAGAGGCTGAGGGTCGTCCTGAGGGGGGGGGGGCGAGAGGCTGAGGGTCGTCCTGAGGGGGGGTGAGAGGCTGAGGGTCATCCTGAGGGGGGGTGAGAGGCTGAGGGTCGTCCTGAGGGGGGGGGGGCGAGAGGCTGAGGGTCGTCCTGAGGGGGGGGGGGGCGAGAGGCTGAGGGTCGTCCTGAGGGGGGGGGGCGAGAGGCTGAGGGTCGTCCTGAGGGGGGGGGCGAGAGGCTGAGGGTCGTCCTGAGGGGGGGGGGCGAGAGGCTGAGGGTCGTCCTGAGGGGGGGGGGCGAGAGGCTGAGGGTCGTCCTGAGGGGGGGGGCGAGAGGCTGAGGGTCGTCCTGAGGGGGGGGCGAGAGGCTGAGTGTCGTCCTGAGGGGGGGGGCGAGAGGCTGAGGGTCGTCCTGAGGGGGGGGGCGAGAGGCTGAGGGTCGTCCTGAGGGGGGGGGGGGCGAGAGGCTGAGGGTCGTCCTGAGGGGGGGGGGCGAGAGGCTGAGGGTCGTCCTGAGGGGGGGGGGGTGAGAGGCTGAGGGTCGTCCTGAGGGGGGGGGGGGGGCGAGAGGCTGAGGGTCGTCCTGAGGGGGGGGGCGAGAGGCTGAGGGTCGTCCTGAGGGGGGGGGCGAGAGGCTGAGGGTCGTCCTGAGGGGGGCGAGAGGCTGAGGGTCGTCCTGAGGGGGTGACAGACGCTGGTGAAACAGGACAGCTTTCTTAGTCCCAAACACTCCTCCTATCAGCCCTACCCTCTCTCTCTCTTACCCCACCGCCCCCCCCCCTCCCCCTCCCTGCCCCACCTCTTTCCTCTCCCTTTTCCGCCTATCCTTGCCCGTCACTCTCCCCGGGACAGACTGCTCTCCTCCTCCTGCCCCCCGCTCTCTATTGGATTGTTCACAGCACACACAGACATCGCTGCCCCTTTGCCTCTTTATTCACAGTCTCCGACTTGGTGCGATACATTTAAATCAGGGAGACTTCCAGCAAAACTGCTCCTCGGACACCCAGTTCACCAGTCACCGTGTTTACCGGGTGTGGGTCGATCTCCCACCCCCGTGGAAGGTTCTGGAAGAGGAGGTTGGGGTCCCCTCCCGAGCGTGTTGTGTGAGGCGCTGGGATCTGTCCATCGCCGAGGTCTCATTCCCATCTTTTCCCCGTCTCCCTGGTGAGTTCCGCATCCTCGGGGTAGACTCCACTGTCGCACTGGGCCCCTGAACTTCGGCCCCGTGTCGGGAGAGTCGCCTGTCCTAGCGGGAAGACAGCATCATGACGAACTCTGTCGGGGGGGACGCAAAGGCCAAGTTAACGCACGAGCAAACAAAGCCGTCTCGTGGCCGACTTCCAGCACACCCACCGTCCCACTCCTGCTGCTAACGTGCTGGGCTCGCAACCTCAGGAACTGAGGCCAAACCCAGAGGGAGCTTTACTCTGTATCTCACCCCGTGCTGTACCTGTCCTGGGAGTGTTTGATGGGGACAGTGTAGAGGGAGATTTACTCTGTATCTAACCCCGTGCTGTACCTGTCCTGGGAGTGTTTGATGGGGACAGTGTAGAGGGAGCTTTACTCTGTATCTAACCCCGTGCTGTACCTGTCCTGGGTGTGTTTGATGGGGACAGTGTAGAGGGAGCTTTACTCTGTATCTAACCCCGTGCTGTACCTGTCCTAGGAGTATTTGATGGGGACGGTGTAGAGGGAGCTTTACTCTGTATCTAACCCCGTGCTGTACCTGTCCTGGGAGTGTTTGATGGGGACAGTGTAGAGGGAGCTTTACTCTGTATCTGACCCCGTGCTGTACCTGTCCTGGGAGTGTTTGATGGGGACAGTGTAGAGTGAGCTTTACTCTGTATCTAACCCCTTGCTGTACCTATCCTGGGAGTGTTTGATGGGGACAGTGTAGAGGGAGCTTTACTCTGTATCTAACCCCGTGCTGTACCTGTCCTGGGAGTGTTTGATGGGGACGGTGTAGAGGGAGTTTTACTCTGTGTCTGACCCCGTGCTGTACCTGTCCTAGGAGTGTTTGATGAGTGTAGAGGGAGCTTTACTCTGTATCTAACCCCGTGCTGTACCTGTCCTGGGAGTGTTTGATGGGTACAGTGTAGAGTTGGACTCACCATCAAAGTCGACCTGCCTGTCTCCATTCAGATCGATATCTCGGAGCATCTCCTCTATCTCTTTGCGTTGAAGTTTCTCCCCCAGGAGATGGTTAATGGCTCTCTCAAGCTCAGAGATACAGATCAGTCCATCGCCATCTGAGTCAAACTGAGGAACAGAAAAATAATTCAGTACTGAGGAAGTGCCGCACTGTCGCATGGTCAGTTCTGAGGGAGGGTCAGTACTGAGGGAGCGCCGCACTGTCGGAGGGTCAGCGCTGAGGGAATGCCGCACTGTCGGAGGGTCAGTACTGAGGGAGTGCTGCACTGTCGGAGGGTCAGCGCTGAGGGAATGCCGCACTGTCGGAGGATGCGCGCTGTGGGAATGCCGCACTGTCGGAGGGTGCGCGCTGTGGGAGCGCTGCACTGTCGGAGGGTGCGCACTGTGGGAGCGCCGCACTGTCGGAGGGTGGGCGCTGTGGGAGCGCCGCAGTGTCTGAGATCCCATCTTTCAGAATGGAACATTAAACCGGGACCCTGCCTGGCCTTTCGGGTGGAAGTGAAGGATCCCAGCGGCAATATTGGATGAAGGACAGGCCGGTGACTTCCTCGGGTCTTTGGCCCGATATTTATCCTTCAGCCAACATCAGTTTTAACCCAAAATAAAGTCCCACAGCCTGGTCATTTCTCACATTGCTGTTTGTGGGAGCTTGCTGTGCACAAATTGGTTGCCGATTTGCCCCCATTCCAAACATAACTGCTTCAGGAAGGAAACTATCCCATAGGTGGCACCTTCGGACCCACCGAACCTGTTTACGATGCGCTCTCCGTCCTCATGAACCTGTTTACGATGCGCTCTCCGTCCTCATGAACCTGTTTACGATGTGCTCTCTGTCCTCATGAACCTGTTTACGATGTGCTCTCCGTCCTCATGAACCTGTTTATGATGTGCTCTCGGTCCTCATGAACCTGTTTACGATGTGCTCTCCGTCCTCATGAACCTGTTTACGATGTGCTCTCCGTCCTCATGAACCTGTTTACGATGTGCTCTCCGTCCTCATGAACCTGTTTACGATGTGCTCTCCGTCCTCATGAACCTGTTTACGATGTGCTCTCCGTCCTCATGAACCTGTTTACGATGTTCTCTCCGTCCTCATGAACCTGTTTACGATGTGCTCTCCGTCCTCCCGAACCTGTTTACGATGCAACTCTCCGTTCTCATGAACCTGTTTACGATGCGCTCTCCGACCTCATGAACCTGTTTATGATGCGCTCTCTGT
This sequence comes from Isurus oxyrinchus, assembly GCA_026770705.1. Classification (NCBI taxonomy): domain Eukaryota; kingdom Metazoa; phylum Chordata; class Chondrichthyes; order Lamniformes; family Lamnidae; genus Isurus; species Isurus oxyrinchus. Next base: position 10,541 of record JANJGN010000813.1, read on the forward strand.
CCTCCTGAACCTGTTTACGATGCACTCTCCATCCTCATGAACCTGTTTACGATGTGCTGTCTGACCTCATGAACCTGTTTACGATGTGCTGTCTGACCTCATGAACCTGTTTACGATGTGCTGTCTGACCTCATGAACCTGTTTACGATGCACTCTCCGACCTCATGAACCTGCTAATGATGCACTGTCCAACCTCATGAACCTGTTTACAATGCACTCTCCAACCTCCTGAACTTGTTTACGACGCACTGTTGGACCTCATGAACCTGTTTACGATGCATTCTCTGACCTCATGAACTTGATTACGATGCGCTCTCCAACTTCATGAACCTATTTACAACGTGCTCTCTGACCTCATGAACCTGTTTACGGCGCACTGTCTGACCTCCTGAACCTGTTTACGGCGCGCTCTCCATCATGAACCTGTTTACAATGCACTCTCCGACCTCATGAACCTGTTTACGACGCGCTCTCCGACCTCATGAATCTGTTTACGACGCGCTCTCCATCATGAACCTGTTTACAATGCACTCTCCGACCTCATGAACCTGTTTACGACGCGCTCTCCGACCTCATGAACCTGTTTACGATGCGCTCTCCATCCTCATGAACCTGTTTACGATGTGCTCTCCGTCCTCATGAACCTGTTTACGATGCGCTCTCCGTCCTCATGAACCTGTTTACGATGTGCTCTCTGTCCTCATGAACCTGTTTACGATGTGCTCTCCGTCCTCATGAACCTGTTTACGATGTGCTCTCCGTCCTCATGAACCTGTTTACGATGTGCTCTCTGTCCTCATGAACCTATTTACGATGTGCTCTCCGTCCTCATGAACCTGTTTACGATGTGCTCTCCGTCCTCATGAACCTGTTTACGATGTGCTCTCCGTCCTCATGAACCTGTTTACGATGTGCTCTCCGTCCTCATGAACCTGTTTATGATGTGCTCTCCGTCCTCATGAACCTGTTTATGATGTGCTCTCCGTCCTCATGAACCTGTTTACGATGTGCTCTCCATCCTCCCGAACCTGTTTACGATGCAACTCTCCGTTCTCATGAACCTGTTTACGATGCGCTCTCCGTCCTCATGAACCTGTTTACGATGCGCTCTCCGACCTCATGAACCTGTTTATGATGCGCTCTCCGTCCTTATGAACCTGTTTACGATGCACTCTCCATCCTCATGAACCTGTTTACGATGTGCTGTCTGACCTCATGAACCTGTTTACGATGTGCTGTCTGACCTCATGAACCTGTTTACGATGTGCTGTCTGAGCTCATGAACCTGTTTACGACACACTGTCTGACCTCATGAACCTGTTTACGATGCGCTCTCCGACCTCATGAACCTGCTAATGATGCACTGTCCAACCTCATGAACCTGTTTACGACACACTGTTGGACCTCATGAACCTGTTTACGATGCACTCTCTGACCTCATGAACTTGATTACGATGCGCTGTCCAACTTCATGAACCTATTTACAACGTGCTCTCCGACCTCATGAACCTGTTTACGGCGCACTGTCTGACCTCCTGAACCTGTTTACGGCGCGCTCTCCATCATGAACCTGTTTACAATGCACTCTCCGACCTCATGAACCTGTTTACGATGCGCTCTCCGACCTCATGAACCTGTTTATGATGCGCTCTCTGTCCTCCTGAACCTGTTTACGATGCACTCTCCATCCTCATGAACCTGTTTACGATGTGCTGTCTGACCTCATGAACCTGTTTACGATGTGCTGTCTGACCTCATGAACCTGTTTACGATGTGCTGTCTGACCTCATGAACCTGTTTACGATGCACTCTCCGACCTCATGAACCTGCTAATGATGCACTGTCCAACCTCATGAACCTGTTTACAATGCACTCTCCAACCTCCTGAACCTGTTTGCGACGCACTGTTGGACCTCATGAACCTGTTTACGATGCACTCTCTGACCTCATGAACTTGATTACGATGCGCTCTCCAACTTCATGAACCTATTTACAACGTGCTCTCTGACCTCATGAACCTGTTTACGGCGCACTGTCTGACCTCCTGAACCTGTTTACAACGCGCTCTCCATCATGAACCTGTTTACGATGTGCTCTCCGACATCATGAACCTGTTTACGACGCGCTCTCCATCATGAACCTGTTTACGATGTGCTCTCCGACATCATGAATCTGTTTACGACGCGCTCTCCATCATGAACCTGTTTACAATGCACTCTCCGACCTCATGAACCTGTTTACGACGCACTCTCCGACCTCATGAACCTGTTTACGATGCGCTCTCCATCCTCATGAACCTGTTTACGACGCGCTCTCCATCATGAACCTGTTTACGACGCGCTCTCCATCATGAACCTGTTTACGATGCACTCTCCGACCTCATGAACCTGTTTACGACACGCTGTCCGATCTCATGAACCTGTTTACGACGCCCTCCTGGACCTCTGGAGATGGCCTGGGGATGCTGGAGTATTTGGAGATCGTTTGTCGCTCCTGTGGATGAGGGTCTGAGGCCAGTTTGCTCCTGTCCTGAGATATTGGACCTGATTCCCTGTCACCATCCTATCTTCAGCTGGAACTCTGCTCCAGTTCGGAAGGAAGCTTTTCCAACTGAATTCATGGAAAGACATCATCTCTGGATCACAGAAAGCGGCCATTCGGCCCATCAGGTTCCTACTGGTGTTTCTGCTCCACACGCGCCTCCTCCCAGCCCCTCCTCATCTCCCCCCATCACCATATCCTTCTCTCCCTGTTTCCCTCGTGTTTATCCAGCTTCCCTCCCCCTTAAACAATCGACACTCTTCCCCTCGTCCACTCCCTGTGGGAGCCAGTTTCACATTCTCCCCCCACCACCCCCTCTCTGGGTAAGGAACTTGCTCCTGAATTCCCCATTGGATTTATGAGTGACTGTCTTACTCTGACAGCCCCCTCATTCTGGTCTCTCCCCCACCACCCCCACACAGCCAGACCCATCGTCTCTACATCGACCCCATCCAAACCCTTTCAGAGTCTTAAAGATCTCGACCAGGTCACCCCCTCAGCCTTCTCTTTTCCAGAGAACAGAGCCCCGGACTGTTCAATCCTTCCTGATGGTTATAATCTCTCCATTCTCGTATCATTCAGGCCTTCTCCAGTGCTTGTATAACCTTTTTATAATATGGAAACCAGGACTGTGTACAGTGCTCCGAGTGTGGTCTATCCGAGGGATACGGAGACCGGAACTGTGCACAGTGCTCCGAGTGTGGTCTAACTGTGGGATATGGAGACCGGAATCATGCACAGTGCTCCGAGTGTGGTCTAACCAAGGGATACGGAGACCGGAACTGTGCACGGTGCTCCGAGGGTGATCTAATCGAGGGATACAGAGACCGGAACTGTGCACAGTGCTCCGAGTGTGGTATATCCGAGGGATACGGAGACCGGAACTGTGCACGGTGCTCCGAGTGTGGTCTACCTGAGGGAAACGGAGACCAGAACTGTGTACAGTGCTCCGATTGTGGTCTATCCGAGGGATACGGAGACCGGAACTGTGCACAGTGTTCCGAGTGTGGTCTAACCGAGGGATACGGAGATCAGAACTGTACACACTGCTCAGAGTGTGGTCTAACTGAGGGATACGGAGACCAGAACTGTGCACAGTGCTCCGAGTGTGGTCTATCCGAGCGATACGGTGATCAGAACTGTGCACAGTGTGGTCTAAAGTAAGGATACAGAGAATGGAACTGTGCACAGTGCTCCCAGTGTGGTCTAACCAACGTTCAATGCAATCTGATCCTAACTCTCTAATTATCACTCATTCCCTCTGGAAATGACCCAAGGATCGGTTTCCTTTTATGACCCCCTTAGCTTGTCACTAATTTTGAACTCCATCTTTATCTCCACATCCCTCTCCCCTCTAGCCCATTTAGACACCTCTTGCCATTCTGCAGTTTATGTAGCTCCCACAGCACAGTTAGATTGGCAGTTTCAGGAGTTTGACCCAGTGACGATGAAGAATTCGTGATATAAATTTATAAATACTGTGGATACAAGAGCAGGTCAGAGGCTGGGAATCCTGCGACTAGTAACTCACCTCCTGACTCCCCAAAGCCTGTCCACCATCTACAAGGCACAAGTCAGGAGTGTGATGGATACTCCCCACTTGCCTGGATGAGTGCAGCTCCCACAACACTCAAGAAGCTCGACACCATCCAGGACAAAGCAGCCCCGCTCGATCGACACCCCATCCACAAACATTCACTCCCTCCACCACCGACGCACAGTAGCAGCAGTGTGTGTACCATCTACAAGATGCACTGCAGCAACTCACCAAGGCTCCTTCGACAGCACCTTCCAAACTCACGACCACTACCATCTAGAAGGACAAGGGCAGCAGACACATGGGGAACACCACCACCTGGAAGTTCCCCTCCAAGCCACTCACCATCCTGACTTGGAAATATATCGGCCGTTCCTTCACTGTCGCTGGGTCAAAATCCTGGAACTCCCTCCCTAACAGCGCTGTGGGTGTACCTACACCACACGGACAAAATCCTGGAACTCCCTCCCTAACAGCACTGTGGGTGTACCTACACCACACGGGACAAAATCCTGGAACTCCCTCCCTAACAGCGCCGTGGGTGTACCTACACCACACGGACAAAATCCTGGAACTCCCTCCCTAACAGCGCTGTGGGTGTACCTACACCACATGGGGACAAAATCCTGGAACTTCCTCCCTAACAGCGCTGTGGGTGTACCTACACCACACGGACAAAATCCTGGAACTCCCTCCCTAACAGCACTGTGTGTGTACCTACACCACACTGACAAAATCCTGGAACTCCCTCTCTAACAGCGCTGTGGGTGTACCTACACCACACGGACAAAATCCTGGAACTCCCTCCCTAACAGCACTGTGGGTGTACCTACACCACACGGGGACAAAATCCTGGAACTCCCTCCCTAACAGCGCCGTGGGTGTACCTACACCACACGGGGACTGCAGCGGCTCAAGAAGGCAGCTCACCCACCGCCTTCTCAAGGGGCAATTAGGGACGGGAAATAAATGCTGGGCCCGGCCAGCGACAGCCCACATCCTGAGAAATTAATAAAATAAATATATTTCCATGTAAGGATGCTGAGAGTCATGGGAACTGCAGGTGGTGGTGTTCCCAAGTGGGAGGTCTTAATAGTGAGGGTATGGAGGAGATTCACCAGAACGTTCCCAGGTTTTGAGGGACTTCAGTGACGTGGAGAGATTGGAGAAGCTGGGATTGTTCTCCTGGGAGCAGAGAAGGCTGAGGGGGAGATTGAATCGAGGCTTCGAAATCCCGAGGGGGTTCCCGATCGAGTGAACGAGGGGAAGGTGTTTCCAGTGGCAGGAGGGTGGGGAAGCGGAGGGAATCGGGAAAGGGAGCAGAGGGGGAGATGAGGAGAATTGTTTATTTCCCACACAGCGAGTTGTTGTGATCTGGAAGACGCTGCCGGAAAGGGCGGTGGCAGATTCCACAGGGGGACCCTCGAAAGGGGCAACTGGAGAAATACTTGAAGGAGAAAAGTTTACAGGGATACGGGGGGAGAGGGGAGGGGGAGAGAGCAGAGGGGGGAGTGTGGGATTAATTGGATAGGTCTTTCAGAGAGCCAGCACAGGCTGGATGGGCTGAATGGCCCATTGCTGTGCTGTTTCGCTCTGTAACTCTTCACAATTTGGATTTCGATGTTCAGGGAATCTGTCTGGCTCTTGCTGTTCATCGGGAGAGGCTCCCTCCGAATTTCTGAAACTCTCGGTACAGTTTTTCAGACGCCTATCCCTCGGACACCGGAGGTGGGTTGGTCGCTTGGCCTTTCCTCTACCTCTTGCTGAGGGGCTGAAGGTTCTCGCTGGGGTCTGTGGGGGTGCTGGGGAGGTTTTTCTGCTACTCGCTCCATTAGCTGGAGGTCACAGAGGATGAGTTTAACTCCTTGTTAGCCCAGCTGCTGCATTCTTTCAGGCCATGCAGTTATCACACGGTCAGAGTATCAAACACTCTGTCTCTCTCTCTCAGAGTGGTAGAGAGACCCCCAGGAGCCATGTTAGAAATCCTTTCTATCCCTCTCTCTGTCCCTCTCTCTCTCTGTTTGTGTTTGTCTGTCTCTCTCTCTCTCTCTCTCTCTTCCTATCTCTGTCTCTCTCTGTCTGTGTCTCTCTCCCGCTCTCTCTGTCCCTCTCTCTCTCTCTCTGTCTCTCTCACTGTCCCTTTCTATCTGTCCCTCTCTCTTTGTCTCTCTCTCTCTCTGTCTCTCTCGATCTGTCTCTCTTTCTCTGTCTGTCCCTCTCTCTGCCTCTGTCCCTGTCCCTCTCTCTGTCTCCCTCCCTCTCTCTCTGTCTATGTCTCTGTCACTCTGTCTCTCTCTCTCTCTCACTCCGTGTCTGTCTCTGTCTCTCTCTCTGTCTCTCTCCTGCTCTCTCTCTCTCTGTCCCCCTCTCTCTGTCCCCCTCTCTCTGTCCCCCTCTCTCTGTCCCTCTCTCTCTGTCCCCCTCTCTCTGTCCCCCTCTCTCTGCCTCTGTCTCTGTCCCTCTCTGTCTCCCTCCCTCTCTCTCTGTCTATGTCTCTGTCACTCTGTCTCTCTCTCTCTCTCACTCCATGTCTGTCTCTGTCTCTCTCTCTGTGTCTCTCTCCTGCTCTCTCTCTCTCTGTCCCCCTCTCTCTGTCCCCCTCTCTCTGTCCCCCTCTCTCTGTCCCCCTCTCTCTGTCCCCCTCTCTCTGTCCCCCTCTCTCTGTCCCCCTCTCTCTGTCTCTGTCTCTCTGTCTCTGTCTCTCTCCCTTTGTCTGTCTCTCTGTCTCACTCTGTGTCTGTCTCTGTCTCTTTCTCTCTCTGTCTCTCTCTCCCTCTCTCTGTCTGTCTTTCTGTCTGTCTGTCTCTCTCTCTCTGGCCCTGGACGAGATTGATTTATTATTTTCTACGATCAGCTCCCTTTCCTTGTTTCGAGGCGTTTGGAACAAGTTATTCACTGTAACTGCAGCGTGGGTTTCAAACACTCCCAGGACCCCCCTCCCCTCCCCTCCCCTCCCCTCCCCTCCCACCCGCTTTGAGAAATAAGGCAAACTAACCAAATACCTAATCTCTCAAAATAATTAAACTGACTGAGTACCAAAGCGGACCAAGGAGTGAAGTCAACCGTCTATATCTAACAATAATCTAACAGCTCACTGACCCAGCTCAACTGGTTCAACAGACCTGTCAGCATAGTTATAGCTCACAGAGTAACAGGGACAGCAGCACTGTTGGAGATGGAATTGGCTGAGTGATAGGAAACAGAGTGTGGATGGTTAATGGGGTGTTTTCAGGGCTGGAGGAAGGATTGTCCAGGCTCCAGAGGGGGCTCGGTATTGCGATCCTTGCTTTCCCCGATGTATATTGAATGATCTAGACCTCAGTGTACGGGGGACAATTTCAAAATTTGCGGGTGATTCAGAACCTGGAGGCATTGTAACCTGTGAGGGGCGGACAGTGTGGAACTTCAGGAGGACATGGACAAGCTGGTGGAGTGGACAGACAGGTGGCAGATGCAGTTCAGTGTGGGGAAGTGTGAATGATTCATTTTGGTGAGAAGAACATGGAGAGACAATATAAAATAAAGGGTACAATTCTAAAGGGGGTGCAGGAGCAGAGGGACCTGGGGGTATATGTACATAAATCACTGAAAGTGACAGGACAGGTTGAGTGAGCGGGTAATAAAGCAGACAGCATCCTGGGCTTTATTAATAGGGGCACAGAGTACAAGAGCAGGGAGGTTATGTTAAACGTGTATAAAACACTGGTTCAATCCCAACTGGAGTATTGTGTCCAGTTCTGGGCTCCACGCTTTAGGAAGGATGTGAAGGCTTTAGACAGAGAGAGTGTGGAAAAGATTGACGAGAATGGTTCCAGGGATGAGGGACTTCAGTGACGTGGAGAGATTGGAGAAGCCGGGACTGTTCTCCTCGGAGGAGAGAAGGTTGAGAGGAGATTTGATCGAGGCGTTCGAAATCATGAGGGGTCTGGACAGAGTCGATAGGGAGAAACTGTTCCCATTGGTGGAAGGATCGAGAACCAGAGGGACACAGATTTAAGATGATTGGTGAAAGAAGCAACAGCGACATGAGGAGAAATTTTTTCACAAAGCGAGTGGTTAGGATCTGGAACGCACTGTCTGAGAGTGTGGGGGAGACAGGGTCAATCGAGTGGTTAGGATCTGGAACGCACTGTCTGAGATTGTGGTGGAGACAGGGTCAATCGAGTGGTTAGGATCTGGAATGGACTGTCTAAGAGTGTCGGGGAGACAGGGTCAACTGAGGCTTTGGGAAGGGAATCGGATCATTATCTGAAAGGGAATAATGTGCAGGGTTACAGGGAGAAGGCGGGGGGAGAGGGACTAGGTGAATTCCTCCTTCAGAGAGCCAGCACAGTTATAATGGGCTGAGTGGCCTCCTCTTGAGCTGTCACCAGTGTACAATTCGAAGAATCCAGTTGAACTCGGCCAATCCGAACTGATGGCAGGCGCTGGTGTGGTGGGTGAATCGAAGCTCAATTCAGTCACCTGTCTAGATCAGAGCTCCCGAGACCACGGCTTTAACCAGGTTACTCATTACACTGGATGGCTGATGTAATCAGAAATGAGACTACAGCACGAACCTCTTTAAAGGCGAATTTTAGCTCCCGTACTCCCACCATGTGAGCTGTCTCCTGCAACAGTTTTGGTGCCATTAACTCAACAAAATCTTCGAGACCCAAACGTCCGCCAACTGGAAAAGAAACAAACACACAACCCAGTGAACATCAGTCAGGCACCCGTGAGACCTGAGGGAGCTTTACACTGTATCTAACCCCGAGAGACCTGAGGGAGCTTTACTCTGTATCTAACTCCCTGACACCCGAGGGAGCTTTACTCTGTATCTAACTCCCTGAGACCCGAGGGAGATTTACTCTGTATCTGACCTCGTGAGACGCGAGGGAGCTTTACCCTGTATCTAACTCCCTGAGACCCGAGGGAGCTTTACTCTGTATCTAACCCCCTGAGACCCGAGGGAGCTTTACTCTGTATCTAACTCCCTGAGACCCGAGGGAGCTTTACTCTGTATCTAACCCCGTGAGACCCGAGGGAGCTTTACTCTGTATCTGACCCCGTGAGACCCGAGGGAGCTTTACTCTGTATCTAACCCCGTGAGACCCGAGGGAGCTTTACTCTGTATCTGACCCCGTGAGACCCGAGGGAGCTTTACTCTGTATCTAACTCCCTGAGACCCGAGGGAGCTTTACTCTGTATCTAACTCCCTGAGACCCGAGGGAGCTTTACTCTGTATCTGACTCCCTGAGACCCGAGGGAGCTTTACTCTGTATCTGACTCCCTGAGACCCGAGGGAGCTTTACCCTGTATCTAACCCCGTGAGACCCGAGGGAGCTTTACTCTGTATCTGACTCCCTGAGACCCGAGGGAGCTTTACTCTGTATCTAACCCCGTGAGACCCGAGGGAGCTTTACTCTGTATCTGACTCCCTGAGACCCGAGGGAGCTTTACTCTGTATCTGACCCCGTGAGACCCGAGGGAGCTTTACTCTGTATCTGACCCCGTGAGACCCGAGGGAGCTTTACTCTGTATCTAACACCGTGAGACCCGAGGGAGCTTTACTCTGTATCTGACCCCGTGAGACCCGAGGGAGCTTTACTCTGTATCTAACACCGTGAGACCCGAGGGAGCTTTACTCTGTATCTAACTCCCTGAGACCCGAGGGAGCTTTACTCTGTATCTAACCCCGTGAGACCCGAGGGAGCTTTACCCTGTATCTAACCCCGTGAGACCCGAGGGAGCTTTACTCTGTATCTAACTCCCTGAGACCCGAGGGAGCTTTACTCTGTATCTAACTCCCTGAGACCCGAGGGAGCTTTACTCTGTATCTAACTCCCTGAGACCCGAGGGAGCTTTACTCTGTATCTAACCCCGTGAGACCCGAGGGAGCTTTACTCTGTATCTAACCCCGTGAGACCCGAGGGAGCTTTACTCTGTATCTAACCCCGTGAGACCCGAGGGAGCTTTACTCTGTATCTGACCCCGTGAGACCCGAGGGAGCTTTACTCTGTATCTAACCCCGTGAGACCCGAGGGAGCTTTACTCTGTATCTAACCCCGTGAGACCCGAGGGAGCTTTACTCTGTATCTAACCCTGTGATACCCGAGGGAGCTTTACTCTGTATCTAACACCGTGAGACCCGAGGGAGCTTTACTCTGTATCTAACCCTGTGATACCCGAGGGAGCTTTACTCTGTATCTAACTCCCTGAGACCTGAGGGAGATTTACTCTGTATCTGACCCTGTGAGACCCGAGGGAGCTTTACTCTGTATCTAACACCGTGAGACCCGAGGGAGCTTTACTCTGTATCTAACCCCGTGAGACCCGAGGGAGCTTTACTCTGTATCTAACCCCGTGAGACCCGAGGGAGCTTTACTCTGTATCTAACCCCGTGAGACCCGAGGGAGCTTTACTCTGTATCTAACTCCCTGAGACCTGAGGGAGATTTACTCTGTATCTGACCCTGTGAGACCCGAGGGAGCTTTACTCTGTATCTAACCCCGTGAGACCCGAGGGAGCATTACCCTGTATCTGACCCCGTGAGACCCGAGGGAGCTTTACTCTGTATCTGACCCCGTGAGACCCGAGGGAGCTTTACTCTGTATCTAACTCCCTGAGACCCGAGGGAGCATTACCCTGTATCTAACCCCGTGAGACCCGAGGGAGCTTTACTCTGTATCTGACCCCGTGAGACCCGAGGGAGCTTTACTCTGTATCTAACTCCCTGAGACCCGAGGGAGCTTTACCCTGTATCTAACTCCCTGAGACCCGAGGGAGATTTACTCTGTATCTAACTCCCTGAGACCCGAGGGAGCTTTACCCTGTATCTAACTCCCTGAGACCCGAGGGAGCTTTACTCTGTATCTAACCCTGTGATACCCGAGGGAGCTTTACCCTGTATCTAACTCCCTGAGACCCGAGGGAGCTTTACTCTGTATCTAACTCCCTGAGACCCGAGGGAGCTTTACCCTGTATCTAACCCCGTGAGACCCGAGGGGGCTTTACTCTGTATCTAACCCCGTGAGACCCGAGGGAGCTTTACCCTGTATCTAACTCCCTGAGACCCGAGGGAGCTTTACTCTGTATCTAACCCCGTGAGACCCAAGGGAGCTTTACCCTGTATCTAACACCGTGAGACCCGAGGGAGCTTTACTCTGTATCTAACTCCCTGAGACCCGAGGGAGCTTTACCCTGTATCTAACACCGTGAGACCCGAGGGAGCTTTACTCTGTATCTAACTCCCTGAGACCCGAGGGAGCTTTACTCTGTATCTAACCCCGTGAGACCCGAGGGAGCTTTACTCTGTATCTGATCCCGTGAGACCCGAGGGAGCTTTACTCTGTATCTAACTCCCTGAGACCCGAGGGAGCTTTACTCTGTATCTAACTCCCTGAGACCCGAGGGAGCTTTACTCTGTATCTGACTCCCTGAGACCCGAGGGAGCTTTACTCTGTATCTAACCCCGTGAGACCCGAGGGAGCTTTACTCTGTATCTAACCCCGTGAGACCCGAGGGAGCTTTACTCTGTATCTAACCCCGTGAGACCCGAGGGAGCTTTACTCTGTATCTAACACCGTGAGACCCGAGGGAGCTTTACTCTGTATCTAACTCCCTGAGACCCGAGGGAGCTTTACTCTGTATCTAACTCCCTGAGACCCGAGGGAGCTTTAATCTGTATCTAACTCCCTGAGACCCGAGGGAGCTTTACTCTGTATCTGACCCCGTGAGACCCGAGGGAGCTTTACCCTGTATCTAACCCCGTGAGACCCGAGGGAGCTTTACTCTGTATCTAACCCCGTGAGACCCGAGGGAGCTTAACTCTGTATCTGACCCCGTGAGACCCGAGGGAGCTTTACCCTGTATCTAACTCCCTGAGACCCGAGGGAGCTTTACTCTGTATCTAACCCCCTGAGACCCGAGGGAGCTTTACCCTGTATCTAACTCCCTGAGACCCGAGGGAGCTTTACTCTGTATCTAACTCCCTGAGACCCGAGGGAGCTTTACTCTGTATCTAACTCCCTGAGACCCGAGGGAGCTTTACTCTGTATCTAACCCCGTGAGACCCGAGGGAGCTTTACTCTGTATCTGACCCCGTGAGACCCGAGGGAGCTTTACTCTGTATCTAACTCCCTGAGACCCGAGGGAGCTTTACTCTGTATCTGACCCCGTGAGACCCGAGGGAGCTTTACTCTGTATCTGACCCCGTGAGACCCGAGGGAGCTTTACTCTGTATCTAACCCCGTGAGACCCGAGGGAGCTTTACCCTGTATCTAATCCCGTGAGACCCGAGGGAGCTTTACTCTGTATCTAACTCCCTGAGACCCGAGGGAGCTTTACTCTGTATCTAACCCCGTGAGACCCGAGGGAGCTTTAACCTGTATCTGACCCCGTAAGACCCGAGGGAGCTTTACACTGTATCTAACCCCGTGAGACCCGAGGGAGCTTTACTCTGTATCTTACTCCCTGAGACCCGAGGGAGCTTTACTCTGTATCTAACTCCCTGAGACCCGAGGGAGCTTTACTCTGTATCTAACCCCGTGAGACCCGAGGGAGCTTTACTCTGTATCTAACACCGTGAGACCCGAGGGAGCTTTACTCTGTATCTAACCCCGTGAGACCCGAGGGAGCTTTACTCTGTATCTAACCCCGTGAGACCCGAGGGAGCTTTACTCTGTATCTGACCCCGTGAGACCCGAGGGAGCTTTACTCTGTATCTAACCCCGTGAGACCCGAGGGAGCTTTACTCTGTATCTAACCCCGTGAGACCCGAGGGAGCTTTACTCTGTATCTAACCCTGTGATACCCGAGGGAGCTTTACTCTGTATCTAACTCCCTGAGACCTGAGGGAGATTTACTCTGTATCTGACCCTGTGAGACCCGAGGGAGCTTTACTCTGTATCTAACCCCGTGAGACCCGAGGGAGCTTTACCCTGTATCTGACCCCGTGAGACCCGAGGGAGCTTTACTCTGTATCTGACCCCGTGAGACCCGAGGGAGCTTTACTCTGTATCTAACCCTGTGATACCCGAGGGAGCTTTACTCTGTATCTAACTCCCTGAGACCTGAGGGAGATTTACTCTGTATCTGACCCTGTGAGACCCGAGGGAGCTTTACTCTGTATCTAACCCCGTGAGACCCGAGGGAGCTTTACCCTGTATCTGACCCCGTGAGACCCGAGGGAGCTTTACTCTGTATCTGACCCCGTGAGACCCGAGGGAGCTTTACTCTGTATCTGACCCCGTGAGACCCGAGGGAGCTTTACTCTGTATCTAACTCCCTGAGACCCGAGGGAGCTTTACTCTGTATCTAACTCCCTGAGACCCGAGGGAGCTTTACTCTGTATCTGACCCCGTGAGACCCGAGGGAGCTTTACCCTGTATCTAACCCCGTGAGACCCGAGGGAGCTTTACTCTGTATCTAACTCCCTGAGACCCGAGGGAGCTTTACTCTGTATCTGACCCCGTGAGACCCGAGGGGGCTTTACTCTTTATCTAACCCCGTGAGACCCGAGGGAGCTTTACTCTGTATCTAACTCCCTGAGACCCGAGGGAGCTTTACTCTGTATCTAACCCTGTGAAACCCGAGGGAGCTTTACTCTGTATCTAACCCCGTGAGACCCGAGGGAGCTTTACTCTGTATCTGACCCCGTGAGACCTGAGGGAGCTTTACTCTGTATCTAACCCCGTGAGACCCGAGGGAGCTTTACTCTGTATCTAACCCCGTGAGACCTGAGGGAGCTTTACTCTGTATCTAACCCCGTGAGACCCAAGGGAGCTTTACCCTGTTTCTAACACCGTGAGACCCGAGGGAGCTTTACTCTGTATCTAACCCCCTGAGACCCGAGGGAGCATTACTCTGTATCTGACCCCGTGAGACCCGAGGGAGCTTTACTCTGTATCTAACTCCCTGAGACCCGAGGGAGCTTTACTCTGTATCTAACCCCGTGAGACCCGAGGGAGCTTTACTCTGTATCTGACCCCGTGAGACCCGAGGGAGCTTTACTCTGTATCTGACTCCCTGAGACCCGAGGGAGCTTTACTCTGTATCTGACCCCGTGAGACCCGAGGGAGCTTTACTCTGTATCTAATCCCGTGAGACCCGAGGGAGCTTTACTCTGTATCTAACTCCCTGAGACCCGAGGGAGCTTTACTCTGTATCTGACCCCGTGAGACCCGAGGGAGCTTTACTCTGTATCTGACCCCGTGAGACCCGAGGGAGCTTTACCCTGTATCTAACTCCCTGAGACCCGAGGGAGCTTTACTCTGTATCTAACCCCGTGAGACCCGAGGGAGCTTTAGTCTGTATCTAACTCCCTGAGACCCGAGGGAGCTTTACTCTGTATCTAACCCTGTGATACCCGAGGGAGCTTTACTCTGTATCTAACACCGTGAGACCCGAGGGAGCTTTACTCTGTATCTAACCCCGTGAGACCCGAGGGAGCTTTACTCTGTATCTGACCCCGTGAGACCCGAGGGAGCTTTATCCTGTATCTAACCCCGTGAGACCCGAGGGAGCTTTACTCTGTATCTAAACCCGTGAGACCCGAGGGAGCTTTACTCTGTATCTAACTCCCTGAGACCCGAGGGAGCTTTACTCTGTATCTGACCCCGTGAGACCCGAGGGAGCTTTACTCTGTATCTAATCCCGTGAGACCCGAGGGAGCTTTACTCTGTATCTAACTCCCTGAGACCCGAGGGAGCTTTACTCTGTATCTGACCCCGTGAGACCCGAGGGAGCTTTACTCTGTATCTAATCCCGTGAGACCCGAGGGAGCTTTACTCTGTATCTAACTCCCTGAGACCCGAGGGAGCTTTACTCGGTATCTGACTCCCTGAGACCCGAGGGAGCTTTACTCTGTATCTAACTCCCTGAGACCCGAGGGAGCTTTACCCTGTATCTAACCCCGTGAGACCCGAGGGAGCTTTACTCTGTATCTAATCCCGTGAGACCCGAGGGAGCTTTACTCTGTATCTAACCCCTTGAGACCCGAGGGAGTTTTACCCTGTATCTAACCCCGTGAGACCCGAGGGAGCTTTACTCTGTATCTAACTCCCTGAGACCCGAGGGAGCTTTACTCTGTATCTAACTCCCTGAGACCAGAGGGAGCTTTACTCTGTATCTGACCCCGTGAGACCCGAGGGAGCTTTACTCTGTATCTAACTCCCTGAGACCCGAGGGAGCTTTACTCTGTATCTGACCCTGTGAGACTCGAGGGAGCTTTACTCTGTATCTGACCCCGTGAGACCCGAGGGAGCTTTACTCTGTATCTAACCCCATGAGACCCGAGGGAGCTTTACTCTGTATCTAACCCCGTGAGACCCGAGGGAGCTTTACTCTGTATCTAACTCCCTGAGACCCGAGGGAGCTTTACCCTGTATCTTACTCCCTGAGACCTGAGGGAGCTTTACTCTGTATCTGACCCCGTGAGACCCGAGGGAGCTTTACTCTGTATCTAACTCCCTGAGACCCGAGGGAGCTTTACTCTGTATCTGACTCCCTGAGACCCGAGGGAGCTTTACTCTGTATCTAACCCCGTGAGACCCGAGGGAGCTTTACTCTGTATCTAACTCCCTGAGACCCGAGGGAGCTTTACTCTGTATCTAACTCCCTGAGACCCGAGGGAGCTTTACTCTGTATCTAACTCCCTGAGACCCGAGGGAGCTTTACTCTGTATCTAACCCCGTGAGACCCGAGGGAGCTTTACTCTGTATCTAACCCCGTGAGACCCGAGGGAGCTTTACTCTGTATCTGACCCCGTGAGACCCGAGGGAGCTTTACTCTGTATCTAACACCGTGAGACCCGAGGGAGCTTTACTCTGTATCTGACCCCGTGAGACCCGAGGGAGCTTTACTCTGTATCTGACTCCCTGAGACCCGAGGGAGCTTTACTCTGTATCTAACTCCCTGAGACCCGAGGGAGCTTTACTCTGTATCTAACCCCGTGAGACCCGAGGGAGCTTTACTCTGTATCTAATCCCGTGAGACCCGAGGGAGCTTTACTCTGTATCTAACTCCCTGAGACCCGAGGGAGCTTTACTCTGTATCTAACCCCGTGAGACCCGAGGGAGCTTTACTCTGTATGTAACTCCCTGAGACCCGAGGGAGCTTTACTCTGTATCTGACCCCGTGAGACCCGAGGGAGCTTTACTCTGTATCTGACTCCCTGAGACCCGAGGGAGCTTTACTCTGTATCTGACTCCCTGAGACCCGAGGGAGCTTTACTCTGTATCTGACTCCGTGAGACCCGAGGGAGCTTTACTCTGTATCTAACTCCCTGAGACCCGAGGGAGCTTTACTCTGTATCTAACTCCCTGAGACCCGAGGGAGCTTTACTCTGTATCTGACCCCGTGAGACCCGAGGGAGCTTTACTCTGTATCTGACTCCCTGAGACCCGAGGGAGCTTTACTCTGTATCTAACCCCGTGAGACCCGAGGGAGCTTTACCCTGTATCTGACCCCGTGAGACCCGAGGGAGCTTTACTCTGTATCTGACCCCGTGAGACCCGAGGGAGCTTTACTCTGTATCTGACTCCCTGAGACCCGAGGGAGCTTTACTCTGTATCTAACCCCGTGAGACCCGAGGGAGCTTTACTCTGTATCTGACCCCGTGAGACCCGAGGGAGCTTTACTCTGTATCTGACTCCCTGAGACCCGAGGGAGCTTTACTCTGTATCTAACTCCCTGAGACCCGAGGGAGCTTTACTCTGTATCTGACCCCGTGAAACCCGAGGGAGCTTTACTCTGTATCTAACCCTGTGATACCCGAGGGAGCTTTACCCTGTATCTAACTCCCTGAGACCCGAGGGAGCTTTACTCTGTATCTAACTCCCTGAGACCCGAGGGAGCTTTACTCTGTATCTAACACCGTGAGACCCGAGGGAGCTTTACTCTGTATCTAACTCCCTGAGACCCGAGGGAGCTTTACTCTGTATCTGACTCCCTGAGACCCGAGGGAGCTTTACTCTGTATCTGACTCCGTGAGACCCGAGGGAGCTTTACTCTGTATCTAACACCGTGAGTCCCGAGGGAGCTTTACTCTGTATCTAACCCCGTGAGACCCGAGGGAGCTTTACTCTGTATCTAACTCCCTGAGACCCGAGGGAGCTTTACTCTGTATCTAACACCGTGAGACCCAAGGGAGCTTTACTCTGTATCTGATCCCGTGAGACCCAAGGGAGCTTTACTCTGTATCTGACTCCCTGAGACCCGAGGGAGCTTTACCCTGTATCTGACCCCGTGAGACCCGAGGGAGCTTTACTCTGTATCTAACCCCGTGAGACCCAAGGGAGCTTTACTCTGTATCTAACTCCCTGAGACCCGAGGGAGCTTTACTCTGTATCTGACCCCGTGAGACCCGAGGGAGCTTTACTCTGTATCTAACACCGTGAGACCCGAGGGAGCTTTACTCTGTATCTAACCCCGTGAGACCCGAGGGAGCTTTACTCTGTATCTAACCCCGTGAGACCCGAGGGAGCTTTACTCTGTATCTAACCCCGTGAGACCCGAGGGAGCTTTACTCTGTATCTAACCCCGTGAGACCCGAGGGAGCTTTACCCTGTATCTAACCCCGTGAGACCCGAGGGAGCTTTACTCTGTATCTAACTCCCTGAGACCCGAGGGAGCTTTACTCTGTATCTAACTCCCTGAGACCCGAGGGAGCTTTACTCTGTATCTGACCCCGTGAGACCCGAGGGAGCTTTACTCTGTATCTAACCCCGTGAGACCCGAGGGAGCTTTACCCTGTATCTGACCCCGTGAGACCCGAGGGAGCTTTACTCTGTATCTAACTCCCTGAGACCTGAGGGAGCTTTACTCTGTATCTGACCCCGTGAGACCCGAGGGAGCTTTACTCTGTATCTAATCCCGTGAGACCCGAGGGAGCTTTACTCTGTATCTAACCCCGTGAGACCCGAGGGAGCTTTACTCTGTATCTAATCCCGTGAGACCCGAGGGAGCTTTACTCTGTATCTGACCCCCGAGACCCGAGGGAGCTTTACTCTGTATCTAACCCCGTGAGACCTGAGGGAGCTTTACTCTGTGTCTGACCCCGTGAGACCCGAGGGAGCTTTACTCTGTATCTAACTCCCTGAGACCCGAGGGAGCTTTACTCTGTATCTAACTCCCTGAGACCCGAGGGAGCTTTACTCTGTATCTAACTCCCTGAGACCCGAGGGAGCTTTACTCTGTATCTAACCCCGTGAGACCCGAGGGAGCTTTACTCTGTATCTAACCCTGTGATACCCGAGGGAGCTTTACTCTGTATCTAATCCCGTGAGACCCGAGGGAGCTTTACCCTGTATCTAACCCTGTGATACCCGAGGGAGCTTTACTCTGTATCTAACACCGTGAGACCCGAGGGAGCTTTACTCTGTATCTAACCCTGTGATACCCGAGGGAGCTTTACCCTGTATCTAACTCCCTGAGACCCGAGGGAGCTTTACTCTGTATCTGACTCCGTGAGACCCGAGGGAGCTTTACTCTGTATCTGACCCCGTGAGACCCGAGGGAGCTTTACTCTGTATCTGACTCCCTGAGACCCGAGGGAGATTTACTCTGTATCTAACTCCCTGAGACCCGAGGGAGCTTTACTCTGTATCTAACCCCTGAGACCCGAGGGAGCTTTACCCTGTATCTAACTCCCTGAGACCCGAGGGAGCTTTACTCTGTATCTGACCCCGTGAGACCCGAGGGAGCTTTACTCTGTATCTGACTCCCTGAGACCCGAGGGAGCTTTACTCTGTATCTGACCCCGTGAGACGCGAGGGAGCTTTACTCTGTATCTAACTCCCTGAGACCCGAGGGAGCTTTACTCTGTATCTAACTCCCTGAGACCCGAGGGAGCTTTACCTTGTATCTAACACCGTGAGACCCGAGGGAGCTTTACTCTGTATCTAACCCCGTGAGGCCCGAGGGAGCTTTACTCTGTATCTAACCCCGTGAGACCTGAGGGAGCTTTACTCTGTATCTAACCCCGTGAGACCCGAGGGAGCTTTACTCTGTATCTGACCCCGTGAGACCCGAGGGAGCTTTACTCTGTATCTAACTCCCTGAGACCCGAGGGAGCTTTACTCTGTATCTGACCCTGTGAGACGCGAGGGAGCTTTACTCTGTATCTAACCCCGTGAGACCCGAGGGAGCTTTACTCTGTATCTGTCCCCGTGAGACCCGAGGGAGCTTTACTCTGTATCTGACCCCGTGAGACCCAAGGGAGCTTTACCCTGTATCTAACCCCGTGAGACCCGAGGGAGCTTTACTCTGTATCTGACCCCGTGAGACCCGAGGGAGCTTTACTCTGTATCTAACCCCGTGAGACCCGAGGGAGCTTTACTCTGTATCTAACCCCGTGAGACCCGAGGGAGCTTTACTCTGTATCTGTCCCCGTGAGACCCGAGGGAGCTTTACTCTGTATCTGACCCCGTGAGACCCAAGGGAGCTTTACCCTGTATCTAACCCCCTGAGACCCGAGGGAGCTTTACTCTGTATCTAACCCCCTGAGACCCGAGGGAGCTTTACTCTGTATCTGACCCCGTGAGACCCGAGGGAGCTTTACTCTGTATCTGACCCCGTGAGACCCGAGAGAGCTTTACTCTGTATCTGACCCCGTGAGACCCGAGGGAGCTTTACCCTGTATCTAACCCCGTGAGACCCGAGGGAGCTTTACTCTGTATCTAACTCCCTGAGACCCGAGGGAGCTTTACTCTGTATCTAACTCCCTGAGACCCGAGGGAGCTTTACTCTGTATCTGACCCCGTGAGACCCGAGGGAGCTTTACCCTGTATCTGACCCCGTGAAACCCGAGGGAGCTTTACTCTGTATCTAACCCCGTGAGACCCGAGGGAGCTTTACTCTGTATCTAATCCCGTGAGACCCGAGGGAGCTTTACTCTGTGTCTGACCCCGTGAGACCCGAGGGAGCTTTACCCTGTATCTAACTCCCTGAGACCCGAGGGAGCTTTACTCTGTATCTGACCCCGTGAGACCCGAGGGAGCTTTACCCTGTATCTAACCCCGTGAGACCCGAGGGAGCTTTACTCTGTATCTGACTCCCTGAGACCCGAGGGAGCTTTACTCTGTATCTGACCCCGTGAGACCCGAGGGAGCTTTACTCTGTATCTGACCCCGTGAGACCCGAGGGAGCTTTACTCTGTATCTAATCCCGTGAGACCCGAGGGAGCTTTACCCTGTATCTAACTCCCTGAGACCCGAGGGAGCTTTACTCTGTATCTGACCCCGTGAGACCCGAGGGAGCTTTACTCTGTTTCTAACTCCCTGAGACCCGAGGGAGCTTTACTCTGTATCTAACCCCGTGAGACCCGAGGGAGCTTTACTCTGTATCTAATCCCGTGAGACCCGAGGGAGCTTTACTCTGTATCTGACCCCGTGAGACCCGAGGGAGCTTTACTCTGTATCTAATCCCGTGAGACGCGAGGGAGCTTTACTCTGTATCTAACCCCGTGAGACCCGAGGGAGCTTTACTCTGTATCTAACCCCGTGAGACCCGAGGGAGCTTTACTCTGTATCTAACTCCCTGAGACCCGAGGGAGCTTTACTCTGTATCTAACTCCCTGAGACCCGAGGGAGCTTTACTCTGTATCTGACTCCCTGAGACCCGAGGGAGCTTTACTCTGTATCTGACCCCGTGAGACCCGAGGGAGCTTTACTCTGTATCTAATCCCGTGAGACCCGAGGGAGCTTTACTCTGTATCTAACTCCCTGAGACCCGAGGGAGCTTTACTCTGTATCTAACCCCGTGAGACCCGAGGGAGCTTTACTCTGTATCTAACTCCCTGAGACCCGAGGGAGCTTTACTCTGTATCTAACACCGTGAGACCCGAGGGAGCTTTACTCTGTATCTAACTCCCTGAGACCCGAGGGAGCTTTACTCTGTATCTGACCCCGTGAGACCCGAGGGAGCTTTACTCTGTATCTAACCCCGTGAGACCCGAGGGAGCTTTACTCTGTATCTGACCCCGTGAGACCCGAGGGAGCTTTACTCTGTATCTGACCCCGTGAGACCCAAGGGAGCTTTACCCTGTATCTAACCCCCTGAGACCCGAGGGAGCTTTACTCTGTATCTAACTCCCTGAGACCCGAGGGAGCTTTACTCTGTATCTAACTCCCTGAGACCCGAGGGAGCTTTACTCTGTATCTAACACCGTGAGACCCGAGGGAGCTTTACTCTGTATCTGACCCCGTGAGACCCGAGGGAGCTTTACTCTGTATCTGACCCCGTGAGACCCGAGGGAGCTTTACTCTGTATCTGACCCCGTGAGACCCGAGGGAGCTTTACCCTGTATCTGACCCCGTGAAACCCGAGGGAGCTTTACTCTGTGTCTGACCCCGTGAGACCCGAGGGAGCTTTACCCTGTATCTAACTCCCTGAGACCCGAGGGAGCTTTACTCTGTATCTGACCCCGTGAGACCCGAGGGAGCTTTACTCTGTATCTGACTCCCTGAGACCCGAGGGAGCTTTACCCTGTATCTAACCCCGTGAGACCCGAGGGAGCTTTACTCTGTATCTGACCCCGTGAGACCCGAGGGAGCTTTACTCTGTATCTAATCCCGTGAGACCCGAGGGAGCTTTACTCTGTATCTAACCCCGTGAGACCCGAGGGAGCTTTACTCTGTATCTGACCCCGTGAGACCCGAGGGAGCTTTACCCTGTATCTAACCCCGTGAGACCCGAGGGAGCTTTACTCTGTATCTAACCCCGTGAGACCCGAGGGAGCTTTACTCTGTATCTAATCCCGTGAGACCCGAGGGAGCTATACTCTGTATCTAACTCCCTGAGACCCGAGGGAGCTTTACTCTGTATCTAACTCCCTGAGACCCGAGGGAGCTTTACTCTGTATCTGACCCCGTGAGACCCGAGGGAGCTTTACTCTGTATCTAACTCCCTGAGACCCGAGGGAGCTTTACTCTGTATCTAACACCGTGAGACCCGAGGGAGCTTTACTCTGTATCTAACCCCGTGAGACCCGAGGGAGCTTTACCCTGTATCTGACCCCGTGAGACCCGAGGGAGCTTTACTCTGTATCTAACTCCCTGAGACCCGAGGGAGCTTTACTCTGTATCTAACTCCCTGAGACCCGAGGGAGCTTTACTCTGTATCTAACCCCGTGAGACCCGAGGGAGCTTTACTCTGTATCTGACCCCGTGAGACCCGAGGGAGCTTTACTCTGTATCTAACACCGTGAGACCCGAGGGAGCTTTACTCTGTATCTGACCCCGTGAGACCCGAGGGAGCTTTACTCTGTATCTGACTCCCTGAGACCCGAGGGAGCTTTACTCTGTATCTAACTCCCTGAGACCCGAGGGAGCTTTACTCTGTATCTAACCCCGTGAGACCCGAGGGAGCTTTACTCTGTATCTGACTCCCTGAGACCCGAGGGAGCTTTACTCTGTATCTAACCCCGTGAGACCCGAGGGAGCTTTAGTCTGTATCTAACTCCCTGAGACCCGAGGGAGCTTTACTCTGTATCTGACCCCGTGAGACCCGAGGGAGCTTTACTCTGTATCTAACTCCCTGAGACCCGAGGGAGCTTTACTCTGTATCTAACCCCGTGAGACCCGAGGGAGCTTTACTCTGTATCTAACACCGTGAGACCCGAGGGAGCTTTACTCTGTATCTAACCCTGTGATACCCGAGGGAGCTTTACTCTGTATCTAACACCGTGAGACCCGAGGGAGCTTTACTCTGTATCTGACCCCGTGAGACCCGAGGGAGCTTTACTCTGTATCTGACTCCCTGAGACCCGAGGGAGCTTTACTCTGTATCTAACTCCCTGAGACCCGAGGGAGCTTTACTCTGTATCTAACTCCCTGAGACCCGAGGGAGCTTTACTCTGTATCTAACACCGTGAGACCCGAGGGAGCTTTACTCTGTATCTGACCCCGTGAGACCCGAGGGAGCTTTACTCTGTATCTAACCCCCTGAGACCCGAGGGAGCTTTACTCTGTATCTGACTCCCTGAGACCCGAGGGAGCTTTACTCTGTATCTGACTCCCTGAGACCCGAGGGAGCTTTACTCTGTATCTGACTCCGTGAGACCCGAGGGAGCTTTACTCTGTATCTAACTCCCTGAGACCCGAGGGAGCTTTACTCTGTATCTAACTCCCTGAGACCCGAGGGAGCTTTACTCTGTATCTAACCCCGTGAGACCCGAGGGAGCTTTACCCTGTATCTAACCCCGTGAGACCCGAGGGAGCTTTACTCTGTATCTGACTCCCTGAGACCCGAGGGAGCTTTACTCTGTATCTGACTCCGTGAGACCCGAGGGAGCTTTACTCTGTATCTAACACCGTGAGACCCGAGGGAGCTTTACTCTGTATCTAACCCCGTGAGACCCGAGGGAGCTTTACTCTGTATCTAACTCCCTGAGACCCGAGGGAGCTTTACTCTGTATCTAACACCGTGAGACCCAAGGGAGCTTTACTCTGTATCTGATCCCGTGAGACCCAAGGGAGCTTTACTCTGTATCTGACTCCCTGAGACCCGAGGGAGCTTTACCCTGTATCTGACCCCGTGAGACCCGAGGGAGCTTTACTCTGTATCTAACCCCGTGAGATCCAAGGGAGCTTTACTCTGTATCTGACTCCCTGAGACCCGAGGGAGCTTTACTCTGTATCTAACCCCGTGAGACCCGAGGGAGCTTTACTCTGTATCTAACCCCGTGAGACCCGAGGGAGCTTTACTCTGTATCTAACCCCGTGAGACCCGAGGGAGCTTTACTCTGTATCTAACCCCGTGAGACCCGAGGGAGCTTTACCCTGTATCTAACCCCGTGAGACCCGAGGGAGCTTTACTCTGTATCTAACTCCCTGAGACCCGAGGGAGCTTTACTCTGTATCTAACTCCCTGAGACCCGAGGGAGCTTTACTCTGTATCTGACCCCGTGAGACCCGAGGGAGCTTTACTCTGTATCTAACCCCGTGAGACCCGAGGGAGCTTTACCCTGTATCTGACCCCGTGAGACCCGAGGGAGCTTTACTCTGTATCTAACTCCCTGAGACCTGAGGGAGCTTTACTCTGTATCTGACCCCGTGAGACCCGAGGGAGCTTTACTCTGTATCTAATCCCGTGAGACCCGAGGGAGCTTTACTCTGTATCTAACCCCGTGAGACCCGAGGGAGCTTTACTCTGTATCTAATCCCGTGAGACCCGAGGGAGCTTTACTCTGTATCTGACCCCCGAGACCCGAGGGAGCTTTACTCTGTATCTAACCCCGTGAGACCTGAGGGAGCTTTACTCTGTGTCTGACCCCGTGAGACCCGAGGGAGCTTTACTCTGTATCTAACTCCCTGAGACCCGAGGGAGCTTTACTCTGTATCTAACTCCCTGAGACCCGAGGGAGCTTTACTCTGTATCTAACTCCCTGAGACCCGAGGGAGCTTTACTCTGTATCTAACCCCGTGAGACCCGAGGGAGCTTTACTCTGTATCTAACCCTGTGATACCCGAGGGAGCTTTACTCTGTATCTAATCCCGTGAGACCCGAGGGAGCTTTACCCTGTATCTAACCCTGTGATACCCGAGGGAGCTTTACTCTGTATCTAACACCGTGAGACCCGAGGGAGCTTTACTCTGTATCTAACCCTGTGATACCCGAGGGAGCTTTACCCTGTATCTAACTCCCTGAGACCCGAGGGAGCTTTACTCTGTATCTGACTCCGTGAGACCCGAGGGAGCTTTACTCTGTATCTGACCCCGTGAGACCCGAGGGAGCTTTACTCTGTATCTGACTCCCTGAGACCCGAGGGAGATTTACTCTGTATCTAACTCCCTGAGACCCGAGGGAGCTTTACTCTGTATCTAACCCCTGAGACCCGAGGGAGCTTTACCCTGTATCTAACTCCCTGAGACCCGAGGGAGCTTTACTCTGTATCTAACTCCCTGAGACCCGAGGGAGCTTTACTCTGTATCTGACCCCGTGAGACGCGAGGGAGCTTTACTCTGTATCTAACTCCCTGAGACCCGAGGGAGCTTTACTCTGTATCTAACTCCCTGAGACCCGAGGGAGCTTTACCTTGTATCTAACACCGTGAGACCCGAGGGAGCTTTACTCTGTATCTAACCCCGTGAGGCCCGAGGGAGCTTTACTCTGTATCTAACCCCGTGAGACCTGAGGGAGCTTTACTCTGTATCTAACCCCGTGAGACCCGAGGGAGCTTTACTCTGTATCTGACCCCGTGAGACCCGAGGGAGCTTTAGTCTGTATCTAACTCCCTGAGACCCGAGGGAGCTTTACTCTGTATCTGACCCTGTGAGACGCGAGGGAGCTTTACTCTGTATCTAACCCCGTGAGACCCGAGGGAGCTTTACTCTGTATCTGTCCCCGTGAGACCCGAGGGAGCTTTACTCTGTATCTGACCCCGTGAGACCCAAGGGAGCTTTACCCTGTATCTAACCCCGTGAGACCCGAGGGAGCTTTACTCTGTATCTGACCCCGTGAGACCCGAGGGAGCTTTAGTCTGTATCTAACCCCGTGAGACCCGAGGGAGCTTTACTCTGTATCTAACCCCGTGAGACCCGAGGGAGCTTTACTCTGTATCTGTCCCCGTGAGACCCGAGGGAGCTTTACTCTGTATCTGACCCCGTGAGACCCAAGGGAGCTTTACCCTGTATCTAACCCCCTGAGACCCGAGGGAGCTTTACTCTGTATCTAACCCCCTGAGACCCGAGGGAGCTTTACTCTGTATCTGACCCCGTGAGACCCGAGGGAGCTTTACTCTGTATCTGACCCCGTGAGACCCGAGGGAGCTTTACTCTGTATCTGACCCCGTGAGACCCGAGGGAGCTTTACTCTGTATCTGACCCCGTGAGACCCGAGGGAGCTTTACCCTGTATCTGACCCCGTGAAACCCGAGGGAGCTTTACTCTGTGTCTGACCCCGTGAGACCCGAGGGAGCTTTACCCTGTATCTAACTCCCTGAGACCCGAGGGAGCTTTACTCTGTATCTAACCCCGTGAGACCCGAGGGAGCTTTACTCTGTATCTAACACCGTGAGACCCGAGGGAGCTTTACTCTGTATCTAACCCCGTGAGACCCGAGGGAGCTTTACTCTGTATCTAACTCCCTGAGACCCGAGGGAGCTTTACTCTGTATCTGACCCCGTGAGACCCGAGGGAGCTTTACTCTGTATCTAATCCCGTGAGACCCGAGGGAGCTTTACTCTGTATCTGACCCCGTGAGACCCGAGGGAGCTTTACTCTGTATCTAACCCCGTGAGACCCGAGGGAGCTTTACTCTGTATCTGACCCCGTGAGACCCGAGGGAGCTTTACTCTGTATCTAACTCCCTGAGACCCGAGGGAGCTTTACTCTGTATCTAACACCGTGAGACCCGAGGGAGCTTTACTCTGTATCTGACCCCGTGAGACCCGAGGGAGCTTTACTCTGTATCTGACCCCGTGAGACCCGAGGGAGCTTTACCCTGTATCTGACCCCGTGAAACCCGAGGGAGCTTTACTCTGTATCTAACTCCCTGAGACCTGAGGGAGCTTTACTCTGTATCTGACTCCCTGAGACCCGAGGGAGCTTTACTCTGTATCTGACTCCCTGAGACCCGAGGGAGCTTTACTCTGTATCTAACCCCGTGAGACCCGAGGGAGCTTTACTCTGTATCTAACTCCCTGAGACCAGAGGGAGCTTTACTCTGTATCTAATCCCGTGAGACCCGAGGGAGCTTTACTCTGTATCTAACCCCGTGAGACCCGAGGGAGCTTTACTCTGTATCTAACTCCCTGAGACCCGAGGGAGCTTTACTCTGTATCTAACTCCCTGAGACCCGAGGGAGCTTTACCCTGTATCTGACCCCGTGAGACCCGAGGGAGCTTTACTCTGTATCTAATCCCGTGAGACCCGAGGGAGCTTTACTCTGTATCTAACCCCGTGAGACCCGAGGGAGCTTTACTCTGTATCTGACCCCGTGAGACCCGAGGGAGCTTTACCCTGTATCTAACCCCGTGAGACGCGAGGGAGCTTTACTCTGTATCTAACTCCCTGAGACCCGAGGGAGCTTTACTCTGTATCTGACCCCGTGAGACCCGAGGGAGCTTTACTCTGTATCTAACTCCCTGAGACCCGAGGGAGCTTTACTCTGTATCTGACCCCGTGAGACCCGAGGGAGCTTTACTCTGTATCTAATCCTGTGAGACCCGAGGGAGCTTTACTCTGTATCTAACTCCCTGAGACCCGAGGGAGCTTTACTCTGTATCTGACTCCCTGAGACCCGAGGGAGCTTTACTCTGTATCTAACCCCCTGAGACCCGAATGGAGCTTTACTCTGTATCTGACCCCGTGAGGCCCAAGGGAGCTTTACCCTGTATCTAAATCCGTGCTGTACCTGTCCTGGGAGTGTTTGATGGGGACAGTGTAGAGGGAGCTTTACTCTGTATCTAACCCCGTGCAGTACCTGTCCTAGGAGTGTTTGATGGGGACGGTGTAGAGGGAGCTTTACTCTGTATCTAACCCCGTGCTGTACCTGTCCTGGGAGTGTTTAATGGGGACAGTGTAGAGGGAGCATTACTCTGTATCTAACCCCGTGCTGTACCTGTCCTGGGAGTGTTTAATGGGGACAGTGTAGAGGGAGCTTTACTCTGTATCTAACCCCGTGCTGTACCTGTCCTGGGAGTGTTTGATGGGGACAGTGTAGAGGGAGCTTTACTCTGTATCTAACCCCGTGCTGTACCTGTCCTGGGAGTGGTTGATGGGGACGGTGTAGAGGGAGCTTTACTCTGTATCTAACCCCGTGCTGTACCTGTCCTGGGAGTGTTTGATGGGGACAGTGTAGAGGGAGCTTTACTCTGTATCTAACCCCGTGCTGTACCTGTCCTGGGAATGTTTGATGGGGACGGTGTAGAGGGAACTTTACTCTGTATCTTACCCTGTGTTGTACCTGTCCTGGGAATGTTTGATGGGGACATTGTAGAGGGAGATTTACTCTGTATCTAACCCCGTGAGACCTGAGGGAGCTTTACTCTGTATCTAACCCCCTGAGACCCGAGGGAGCTTTACCCTGTATCTAATCCCGTGAGACCCGAGGGAGCTTTACCCTGTATCTAACCCCGTGCTGTACATGTCCTGGGAGTGTTTGATGGGGACAGTGTAGAGGGAGCTTTACTCTGTATCTGATCCCGTGCTGTACCTGTCCTGGGAGTGTTTGATGGGGACGGTGTAGAGGGAGATTTACTCTGTATCTAACCCTGTGCTGTACCTGCCCTGGGAGTGTTTGATGGGGTCAGTGTAGAGGGAGCTTTACTCTGTATCTAACCCCGTGCTGTACCTGTCCTGGGAGTGTTTGATGGGGACAGTGTAGAGGGAGCTTTACTCTGTATCTAACCCCATGCTGTACCTGTCCTGGGAGTGTTTGATGGGGAAAGTGTAGAGAGAGCTTTACTCTGTATCTAACCCCATGCTGTACCTGTCCTGGGAGTGTTTGATGGGGACAGTGTAGAGGGAGCTTTACTCTGTATCTGACCCTGTGCTGTACCTGTCCTGGGAGTGTTTGATGGGGACAGTGTAGAGGGAGGTTTACTCTGTATCGAACCCCGTGCTGTACCTGTCCAGGGAGTGTTTGATGGGGACGGTGTAGAGGGAGGTTTACTCTGTGTCTGACCCCGTGCTGTACCTGTCCTGGGAGTGTTTGATGGGGACAGTGTAGAGGGAGATTTATTCTGTATCGAACCCCGTGCTGTACCTGTCCAGCGAGTGTTTGATGGGGACGGTGTAGAGGGAGTTTTACTCTGTATCTAACCCTGTGCTGTACCTGTCCTGGGAGTGTTTGATGGGGACAGTGTAGAGGGAGTTTTACTCTGTATCTAACCCCGTGCTGTACCTGTCCAGGGAGTATTTGATGGGGACGGTGTAGAGGAAGGATTTCTATAGGAGTATTTGATGGGGACGTTGTAGAGGGAGGATTTCCCTGGGAGTATTTGATGGGGACGGTGTAGAGTGAGGATTTCCCTGGGAGTATTTGATGGGGATGGTGTAGAGGGAGGATTTTCCTGCGAGTATTTGATGGGGACGGTGTAGAGGGAGGATTACCCTGGGAGTGCCCTGGGAGTGTTTGATGGGGACGGTGTGAATTTGTACCTACGTCTCATTTTAATTTGCTGACTGACTTCCAGCAGTTCCATTTCTGTAGGCATGTATCCCATGGTCCTCATGCATTCCCCAAGGTCCTTGTAGCTGATGTAACCATCCTGATCTGTGTCAAACTCCTTAAATGCTTCAGATATCTCTGTGACAGGATAACACAATGGTCACAAATTAGTGAAAGGTCGGAGACTGTGAGGTGTACTCCCTGTTTAAACAGGCTCATACAAACATAAGAAACGGGAGCAGAAGTAGGCCATTCGGCCCCTCGAGCCTGCTCCGTCATTCAATGGCTGATCACCTTGCGTTTCGAGTTCCACATTCCTATCTGCTCCCCTCCCCCGATAACCTTTGACCCCCCCTTGCCCAACAATAATCTCTCTACCTCTGCCTTAAAAATATTCAGTGAGCCCCTGCTCCCACCACCTTCTGAGGCCGAGAGTTCCAAACTCACACAACCCTCGGAGAGAAAATATATTCTCCTCATCTCTGTCCTAAAAGGGCGACCCCTCATTTTAAAACAGTGGCCCCCCCCTAGTCCGGGACTCACCCACAAGAGGAAACACCCTCTCCACATCCACCTTGTCAATACCATTCAGGATCTTGTAAATTCAATCAAATCACCCCTCACTCTTCTAAACTCCAGTGGAAACAAGCCCAGTCTGTCCAACCTTTCCTCATAAGACAACCTGCTCATCCCAGGTATCGATCTCGTAAACCTCCTCTGAACCACCTCCAACACATTTACATCCTTCCTTAAATAAGGAGATCAAATCTGCACACGGTATTCGAGATGTGGTCTCACCATCGCCCTGTATAACTGAAGCATAACGTCCTTACTTTTATGTTCAATCCCTCTCGTAATAAAGGATCCCATTCCATTCAGCTTCTCAATCACTTGCTGAACCCGCACACTAACTATTCGTGACTCATGCACTAGAACGCCCAGATCCCTCTGCACCTCAGAATTCTGCCGCCCTTCTCCATTTAGGTAATACTCTGCTTTTTTGTTCTTCCTGCCAAAGTGAAAAACTACACATTTTCCCACATTAAACTCCATCTGCCAGATTTTTTGCCCACTCACTAAATATATCTATATCTGTCTACAACCTCCTCATGTCCTCGACACAACACACTGTCCTAACTATCTTTGTGTCATCTGTAAATTCAGCTACCGTGTCTTCACTCCCCTCATCTAAGTCACTGGTGTAAGTTGTAAAGAATTGAGACCCCAGTACAGACCCCTGTGGGACTCCACGCATCACATCCTGCCAAGCAGAAAAAGACCCAGTTACGCCTCCTCTCTGCTTCCTGTTAACCAGCCAATCTTCTATCCAGGCTAATATGTTACCCCCTACACCATCAGCTTTTACTTTCCGTAATAATCTTTGATGTGGCACCTTATCAAATGCCTTCTGGAAATCCAAGTACAGCACATCTACAGGCTCCCCTTTATCCACTGTGCATGTTACTCCTTCAAAAAACTCGTTAAACATGATTTTCCTTTTACAAAACCATGCTGACTCTTCCTGATTACTGTAAGCTTTTCTGAGTGCCCAGTGAGAACCTCTTTCATGATTGACTCTAACACCTCCCCAATGACAGACGTCAAGCTAACTGGCCTGTAGTTTCCTGTTTTCTGCCTCCCTCCCTTCTTGAATAGAGGGATTATATTCGCTACTTTCCAGTCTGATGGAACCTTTCCAGAATCTATCGAATTTTGGAAAATTAACACCAGCGCATCGACTACCTCATTCACCACCTCTTTTAAGACCCTGGGAGGAGGTCCATTGGGACCCGGAGATTTGTCAGCCCGCAGCTCCATCAGTTTGCTCAGTACCGCTCCCCTAGTGACTGGAATTTCACCAAGTTCCTCTCTCCCTCCCACTTCCTGATCTGCAGCTATTACTGGAATGTTTAATGTATCCTCTATAGTAAGACAGAAGCAAAATATTTGTTCATTCCATTCACCATTTCCTTATTATCTACCATTAACTCCCCACTGTCACTCTCTAGAGGACCAACACTCACTTTATTTACTCTTTTCCTGTTTAAATACCTGTGGAAACTCTTGCTATCCGTTTTTACATTCCTAGCTCGCTTCCTCTCAAACTCTGCTTCCTTTCTCCTGATTAACCTTTCAGTCATTCTCTGCCGTTCTTTATATTCTGTCCAATTATCTGTCCTGCCACTCATCTTTGCGGAGTTGTTTGCTTTTTCCTTAAGTTTGATGCTTTCCTTAACATCTCCGGTTAACCATGGATGGTGGGTCCTCCCCTTAGAGTTGTTCTTTATAGTAGGAATGTACTTATTCTGCATACTCTGAAACATCCCCTTCAATGTCTGTCGCTGCTTCTCTATTGATCTATCCCCTAGCCTAGTATCCCAGTTCACTTCAGCTAGCTCAGCTTTCACACCCACATAGTTGCCCTCATTTAAGTTTAAGATACTAGTCTTAGACCCACTCTACTCCCTCTCAAACGGGATGTAAAATTCAATCATATTGTGGTCACTGCTACCCAGGGGTGCCTTTACTCTGAAGTCATTAATTAATTCCTGTCACGTTACACAATACCAAGTCTAATATAACCTGCTCTCTGGTTGGTTCCAGAATGTGCTGCCCTCCAAACTATCTCGAAAACATTCTATGAACTCCTCATCCAGGCTACTACTGTCAATCTGATTTTTCCAGTTTATGTGTAGATTATAATCACCCATGATTATTTCAGTCGCTTTATTACATGCCCCCAATATTTCTTCTTGTATACTTTGTCTGTGCGGTGAGTAACTCACCTCTTGGCTCCCCAGAGCCTGTCCACCATCTACAAGGCACAAGTCAGGAGTGTGATGGAATACTCCCCACTTGCCTGGATGAGCGCAGCTCCCACAACACTCAAGAAGCTCGACACCGTCCAGGACAAAGCAGCCCCGCTTGATTGGCTCCCCATCCACAAACATTCACTCCCTCCACCACCGACACACAGTAGCAGCAGCGTGTGTACCATCTACAAGATGCACTGCAGCAACTCACCAAGGCTCCTTCGACAGCACCTTCCAAACCCACCACCACTACCATCTAGAAGGACAAGGGCCGCAGACACATGGGGAACACCAAACACCACCACCTGGAAGTTCCCCTCCGAGCCACTCACCATCCTGACTTGGAAATATATCGGCCGTTCCTTCACTGTCGCAGGGTCACAATCCTGGAACTCCCTCTCTAACAGCGCTGTGGGTGTACCTACACCACATGGGACAAAATCCTGGAACTCCCTCCCTAACAGCACTGTGGGTGTACCTACACCACACAGGGACAAAATCCTGGAACTCCCTCCCTAACAGCGCTGTGGGTGTACCTACACCACACGGGACAAAATCCTGGAACTCCCTCCCTAACAGCGCTGTGGGTGTACCTACACCACACGGGACTGCAGCGGTTCAAGAAGGCAGCTCACCCACCACCTTTTCAAGGGGCAATTAGGGATGGGCAATAAATGCTGGGCCCGGCCAGCAAAGCCCACATCCCATGAATGAATTTTTAAAAAATTGTGGTTACTGTTAGGGGGGCTTTAGACCACTCCCACCAGTGACTTCTTACCCTGCTGTTACTCATCTCCACCCAAACCGATTCTACATCCTGACCTCCTGAACCCAGGTCATCTCTAACTATTGCACCAATGCCATCCTTGATTAACAGTGCTACCCCTCCACCTTTACCTCATTTCCTATCCTTCTGGAATGTCATATACCCTTCAATATTAAGGACCCAATCTTTCTCATCTTGCAGCCATATCTCCATAATGATAATCATATTTATCGACTTCAATGTGGGCTATCAGTTCATTAACCTTGCGATGAATTCTATATGCATTCAGATAGATAGCCTTTAGTTTTGTCTTTCTGTTACCTTTGTAACGTCCAGTCTTGACTGCTGGTGAATTCCTAGGTTTTATCTCTCTCTCCCTGCTCTTCTATGACTCCCATTTCCCATGTTCCTATTGTGCTTCTCCCTCCTGACTCTACACCTTGAATTGCTGCCTCTCCCCAATCTTGATCCCTCACTCCTCTTGTTTAGTTTAAAGCCCTCTCTACTTCCCCAGTTATGCAATTTGCGAGGACACTGGTCCCAGCATGGCTCGGGTGTAGACTGTCCCAACGGTACAGCCCCCACTTCCCCCAGTGCTGATGCCAGTGGTGCACAAACTGGAACCCACTTCTCCCACACCAGTCTCTGAGACACGCACTCACCTCTCTAGTCTTATTTGCTCTGTGCCAATTTGCACGTGGCTCAGTTAATAATCCAGAGATTATTACCTTTGAGGTTCCGCTTCTTAATTTGGCCCCGAGCTCCTCACACTGACTGTGCAGAACCTCCTTCCTTTTCCCACCTATGCCATTGGTACCTACGTGGACCACGATGCCTAGGATCCTCCCCCTCCCACGCCAATTTCCTCTCCAGCCCTGGGCAGATGTGCCTAACCCTGGCACCAGGCAAGCAGAACAGCCATCTGGACTCTCGCTCCTTGCTGCAGACAACCGTGTCAATCCCCCTCACTATACTGTCCCCTGCTACCACTACGTTCCCATTTGCTCCGCCTCCTTGGCCAGCTTCCTGTACCACAGTGCCCTGGCCAGTCAGCTCATCCGCCTCGCAGATCTCGCTTTCATCCGCACAGGTTGTGAACGCCTCAAACCTCTTTCCCGAGGCTCCTCCACCACTGTCTGCTCGGTCCCATTAGCTGCCTCGCTGAGGGTCACGTCCTCCTGTCCCTCGCTGCTGACCAAAACACATGACCCTCTTCTAAGAGGTGTGACTGTCTTCTGTAAGAGAAGGTATCCAGGTATTTCTCCCCCTCTCTTTTGTTGCGCAGTGTCTGCATTTCGGCTTCCAGATCAATAGCCCCGATCCGGAATTCCTTACGCTGCTTACACTTCCGGCAGACGTGTTTGTCATGGATCGTCCTGGTGTCCAAAAGTATCCCACATTCCACAGCTGCAACATAACACCTGTCCCGCCATCCTAACTTATGTTATTTAGTTAACTTAAATATTCACTTAATTAAATCAGAATAATTCCCATTGACCCACACGTTTTACCCCCTGTGCACCGAATTCCAACATCAGCCGAATTCGCGACTTTCAGTCTTGGTGTCACTCCGGCATACAAGCCTGCCTCCATGCAGGGTCCCCGACGGAGAGATTCCCTCTTTAAACAGGGTCCCCGACGGAGAGATTCCCTCTTTAAACAGGGTCCCCAACGGAGAGATTCCCTCTTTAAACAGGGTCCCCGACGGAGAGACTCCCTCTTTAAACAGGGTCCCCGACAGAGAGACTCCCTCTTTAAACAGTGTCCCTGACGGAGAGGCTTTCTGTTTAAACAGGGTCCCTGACAGAGAGACTCCCTCTTTAAACAGGGTCCCCGAGGGAGAGACTCCCTCTTTAAAGAGGGTCCCCGAGGGAGAGACTCCCTCTTTACACAGGGTCCCCGAGGGAGAGGCTCCCTCTTTAAACAGGGTCCCCGAGGGAGAGACTCCCTCTTTAAACAGGGTCCCTGACGGAGAGGCTTTCTGTTTAAACAGGGTCCCTGATGGAGAGACTCCCTCTTTAAACAGGGTCCCTGATGGAGAAACTCCCTCTTTAAACAGGGTCCCCGAGGGAGAGACTCCCTCTTTAAATGGGGTCCCCGACTGAACATAAAGGCAGTTCTGCTCTTGTTCAAATAAATGCTCGGAGATTTGACAGTTAACTCACCTTCCAGTTCTTCAACTGCCAACTCACGGTCCTGTGGGCAGAAGAGACAAGTTAAGTATTTTGCTTTAAAAATAGCAGAGCCATTTTCTACCCAGTTATACAGCACTCCTGTCACCAGCACCTCATCATTTCCTGAGCCATTTTGCCAATGTCATGTCATTATTTTGGAATACGAAGATCTTCCTCAGGGTGCGGAGAGGATTCACTAGAATGTTCCCCAGAATGAGGAACTTGCACAGAGGCGGGGAGAAGCCGGGACTGTTCTCCTTGGAGCAGAGAAGGTGAAGGGGGGGGGGGGGCGGAGATTGAATCGAGGCGTTCGAAATCCCGAGGTGGGGGGGGTGGTTTCCCGATCGAGGGAACGAGGGGAAAGTGTTTCCAGTGGCAGGAGGGTGGGGAAGTGGAGGGACATGGGTCGGAGGGATCGGGAAAGGGAGCAGAGGGGGAGATGAGGAGAATTGTTTATTACCCACACAGCGAGTTGTTGTGATCTGGAAGACGCTGCCGGAAAGGGCGGTGGGAGCAGATTCCACAGGGGGACCCTCGAAAGGGGCAACTGGAGAAATACTTGAAGGAGAAAAGTTTACAGGGATACGGGGGGAGAGGGGAGAGGGAGAGAGCAGAGGGGGGAGAGTGGGATTAATTGTGTAACAGAGGAGGAAATCAGCCAGGGTTCCTGCTCCTGAACATCGTCCAGTGATCCCTGGGTTAGAGAGAGAGAGGGAAAATCAGCCAGGGTTCCTGCTCCTGATCACTGTCCAGTGATCCCTGGGTTAGAGAGAGAGAGAGAGGGGAAATCAGCCAGGGTTCCTGCTCCTGATCACTGTCCAGTGATCCCTGGGTTAGAGAGAGAGAGAGAGAGAGGGGGGAAATCAGCCAGAGTTCCTGCTCCTGATCACTGTCCAGTGATCCCTGGGTTAGAGAGAGCGACGGGAAATCAGCCAGGGTTCCTGCTCCTGATCACTGTCCAGTGATCCCTGGGTTAGAGAGAGTGAGGGGAAATCAGCCAGGGTTCCTGCTCCTGATCACTGTCCAGTGATCACTGGGTTAGAGAGAGACGGGAAATCAGCCAGGGTTCCTGCGGCTGATAACTGTCCAGTGATCCCTGGGTTAGAGAGAGAGAGGGTAAATCAGCCAGGGTTCCTGCTTCTGATCAATGTCCAGTGATCCCTGGGTTAGAGAGAGAGAGAGAGGGGAAATCAGCCATGGTTCCTGCTCCTGATCACTGTCCAGTGATCCCTGGGTTAGAGACAGTGAGGGAAAATCAGCCAGGGTTCCTGCTCCTGATCACTGTCCAGTGATCCCTGGGTTAGAGACAGTGAGGGGAAATCAGCCAGGGTTCCTGCTCCTGATCACTGTCCAGAGATCCCTGGGTTAGAGAGAGAGGGGAAATCAGCCAGGGTTCCTGCTCCTGATCACTGTCCAGTGATCCCTGGGTTAGAGAGAGAGGGGAAATCAGCCAGGGTTCCTGCTCCTGATCACTGTCCAGTGATCCCTGGGTTAGAGAGAGAGGGGGGAAATCAGCCAGGGTTCCTTCTCCTGATCACTGTCCAGTGATCCCTGGGTTAGAGAGAGGGGAAATCAGCCAGGGTTCCTGCTCCTGATCACTGTCCAGTGATCCCTGGGTTAGAGAGAGAGAGAGAGAGGGGAAATCAGCCAGAGTTCCTTCTACTGATCACTGTCCAGTGATCCCTGGGTTAGAGAGAGAGAGAGGGGAAATCAGCCAGGGTTCCTGCTCCTGATCACTGCCCAGTGATCCCTGGGTTAGAGAGAGGGGAAATCAGCCAGGGTTCCTTCTCCTGATCACTGTCCAGTGATCCCTGGGTTAGAGAGAGAGAGAGAGGGGAAATCAGCCAGGGTTCCTTCTACTGATCACTGTCCTGTGATCCCTGGGTTAGAGAGAGAGAGGGGGGAAATCAGCCAGGGTTCCTGCTCCTGATCACTGTCCAGTGATCCCTGGGTTAGAGAGAGAGAGGGGAAATCAGGCAGGGTTCCTGCTCCTGATCACTGCCCAGAGATCCCTGGGTTAGAGAGAGAGAGAGAGAGGGGAAATCAGCCAGGGTTCCTTCTCCTGATCACTGTCCAGTGATCCCTGGGTTAGCGAGAGAGAGAGAGAGGAAATCAGCCAGGGTTCCTGCTCCTGATCACTGCCCAGTGATCCCTGGGTTAGAGAGAGAGGGGAAATCAGCCAGGGTTCCTGCTTCTGATCATTGTCCAGTGATCCCTGGGTTAGAGAGAGAGAGAGGGGAAATCAGCCAGGGTTCCTGCTCCTGATCACTGTCCAGTGATCCCTGGGTTTGAGAGAGAGAGGGGAAATCAGCCAGGGTTCTTGCACCTGATCACTGTCCAGTGATCCCTGGGTTAGAGAGAGAGGGGAAATCAGCCAGGGTTCCTGCTTCTGATCATTGTCCAGTGATCCCTGGGTTAGAGAGAGAGAGAGGGGAAATCAGCCAGGGTTCCTTCTCCTGATCACTGTCCAGTGATCCCTGGTTTAGAGAGAGAGAGAGGGGAAATCAGCCAGGGTTCCTGCTCCAGATCACTGTCCAGTGATCCATTGGTTAGAGAGAGAGAGAGGAAATCAGCCTGGGTTCCTTCTCCTGATCACTGACGAGTGATCCCTGGGTTAGAGAGAGAGAGAGGGGAAAACAGCCAGGGTTCCTGCTCCTGATCACTGCCCAGTGATCCCTGGGTTTGAGAGTGGGGGGAAATCAGCCACGGATCCTGCTCCTGATCACTGTCCAGTGATCCCTGGGTTAGAGAGAGAGGTGGGAAATCAGCCAGGGTTCCTGCTCCTGATCACTGTCCAGTGATCCCTGGGTTAGAGAGAGAGAGGGGGGAAATCAGCCAGGGTTCTTGCTCCTGATAACTGTCCAGTGATCCCTGGGTTAGAGAGAGAGAGAGGGGAAATCAGCCAGGGTTCTTGCTCCTGATCACTGCCCAGTGATCCCTGGGTTAGAGAGAGAGAGAGGGGAAATCAGCCAGGGTTCTTGATCCTGATCACTGTCCAGTGATCCCTGGGTTAGAGGGAGGGGAAATGAGCCAGGGTTCCTTCTACTGATCACTGTCCAGTGATCCCTGGGTTAGAGAGAGAGAGAGAGAGAGGGGAAATCAGCCAGGGTTCCTTCTCCTGATCACTGTCCAGTGATCCCTGGGTTAGCGAGAGAGAGAGAGAGGAAATCAGCCAGGGTTCCTGCTCCTGATCACTGCCCAGTGATCCCTGGGTTAGAGAGAGAGGGGAAATCAGCCAGGGTCCCTGCGCCTGATCACTGCCCAGTGATCCCTGGGTTAGAGAGAGAGAGGGGAAATCAGCCAGGGTTCCTGCTCCTGATCACTGTCCAGTGATCCCTGGGTTTGAGAGAGAGAGGGGAAATCAGCCAGGGTTCTTGCACCTGATCACTGTCCAGTGATCCCTGGGTTAGAGAGAGAGGGGAAATCAGCCAGGGTTCCTGCTTCTGATCATTGTCCAGTGATCCCTGGGTTAGAGAGAGAGAGAGGGGAAATCAGCCAGGGTTCCTGCTCCTGATCACTGTCCAGTGATCCCTGGGTTAGAGAGAGAGAGGGGAAATCAGCCAGGGTTCCTGCTCCTGATCACTGTCCAGTGATCCCTGGTTTAGAGAGAGAGAGAGGGGAAATCAGCCAGGGTTCCTGCTCCAGATCACTGTCCAGTGATCCATTGGTTAGAGAGAGAGAGAGGAAATCAGCCTGGGTTCCTTCTCCTGATCACTGACGAGTGATCCCTGGGTTAGAGAGAGAGAGAGGGGAAAACAGCCAGGGTTCCTGCTCCTGATCACTGCCCAGTGATCCCTGGGTTAGAGAGAGAGAGGGGGGAAATCAGCCAGGGTTCCTGCTCCTGATCACTGTCCAGTGATCCCTGGGTTTGAGAGTGGGGGGAAATCAGCCACGGATCCTGCTCCTGATCACTGTCCAGTGATCCCTGGGTTAGAGAGAGAGGTGGGAAATCAGCCAGGGTTCCTGCTCCTGATCACTGTCCAGTGATCCCTGGGTTAGAGAGAGAGAGGGGGGAAATCAGCCAGGGTTCTTGCTCCTGATAACTGTCCAGTGATCCCTGGGTTAGAGAGAGAGAGAGGGGAAATCAGCCAGGGTTCTTGCTCCTGATCACTGCCCAGTGATCCCTGGGTTAGAGAGAGAGAGAGGGGAAATCAGCCAGGGTTCTTGATCCTGATCACTGTCCAGTGCTCCCTGGGTTAGAGGGAGGGGAAATGAGCCAGGGTTCCTTCTACTGATCACTGTCCAGTGATCCCTGGGTTAGAGAGAGAGAGAGAGAGAGGGGAAATCAGCCAGGGTTCCTTCTACTGATCACTGTCCAGTGATCCCTGGGTTAGAGAGAGAGAGGGGGGAAATCAGCCAGGGTTCTTGCTCCTGATCACTGTCCAGTGATCCCTGGGTTAGAGAGAGAGAGGGGAAATCAGCCAGAGTTCCTGCTCCTGATCACTGCCAAGTGATCCCTGGGTTAGAGAGAGAGAGAGAGAGGGGAAATCAGCCAGGGTTCCTGCTCCTGATCACTGCCCAGTGATCCCTGGGTTAGAGAGAGAGGGGGGAAATCAGCCAGGGATCCTGCTCCTGATCACTGTCCAGTGATCCCTGGGTTAGAGAGAGAGAGGGGGGAAATCAGCCAGGGTTCTTGCTCCTGATCACTGTCCAGTGATCCCTGGGATAGAGAGAGAGAGAGGGGAAATCAGCCAGGGTTCCTGCTCCTGATCACTGTCCAGTGATCCCTGGGTTAGAGAGAGAGAGAGAGGGAGAGGGGAAATCAGCCAGGGTTCCTGCTCCTGATCACTGTCCAGTGATCCCTGGGTTAGAGAGAGAGGGAGAGAGAGAGAGGGGAAATCAGCCAGGGTTCCTGCTCCTGATCACTGTCCAGTGATCCCTGGGTTAGAGAGAGGGGGGAAATCAGCCAGGGTTCCTGCTCCTGATCACTGTCCAGTGATCCCTGGGTTAGAGAGAGAGAGAGGGGAAATCAGCCAGGGTTCCTTCTCCTGATCACTGTCCAGTGATCCCTGGGTTAGCGAGAGAGAGAGAGAGGAAATCAGCCAGGGTTCCTGCTCCTGATCACTGCCCAGTGATCCCTGGGTTAGAGAGAGAGGGGAAATCAGCCAGGGTCCCTGCGCCTGATCACTGCCCAGTGATCCCTGGGTTAGAGAGAGAGAGGGGAAATCAGCCAGGGTTCCTGCTCCTGATCACTGTCCAGTGATCCCTGGGTTTGAGAGAGAGAGGGGAAATCAGCCAGGGTTCTTGCACCTGATCACTGTCCAGTGATCCCTGGGTTAGAGAGAGAGGGGAAATCAGCCAGGGTTCCTGCTTCTGATCATTGTCCAGTGATCCCTGGGTTAGAGAGAGAGAGAGGGGAAATCAGCCAGGGTTCCTGCTCCTGATCACTGTCCAGTGATCCCTGGGTTAGAGAGAGAGAGGGGAAATCAGCCAGGGTTCCTGCTCCTGATCACTGTCCAGTGATCCCTGGTTTAGAGAGAGAGAGAGGGGAAATCAGCCAGGGTTCCTGCTCCAGATCACTGTCCAGTGATCCATTGGTTAGAGAGAGAGAGAGGAAATCAGCCTGGGTTCCTTCTCCTGATCACTGACGAGTGATCCCTGGGTTAGAGAGAGAGAGAGGGGAAAACAGCCAGGGTTCCTGCTCCTGATCACTGCCCAGTGATCCCTGGGTTAGAGAGAGAGAGGGGGGAAATCAGCCAGGGTTCCTGCTCCTGATCACTGTCCAGTGATCCCTGGGTTTGAGAGTGGGGGGAAATCAGCCACGGATCCTGCTCCTGATCACTGTCCAGTGATCCCTGGGTTAGAGAGAGAGGTGGGAAATCAGCCAGGGTTCCTGCTCCTGATCACTGTCCAGTGATCCCTGGGTTAGAGAGAGAGAGGGGGGAAATCAGCCAGGGTTCTTGCTCCTGATAACTGTCCAGTGATCCCTGGGTTAGAGAGAGAGAGAGGGGAAATCAGCCAGGGTTCTTGCTCCTGATCACTGCCCAGTGATCCCTGGGTTAGAGAGAGAGAGAGGGGAAATCAGCCAGGGTTCTTGATCCTGATCACTGTCCAGTGCTCCCTGGGTTAGAGGGAGGGGAAATGAGCCAGGGTTCCTTCTACTGATCACTGTCCAGTGATCCCTGGGTTAGAGAGAGAGAGAGAGAGAGGGGAAATCAGCCAGGGTTCCTTCTACTGATCACTGTCCAGTGATCCCTGGGTTAGAGAGAGAGAGGGGGGAAATCAGCCAGGGTTCTTGCTCCTGATCACTGTCCAGTGATCCCTGGGTTAGAGAGAGAGAGGGGAAATCAGCCAGAGTTCCTGCTCCTGATCACTGCCAAGTGATCCCTGGGTTAGAGAGAGAGAGAGAGAGGGGAAATCAGCCAGGGTTCCTGCTCCTGATCACTGCCCAGTGATCCCTGGGTTAGAGAGAGAGGGGGGAAATCAGCCAGGGATCCTGCTCCTGATCACTGTCCAGTGATCCCTGGGTTAGAGAGAGAGAGGGGGGAAATCAGCCAGGGTTCTTGCTCCTGATCACTGTCCAGTGATCCCTGGGATAGAGAGAGAGAGAGGGGAAATCAGCCAGGGTTCCTGCTCCTGATCACTGTCCAGTGATCCCTGGGTTAGAGAGAGAGAGAGAGGGAGAGGGGAAATCAGCCAGGGTTCCTGCTCCTGATCACTGTCCAGTGATCCCTGGGTTAGAGAGAGAGGGAGAGAGAGAGAGGGGAAATCAGCCAGGGTTCCTGCTCCTGATCACTGTCCAGTGATCCCTGGGTTAGAGAGAGGGGGGAAATCAGCCAGGGTTCCTGCTCCTGATCACTGTCCAGTGATCCCTGGGTTAGAGAGAGAGAGAGGGGAAATCAGCCAGGGTTCCTGCTCCTGATCACTGTCCAGTGATCCCTGGGTTAGAGAGAGGGGGGAAATGGGTTCCTGCTCATGATCACTGTCCATTGATCCCTGGGTTAGAGAGAGAGGGAGGGGAAATCAGCCAGGGTTCTTGCACCTGATCACTGCCCAGTGATCCCTGGGTTAGAGAGAGAGGGGAAATCAGCCAGGGTTCCTGCTCCTGATCACTGTCCAGTGATCCCTGGGTTAGAGAGAGAGAGGGGAAATCAGCCAGCGTTCCTGCTTCTGATCATTGTCTAGTGATCCCTGGGTTAGAGAGAGAGACAGACGGGAAATCAGCCAGGGTTCCTGCTCCTGATCACTGTCCAGAGATCCGTGGTATAGAGAGAGAGAGGGGAAATCATCCAAGGATCCTGCTCCTGATCACTGGCCAGTGATCCCTGGGTTAGAGAGAGAGGTGAAATCATCCAGGGTCCTGATCCTGATCACTGTCCAGTGATCCCTGGGTTAGAGAGAGAGAGTGGAAATCAGGCAGGGTTCCTGCTCCTGATCACTCTCCAGTGATCCCTGGGTTAGAGAGAGAGAGGGGAAATCAGCCAGGGTTCCTGCTCCTGATCACTGTCTTTTGATCCCTGGGTTAGAGAGAGAGAGGGGAAATCAGCCAAGGATCCTGCTCCTGATCACTGTCCAGTGATCCCTGGGTTAGAGAGAGAGGTGAAATCATCCAGGGTTCCTGCTCCTGATCACTGTCCAGTGATCCCTGGGTTAGACAGAGAGAGTGGAAATCGGGCAGGGTTCCTGCTCCTGATCACTGTCCAGTGATCCCTGGGTTAGAGAGAATGAGGGGAAATCAGCCAGGGTTCCTGCTCCTGATCACTCTCCAGTGATCCCTGGGTTAGAGAGAGAGGGGAAATCAGCCAGGGTTCCTGCTTCTGATCATTGTCCAGTGATCCCTGGGTTAGAGAGAGAGAGAGAGGGGGGGAATCAGCCAGGGT
Organism: Isurus oxyrinchus; assembly: GCA_026770705.1. Classification (NCBI taxonomy): domain Eukaryota; kingdom Metazoa; phylum Chordata; class Chondrichthyes; order Lamniformes; family Lamnidae; genus Isurus; species Isurus oxyrinchus. Next base: position 53,284 of record JANJGN010000813.1, read on the forward strand.
TCCTTCTCCTGATCACTGTCCAGTGATCCCTGGGTTAGAGAGAGAGAGAGCGGAAATCAGCCAGGGTTCCTGCTCCTGATCACTGTCCAGTGATTCCCTGGGTTAGAGAGAGAGAGAGGAAATCAACCAGAATTCCTGCTCCTGATCACAGTCCATTGATCCCTGGGTTAGAGAGAGGGAGAGAGGGGAAATCAGCCAGGTTTCCTGCTCCTGATCACTGTCCAGTGATCCCTGGGTTAGAGAGAGAGAGAGGAAATCATCCAGGGTTCCTGCTCCTGAACACTGTCCAGTGATCCCTGGGTTAGAGAGAGAGAGAGAGGGGAAATCAGCCAGGGTTCCTGCTCCTGATCACTGTCCAGTGATCCCTGGGTTAGAGAGAGAGAGAGGGGTAATCAGCCAGGGTTCCTTCTCCTGATCACTGTCCAGTGATCCCTGGGTTAGAGAGAGGGGGGAAATCAGCCAGGGTTCCTTCTCCTGATCACTGTCCAGTGATCCCTGGGTTGGAGAGAGAGAGGGGCGAAATCAGCCAGGGTTCCTGCTCCTGATCACTGTCCAGTGATCCCTGGGTTAGAGAGAGGGGGGAAATCAGCCAGGGTTCCTTCTCCTGATCACTGTCCAGTGATCCCTGGGTTAGAGAGAGAGAGAGCGGAAATCAGTCAGGGTTCCTGCTCCTGATCACTGTCCAGTGATTCCCTGGGTTAGAGAGAGAGAGAGGTAATCAACCAGAATTCCTGCTCCTGATCACAGTCCATTGATCCCTGGGTTAGAGAGAGGGAGAGAGGGGAAATCAGCCAGGTTTCCTGCTCCTGATCACTGTCCAGTGATCCCTGGGTAAGAGAGAGAGAGGTGTAATCAGCCAGGGTTCCTTCTCCTGATCACTGTCCAGTGATCCCTGGGTTGGAGAGAGAGAGGGGGGAAATCAGCCAGGGTTCCTGCTCCTGATCACTGTCCAGTGATTGCTGGGTTAGAGAGAGAGAGGGGAAATCTGCCAGGGTTCCTGCTCCTGATCACTTTCCAGTGATCCCTGGGTTTGAGAGAGAGAGAGAGAGGGGACATCAGCCAGGGTTCCTTCTCCTGATCACTGTCCAGTGATCCCTGGGTTAGAGAGAGAGGAAATCTGCCAGCGTTCCTGCTCCTGATCACTGTCCAGTGATCCCTGGGTGAGAGAGAGAGAGAGTGGAAATCAGCCAGAGTTCCTGCTCCTGATCACTGCCCAGTGATCCCTGGGTTAGAGAGAGAAGGGAAATCAGCCAGGGTTCCTGCTCCTGATCACTGTCCAGTGATCCCTGGGTTAGAGGGAGAGAGAGAGAGAGGGGAAATCAGCCAGGGTTCCTGCTCCTGATCACTGTCCAGTGATCCCTGGGTTAGAGAGAGAGAGGGGAAATCAGCCAGGGTTCCTGCTCCTGATCACTCTCCAATGATCCCTGGGTTAGAGAGAGAGGGGGGAAATCAGACAGGGATCCTGCTCCTGATCACTGTCCAGTGATCCCTGGGTTAGAGAGAGAGGGGGGAAATCAGCCAGGGTTCCTGCTCCTGATCACTGTCCAGTGATCCCTGGGTTAGAGAGAGAGAGGGGGGAAATCAGCCAGGGTTCTTGCTCCTGATAACTGTCCAGTGATCCCTGGGTTAGAGAGAGAGAGAGGGGAAATCAGCCAGGGTTCTTGCTCCTGATCACTGCTCAGTGATCCCTGGGTTAGAGAGAGAGAGAGGGGAAATCAGCCAGGGTTCTTGATCCTGATCACTGTCCAGTGATCCCTGGGTTAGAGGGAGGGGAAATGAGCCAGGGTTCCTTCTCCTGATCACTGTCCAGTGATCCCTGGATTAGAGAGAGAGAGAGAGAGGGGAAATCAGCCAGGGTTCCTTCTACTGATCACTGTCCAGTGATCCCTGGGTTAGAGAGAGAGAGGGGAAATCAGCCAGGGTTCCTGCTCCGGATCACTGCCCAGTGATCCCTGGGTTAGAGAGAGAGAGAGAGAGGGGAAATCAGCCAGGGTTCCTTCTACTGATCACTGTCCAGTGATCCCTGGGTTAGAGAGAGAGAGGGGAAATCAGCCAGGGTTCCTGCTCCGGATCACTGCCCAGTGATCCCTGGGTTAGAGAGAGAGAGAGGGGAAATCAGCCTGGGTTCCTGCTCCTGATCACTGTCCAGTGATCCCTGGGTTAGAGAGAGAGGGGGGAAATCAGCCAGTGTTCTTGCTCCTGATCACTGTCCAGTGATCCCTGGGTTAGAGAGAGAGAGGGGAAATCAGCCAGAGTTCCTGCTCCTGATCACTGCCAAGTGATCCCTGGGTTAGAGAGAGAGAGGGGAAATCAGCCAGGGATCCTGCTCCTGATCACTGTCCAGTGATCCCTGGGTTAGAGAGAGAGAGGGGGGAAATCAGCCAGGGTTCTTGCTCCTGATCACTGTCCAGTGATCCCTGGGATAGAGAGAGAGAGAGGGGAAATCAGCCAGGGTTCCTGCTCCTGATCACTGTCCAGTGATCCCTGGGTTAGAGAGAGAGAGAGAGGGAGAGGGGAAATCAGCCAGGGTTCCTGCTCCTGATCACTGTCCAGTGATCCCTGGGTTAGAGAGAGAGGGAGAGAGAGAGAGGGGAAATCAGCCAGGGTTCCTGCTCCTGATCACTGTCCAGTGATCCCTGGGTTAGAGAGAGGGGGGAAATCAGCCAGGGTTCCTGCTCCTGATCACTGTCCAGTGATCCCTGGGTTAGAGAGAGAGAGAGGGGAAATCAGCCAGGGTTCCTGCTCCTGATCACTGTCCAGTGATCCCTGGGTTAGAGAGAGGGGGGAAATGGGTTCCTGCTCATGATCACTGTCCATTGATCCCTGGGTTAGAGAGAGAGGGAGGGGAAATCAGCCAGGGTTCTTGCACCTGATCACTGCCCAGTGATCCCTGGGTTAGAGAGAGAGGGGAAATCAGCCAGGGTTCCTGCTCCTGATCACTGTCCAGTGATCCCTGGGTTAGAGAGAGAGAGGGGAAATCAGCCAGCGTTCCTGCTTCTGATCATTGTCTAGTGATCCCTGGGTTAGAGAGAGAGACAGACGGGAAATCAGCCAGGGTTCCTGCTCCTGATCACTGTCCAGAGATCCGTGGTATAGAGAGAGAGAGGGGAAATCATCCAAGGATCCTGCTCCTGATCACTGGCCAGTGATCCCTGGGTTAGAGAGAGAGGTGAAATCATCCAGGGTCCTGATCCTGATCACTGTCCAGTGATCCCTGGGTTAGAGAGAGAGAGTGGAAATCAGGCAGGGTTCCTGCTCCTGATCACTCTCCAGTGATCCCTGGGTTAGAGAGAGAGAGGGGAAATCAGCCAGGGTTCCTGCTCCTGATCACTGTCTTTTGATCCCTGGGTTAGAGAGAGAGAGGGGAAATCAGCCAAGGATCCTGCTCCTGATCACTGTCCAGTGATCCCTGGGTTAGAGAGAGAGGTGAAATCATCCAGGGTTCCTGCTCCTGATCACTGTCCAGTGATCCCTGGGTTAGACAGAGAGAGTGGAAATCGGGCAGGGTTCCTGCTCCTGAGCACTGTCCAGTGATCCCTGGGTTAGAGAGAATGAGGGGAAATCAGCCAGGGTTCCTGCTCCTGATCACTCTCCAGTGATCCCTGGGTTAGAGAGAGAGGGGAAATCAGCCAGGGTTCCTGCTCCTGATCACTGTCCAGTGATCCCTGGGTTAGAGAGAGAGAGGAAATCAGCCAGGGTTCCTGCTTCTGATCATTGTCCAGTGATCCCTGGGTTAGAGAGAGAGAGAGAGGGGGGGAATCAGCCAGGGTTCCTTCTCCTGATCACTGTCCAGTGATCCCTGGGTTAGAGAGAGAGAGAGCGGAAATCAGCCAGGGTTCCTGCTCCTGATCACTGTCCAGTGATTCCCTGGGTTAGAGAGAGAGAGAGGAAATCAACCAGAATTCCTGCTCCTGATCACAGTCCATTGATCCCTGGGTTAGAGAGAGGGAGAGAGGGGAAATCAGCCAGGTTTCCTGCTCCTGATCACTGTCCAGTGATCCCTGGGTTAGAGAGAGAGAGAGGAAATCATCCAGGGTTCCTGCTCCTGAACACTGTCCAGTGATCCCTGGGTTAGAGAGAGAGAGAGAGGGGAAATCAGCCAGGGTTCCTGCTCCTGATCACTGTCCAGTGATCCCTGGGTTAGAGAGAGAGAGAGGGGTAATCAGCCAGGGTTCCTTCTCCTGATCACTGTCCAGTGATCCCTGGGTTAGAGAGAGGGGGGAAATCAGCCAGGGTTCCTTCTCCTGATCACTGTCCAGTGATCCCTGGGTTAGAGAGAGAGAGAGCGGAAATCAGCCAGGGTTCCTGCTCCTGATCACTGTCCAGTGATTCCCTGGGTTAGAGAGAGAGAGAGGTAATCAACCAGAATTCCTGCTCCTGATCACAGTCCATTGATCCCTGGGTTAGAGAGAGGGAGAGAGGGGAAATCAGCCAGGTTTCCTGCTCCTGATCACTGTCCAGTGATCCCTGGGTAAGAGAGAGAGAGGTGTAATCAGCCAGGGTTCCTTCTCCTGATCACTGTCCAGTGATCCCTGGGTTGGAGAGAGAGAGGGGGGAAATCAGCCAGGGTTCCTGCTCCTGATCACTGTCCAGTGATTGCTGGGTTAGAGAGAGAGAGGGGAAATCTGCCAGGGTTCCTGCTCCTGATCACTTTCCAGTGATCCCTGGGTTTGAGAGAGAGAGAGAGAGGGGACATCAGCCAGGGTTCCTTCTCCTGATCACTGTCCAGTGATCCCTGGGTTAGAGAGAGAGGAAATCTGCCAGCGTTCCTGCTCCTGATCACTGTCCAGTGATCCCTGGGTGAGAGAGAGAGAGAGTGGAAATCAGCCAGAGTTCCTGCTCCTGATCACTGCCCAGTGATCCCTGGGTTAGAGAGAGAAGGGAAATCAGCCAGGGTTTCTGCTCCTGATCACTGTCCAGTGATCCCTGGGTTAGAGGGAGAGAGAGAGAGAGGGGAAATCAGCCAGGGTTCCTGCTCCTGATCACTGTCCAGTGATCCCTGGGTTAGAGAGAGAGAGGGGAAATCAGCCAGGGTTCCTGCTCCTGATCACTCTCCAATGATCCCTGGGTTAGAGAGAGAGGGGGGAAATCAGACAGGGATCCTGCTCCTGATCACTGTCCAGTGATCCCTGGGTTACAGAGAGAGGGGGGAAATCAGCCAGGGTTCCTGCTCCTGATCACTGTCCAGTGATCCCTGGGTTAGAGAGAGAGAGGGGGGAAATCAGCCAGGGTTCTTGCTCCTGATAACTGTCCAGTGATCCCTGGGTTAGAGAGAGAGAGAGGGGAAATCAGCCAGGGTTCTTGCTCCTGATCACTGCTCAGTGATCCCTGGGTTAGAGAGAGAGAGAGGGGAAATCAGCCAGGGTTCTTGATCCTGATCACTGTCCAGTGATCCCTGGGTTAGAGGGAGGGGAAATGAGCCAGGGTTCCTTCTCCTGATCACTGTCCAGTGATCCCTGGGTTAGAGAGAGAGAGAGAGAGGGGAAATCAGCCAGGCTTCCTTCTACTGATCACTGTCCAGTGATCCCTGGGTTAGAGAGAGAGAGGGGAAATCAGCCAGGGTTCCTGCTCCGGATCACTGCCCAGTGATCCCTGGGTTAGAGAGAGAGAGAGAGAGGGGAAATCAGCCAGGGTTCCTTCTACTGATCACTGTCCAGTGATCCCTGGGTTAGAGAGAGAGAGGGGAAATCAGCCAGGGTTCCTGCTCCGGATCACTGCCCAGTGATCCCTGGGTTAGAGAGAGAGAGAGGGGAAATCAGCCTGGGTTCCTGCTCCTGATCACTGTCCAGTGATCCCTGGGTTAGAGAGAGAGGGGGGAAATCAGCCAGTGTTCTTGCTCCTGATCACTGTCCAGTGATCCCTGGGTTAGAGAGAGAGAGGGGAAATCAGCCAGAGTTCCTGCTCCTGATCACTGCCAAGTGATCCCTGGGTTAGAGAGAGAGAGAGAGAGGGGAAATCAGCCAGAGTTCCTGCTCCTGATGACTGTCCAGTGATCCCTGGGTTAGAGAGAGAGAGGGGAAATCAGCCAGGGATCCTGCTCCTGATCACTGTCCAGTGATCCCTGGGTTAGAGAGAGAGAGGGGGGAAATCAGCCAGGGATCTTGCTCCTGATCACTGTCCAGTGATCCCTGGGTTAGAGAGAGAGAGAGGGGAAATCAGCCAGGGTTCCTTCTCCTGATCACTGCCCAGTGATCCCTGGGTTAGAGAGAGAGAGAGGGGAAATCAGCCAGGGTTCCTACTCCTGATCACAGTCCAGTGATCCCTGGGTTAGAGAGAGGGGAAGTGAGCCAGGGTTCCTGCTCCTGATTACTGTCCAGTGATCCCTGGGTTAGAGAGAGGGGAAATGAGCCAGGGTTCCTGCTCCTGATCACTGTCCAGTGATCCCTGGGTTAGAGAGAGAGAGAGAGAGGGGAAATCAGCCAGGGTTCCTGCTCCTGATCACTGTCCAGTGATCCCTGGGTTAGAGAGAGAGAGAGGGGAAATCAGCCAGGGTTCTTGCTCCTGATCACTGCCCAGTGATCCCTGGGTTAGAGAGAGAGAGGGGAAATCAGCCAGGGTTCCTGCTCCTGATCACTGTCCAGTGATCCATGGGTTAGAGAGAGAGGTGAAATCAGCCAGGGTTCCTGCGCCTGATCACTTTCCAGTGATCCCTGGGTTAGAGAGAGAGAGAGAGGGGAAATCAGCCAGGGTTCCTGCTCCTGATCACTGTCCAGTGATCCCTGGGTTAGAGAGAGAGAGAGAGGGAGAGGGGAAATCAGAAAGGGTTCCTGCTCCTGATCACTGTCCAGTGATCCCTGGGTTAGAGAGAGAGGGATAGAGAGAGAGGGGGGAAATCAGCCAGGGTTACTGCTCCTGTTCACTGTCCAGTGATCCCTGGGTTAGAGAGAGGGGGGAAATCAGCCAGGGTTCCTTCTCCTGATCACTGTCCAGTGATCCCTGGGTTAGAGAGAGAGAGAGCGGAAATCAGCCAGGGTTCCTGCTCCTGATCACTGTCCAGTGATTCCCTGGGTTAGAGAGAGAGAGAGGTAATCAACCAGAATTCCTGCTCCTGATCACAGTCCATTGATCCCTGGGTTAGAGAGAGGGAGAGAGGGGAAATCAGCCAGGTTTCCTGCTCCTGATCACTGTCCAGTGATCCCTGGGTTAGAGAGAGAGAGGTGTAATCAGCCAGGGTTCCTTCTCCTGATCACTGTCCAGTGATCCCTGGGTTGGAGAGAGAGAGGGGGGAAATCAGCCAGGGTTCCTGCTCCTGATCACTGTCCAGTGATTGCTGGGTTAGAGAGAGAGAGGGGAAATCTGCCAGGGTTCCTGCTCCTGATCACTTTCCAGTGATCCCTGGGTTTGAGAGAGAGAGAGAGAGGGGACATCAGCCAGGGTTCCTTCTCCTGATCACTGTCCAGTGATCCCTGGGTTAGAGAGAGAGGAAATCTGCCAGCGTTCCTGCTCCTGATCACTGTCCAGTGATCCCTGGGTGAGAGAGAGAGAGAGTGGAAATCAGCCAGAGTTCCTGCTCCTGATCACTGCCCAGTGATCCCTGGGTTAGAGAGAGAAGGGAAATCAGCCAGTGTTCCTGCTCCTGATCACTGTCCAGTGATCCCTGGGTTAGAGAGAGAGAGGGGAAATCATCCAGGGTTCCTTCTCCTGATTACTGTCCAGTGATCCCTGGGTTAGAGAGAGAGAGGGGGGAAAACAGGCAGTGTTCCTGCTCCTGATCACTGTCCAGTGATTGCTGGGTTAGAGAGAGAGAGGGGAAATCAGCCAGGGTTCCTGCTCCTGATCACTGTCCAGTGATCCCTTGGTTTGAGGGAGAGAGAGAGAGGGGGAAATCAGCCTGGGTTCCTTCTCCTGATCACTGTCCAGTGATCCCTGGATTAGAGAGAGAGAGGAAATCAGCCAGGGATCCTGCTCCTGATCATTGTCCAGTGATCCCTGGGTTAGAGAGAGGGGAAATCAGCCAGCGTTCCTGCTCCTGATCACTGTCCAGTGATCCCTGGGTTAGAGAGAGAGAGAGAGGAAATCAGCCAGAGTTCCTGCTCCTGATCACTGTCCAATGATCCCTGGGTTAGAGAGAGAGGGGAAATCAGCCAGTGTTCCTGCTCCTGATCACTGTCCAGTGATCCCTGGGTTAGAGGGAGAGAGAGAGAGGGGGGAAATCAGCCTGGGTTCCTTCTCCTGATCACTGTCCAGTGATCCCTGGGTTAGAGAGAGAGAGAGGGGAAATCAGCCTGGGTTCCTGCTCCTGATCACTATCCAGTGATCCCTGGGTTAGAGAGAGAGGGGAACTCAGCCCGGGTTCCTTCTCCTGATCACTGTCCAGTGATCCCTGGGTTAGAGAGAGAGAGGGGAAATCAGGCAGGGTTCCTGCTCCTGATCACACTCCAGTGATCCCCGGGTTAGAGATAGCGACGGGAAATCAGCCAGGGTTCCTGCTCCTGATCATTGTCCAGTGATCCCTGGGTTAGAGAGAGAGGGGAAATCAGCCAGGGTTCCTGCTCCTGATCACTGTCCTGTGATCCCTGTTTTAGAGAGATAGAGAGGGGAAATCAGCCAGGCTTCCTGCTCCTGATCACTCTCCAGTGATTCCCTGGGTTAGAGAGAGAGAGTGGAAATCAGCCAGAATTCCTGCTCCTGATCACAGTCCATTGATCCCTGGGTGAGAGAGAGAGAGGGGAAATCAGCCAGGTTTCCTGCTCCTGATCACTGTCCAGTGATCCCTGGGTTAGAGAGAGAGAGAGTGGGGGGAAATCAGCCAGGGTTCCTGCTCCTGATCACTGTCCAGTGATCCCTGGGTTTGAAAGAGAAAGAGAGTGGGGAAATCAGACAGGGTTCCTTCTCCTGATCACTGTCCAGTGATCCCTGGATTAGAGAGAGAGAGGAAATCTGCCAGGGATCCTGCTCCTGATCATTGTCCAGTGATCCCTGGGTTAGAGAGAAAGGAAATCTGCCAGCGTTCCTGCTCCTGATCACTGTCCAGTGATCCCTGGGTTAGAGAGAGAGAGAGAGAGGAAATCAGCCAGAGTTCCTGCTCCTGATCACTGTCCAGTGATCCCTGGGTTAGAGAGAGAGAGAGAGAGGGGAAGTCAGCCAGGGTTCCTGCTCCTGATCCCTGTCCAGTGATCCCTGGGTTAGAGAGAGAGAGAGAGAGAGGAAATCAGCCAGGGTTCCTGCTCCTGATCACTGTCCAGTGATCCCTGGGTTAGAGAGAGGGAGGGGAAATCAGCCAGGGTTCCTGCTCCTGATCACTGTCCAGTGATCCCTGGGTTAGAGAGAGAGAGGGGGGAAATCAGCCAGGGTTCCTGCTCCTGATCACTGTCCAGTGACGCCTGGGTTAGAGAGTAAGGGGAAATCAGGCAGGGTTCCTGCTCCTGATCACTGTCCAGTGATCCCTGGGTTAGAGGGAGAGAGAGAGAGAGGGGAAATCAGCCTGGGTTCCTGCTCCTGATCATCTTCCAGTGATCCCTGGGTTAGAGAGAGAGAGGGGAAATCAGCAAGGGTTCCTGCTCCTGATCACTGTCCAGTGATCCCTGGGTTAGAGAGAGAGAGGGGGGAATCAGCCAGGGTTCCTTCTCCTGATCACTGTCCAGTGATCCCTGTTTTAGAGAGATAGAGACGGGAAATCAGCCAGGTTTCCTGCTCCTGATCACTGTCCAGTGAATCCCTGGGTTAGAGAGAGAGAGTGGAAATCAGCCAGAATTCCTGCTCCTGATCACAGTCCATTGATCCCTGGGTTAGAGAGAGAGAGAGGGGAAATCAGCCAGGGTTCCTGCTCCTGATCACTGTCCAGTGATCCCTGGGTTAGAGAGAGAGAGAGAGGGGGGAAATCAGCCAGGGTTCCTGCTCCTGATCACTGCCCAGTGATCTCTGGGTTAGAGAGAGAGAGAGAGAGGGGAAATCAGCCAGGGTTCCTGCTCCTGATCACTGTCCAGTGATCCCTGGGTTAGAGAGAGAGAGGGGAAATCAGCCAGGGTTCCTTCTCCTGATTACTGTCCAGTGATTGCTGGGTTAGAGACAGAGAGGGGAAATCAGCCAGGGTTCCTGCTCCTGATCACTGTCCAGTGATCCCTGGGTTAGAGGGAGAGAGAGAGAGAGGGGACATCAGCCAGGGTTCCTTCTCCTGATCACTGTCCTGTGATCCCTGGATTAGAGAGAGAGAGGAAATCTGCCAGGGATCCTGCTCCTGATCATTGTCCAGTGATCCCTGGGTTAGAGAGAGGGGAAATCTGCCAGCGTTCCTGCTCCTGATCACTGTCCAGTGATCCCTGGGTTAGAGAGAGAGAGAGAGAGGAAATCAGCCATAGTTCCTGCTCCTGATCACTGTGCTGTGATCCCTGGGTGAGAGAGAGAGGGGAAATCAGCCAGGGTTCCTGGTCTCGATCACTGTCCAGTGATCCCTGGGTTAGAGGGAGAGAGAGAGAGAGGGGAAATCAGCCAGGGTTCCTGCTCCTGATCACTGTCCAGTGATCCCTGGGTTAGAGAGAGAGGGGGGAAATCAGACAGGGATCCTGCTCCTGATCACTGTCCAGTGATCCCTGGGTTAGAGAGAGAGAGGGGAAATCAGCCAGGGTTCCTTCTCCTGATCACTGTCCAGTGATCCCTGGGTTAGAGAGAGAGGGGAAATCAGCCAGGGTTCCTGCTCCTGATCACTGTCCAGTGATCCCTGGGTTAGAGAGAGAGAGGGGGGAAATCAGCCAGGGTTCCTGCTCCTGATCACTGTCCAGTGATTGCTGGGTTAGAGACAGAGAGGGGAAATCAGCCAGCGTTCCTGCTCCTGATCACTGTCCAGTGATCCCTGGGTTTGAGAGAGAAAGAGAGAGGGGACATCAGCCAGGGTTCCTGCTCCTGATCACTGTCCAGTGATCCCTGGATTAGAGAGAGAGAGGAAATCAGCCAGGGATCCTGCTCCTGATCATTGTCCAGTGATCCCTGGGTTAGAGAGAAAGGAAATCTGCCAGCGTTCCTGCTCCTGATCACTGTCCAGTGATCCCTGGGTTAGAGAGAGAGAGAGAGAGAGGAAATCAGCCAGAGTTCCTGCTCCTGATCACTGTGCTGTAGTCCCTGGGTTAGAGAGAGCTACGGGAAATCAGCCAGGGTTCCTTCTCCTGATCACTGTCCAGTGATCCCTGGGTTAGAGAGAGAGAGGGGGGAAATCAGCCAGGATTCCTGCTCCTGATCACTGTCCAGTGACCCCTGGGTTAGAGAGTAAGGCGAAATCAGCCTGGGTTCCTTCTCCTGATCATCTTCCAGTGATCCCTGGGTTAGAGAGAGGGAGGGGAAATCAGCCTGGGTTCCTGCTCCTGATCACTGTCCAGTGATCCCTGGGTTAGAGAGAGAGAGGGAAAATCAGACAGGGATCCTGCTCCTGATCACTGTCCTGTGATCCCTGGGTTAGAGAGAGAGGGGGGAAATCAGCCAGGTTTCCTGCTCCTGATCGCTGTCCAGTGATCCCTGGGTTAGAGAGAGCGACGGGGAAATCAGCCAGGGTTCCTGCTCCTGATCACTGTCCAGTGATCCCTGGGTTAGAGAGAGAAGGGAAATCAGCCAGGGTTCCTGCTCCTGATCACTGTCCAGTGATCCCTGGTATAGAGAGAGAGAGGAAATCAGCCAGGATTCCTGCTCCTGATCATTGTCCAGTGTTCCCTGGGTTAGAGAGAGAGGGGATATCAGCCAGGGTTCCTGCTCCTGATCACTGTCCAGTGATCCCTGGGTTAGAGAGAGAGAGCAAATCAGCCAGGGATGCTTCTGATCACTGTCCAGTGATCCCTTGGTTAGAGAGAGAGAGAGGGATGGGAAATCAGCCAGGGTTCCTGCTCCTGATCACTGTCCAGTGATCCCTGGGTTAGAGAGAATGAAGGGAAATCAGGCAGGGTTCCTGCTCCTGATCACTGTCCAGTGATCCCTGGGTTAGAGAGAGAGAGAGTGGGGAAATCAGCCAGGGTTCCTGCTCCTGATCCAGTGATCCCTGGGTTAGAGAGAGAGGGGAAATCAGCCAGGGTTCCTGCTCCTGATCACTGTCCAGTGATCCCTGGGTTAGAGAGAGAGGGGAAATCAGGCAGGGTTCCTGCTCCTGATCACTGTCCAGTGATCCCTGGGTTAGAGAGAGAGAGAGAGAGGGGAAATCAGCCAGGGTTCCTGCTCCAGATCACTGCCCAGTGATCCCTGGGTTAGAGAGAGAGAGAGGGGAAATCAGCCAGTGTTCCTGCTCCTGATCACTGTCCACTGATCCCTGGGTTAGAGAGAGAGAGAGAGGGGAAATCAGCCAGGGTTCCTGCTCCTGATCACTGTCCAGTGATCCCTGGGTTAGAGAGAGAGAGGGGAAATCAGCCAGGGTTCCTGCTCCTGATCACTTTCCAGTTATCCCTGGGTTAGAGAGAGAGAGAGAGAGGGGAAATCAGCCAGGGTTCCTGCTCCTGATCACTGTCCAGTGATCCCTGGGTTAGAGAGAGAGAGAGAGGGGAAATCAGCCAGGGTTCCTGCTCCTGATCACTGTCCAGTGATCCCTGGGTTAGAGAGAGCGGGGGGAAATCTGTCAGGGATCCTGCTCTTGATCACTGTCCAGTGATCCCTGGGTTAGAGAGGGATAGAGAGGGGAAATCAGCCAGGGTTCCTGCTCCTGATCACTGTCCAGTGATCCCTGGGTTTGAGAGTGATAGGGGAAATCAGGCAGGGTTCCTGCTCCTGATCACTGTCCAGTGATCCCTGGGTTAGAGAGAGAGAGAGGGGGGAAATCAGCCAGTCTTCCTGCTCCTGATCATTGTCCAGTGATCCCTGGGTTAGAGAGAGAGAGAGGGGAAATCAGCCAGGGTTCCTGCTCCTGATCACTGTCCAGTGATCCCTGGGTTAGAGAGAGAGAGAGAGAGGAAATCAGCCAGGGTTCCTGCTCCTGATCACTGTCCAGTGATCCCTGGGTTAGAGAGAGAGAGAGGGGAAATCAGCCAGGGTTCCTGCTCCTGATCACTGTCCAGTGATCCCTGGGTTAGAGAGAGAGAGAGGGGAAATCAGCCAGGGTTCCTGCTCCTGATCACTGTCCAGTGATCCCTGGATTAGAGAGAGAGAGGGGAAATCAGCCAGGGTTCCTGCTCCTGATCACTGTCCAGTGATCCCTGGGTTAGAGAGAGAGAGAGAGGAAATCAGCCAGGGTTCCTGCTCCTCATCACTTTCCAGTGATCCCTGGGTTAGAGAGAGAGAGAGAGACGGGAAATCAGCCAGGGTTCCTGCTGCTGATCACTGTCCAGTGATCCCTGGGTTAGAGAGAGAGAGGGTAAATCAGCCAGGGTTCCTGCTCCTGATCAATGTCCAGTGATCCCTGGGTTAGAGAGAGAGAGAGAGGGGAAATCAGCCAGGGTTCCTGCTCCTGATCACTGTCCAGTGATCCCTGGGTAAGAGACAGTGAGGGGAAATCAGCCAGGGTTCCTGCTCCTGATCACTGTCCAGTGATCCCTGGGTTAGAGAGAGAGGGGAAATCAGCCAGGGTTCCTTCTCCTGATCACTGTCCAGTGATCCCTGGGTTAGAGAGAGAGGGGGGAAATCAGCCAGGGTTCCTGCTCCTGATCACTGTCCAGTGATCCCTGGGTTAGAGAGAGGGGAAATCAGTCAGGGTTCCTGCTCCTGATCACTGTCCAGTGATCCCTGGGTTAGAGAGAGAGAGAGAGAGGGGAAATCAGCCAGAGTTCCTTCTACTAATCACTGTCCAGTGATCCCTGGGTTAGAGAGAGAGAGAAGGGAAATCAGCCAGGGTTCCTGCTCCTGATCACTGCCCAGTGATCCCTGGGTTAGAGAGAGAGAGAGAGAGAGGGGAAATCAGCCAGGGTTCCGTCTACTGATCACTGTCCAGTGATCCCTGGGTTAGAGAGAGAGAGGGGGGAAATCAGCCAGGGGTCCTGCTCCTGATCACTGTCCAATGATCCCTGGGTTAGAGAGAGAGAGAGAGGAAATCAGCCAGGGTTCCTGCTCCTGATCACTGCCCAGAGATCCCTGGGTTAGAGAGAGAGAGAGGAAATCAGCCAGGGTTCCTGCGCCTGATCACTGTCCAGTGATCCCTGGGTTAGAGAGAGAGAGAGGGGAAATCAGCCAGGGTTCCTGCTCCTGATCACTGCCCAGTGATCCCTGGGTTAGAGAGAGAGAGAGAGAGAGGGGAAATCAGCCAGGGTTCCTGCTCCTGATCACTGTCCAGTGATCCCTGGGTTAGAGCGAGAGAGGGGAAATCAGCCAGGGTTCCTGCTCCTGATCACTGTCCAGTGATCCCTGGGTTAGAGAGAGAGAGGGGGGAAATCAGCCAGGGGTCCTGCTCCTGATCACTGTCCAGTGATCCCTGGGTTAGAGAGAGAGAGGGGAAATCAGCCAGGGTTCCTGCTCCTGATCACTGTCCAATGATCCCTGGGTTAGAGAGAGAGAGAGAGGAAATCAGCCAGGGTTCCTGCTCCTGATCACTGCCCAGAGATCCCTGGGTTAGAGAGAGAGAGAGAGAGGGGAAATCAGGCAGGGTTCCTTCTCCTGATCACTGTCCAGTGATCCCTGGGTTAGCGAGAGAGAGAGGGGAAATCAGCCAGGGTTCCTGCTCCTGATCACTGCCCAGTGATCCCTGGGTTAGAGAGAGATGGGAAATCAGCCAGGGTTCCTGCGCCTGATCACTGTCCAGTGATCCCTGGTTTAGAGAGAGAGAGAGGGGAAATCAGCCAGGGTTCCTGCTCCTGATCACTGTCCAGTGATCCCTGGGTTAGAGAGAGAGGGGAAATCAGCCAGGGTTCCTGCTTCTGATCATTGTCCAGTGATCCCTGGGTTAGAGAGAGAGAGAGGGGAAATCAGCCAGGGTTCCTTCTCCTGATCACTGTCCAGTGATCCCTGGTTTAGAGAGAGAGAGAGGGGAAATCAGCCAGGGTTCCTGCTCCAGATCACTTTCCAGTGATCCCTGGGTTAGAGAGAGAGAGAGAGAGGGGAAATCAGCCTGGGTTCCTTCTCCTGATCACTGTCCAGTGATCCCTGCGTTAGAGAGAGAGAGATGGGAAATCAGCCAGGGTTCCTGCTCCTGATCACTGTCCAGTGATCCCTGGGTTAGAGAGAGAGAGAGAGAGGGGAAATCAGCCAGGGTTCCTGCTCCTGATCACTGCCCAGTGATCCCTGCGTTAGAGAGAGAGAGAGGAAATCAGCCAGGGTTCCTGCTCCTGAACACTGTCCAGTGATCCCTGGGTTTGAGAGTGGGGGGAAATCAGACACGGATCCTGCTCCTGATCACTGCCCTGTGATCCCTGGGTTAGAGAGAGAGAGAGAGAGCGGAAATCAGCCAGGGTTCTTGCTCCTGATCACTGTCCAGTGATCCCTGGGTTAGAGAGAGAGGGGGGAAATCAGCCAGGGATCCTGCTCCTGATCACTGTCCAGTGATCCCTGGGTTAGAGAGAGAGAGGGGGGAAATCAGCCAGGGTTCCTGCTCCTGATCACTGTCCAGTGATCCCTGGGTTAGAGAGAGAGAGAGGGGAAATCAGCCAGGGTTCCTTCTACTGATCACTGTCCAGTGATCCCTGTGTTCGAGAGAGGGGAAATGAGCCAGGGTTCCTGCTCCTGATCACTGTCCAGTGATCCCTGGGTTAGAGAGAGGGGAAATGAGCCAGGGTTCCTGCTCCTGATCACTGTCCAGTGATCCCTGGGTTAGAGAGAGAGAGAGAGAGAGGGGAAATCAGCCAGGGTTCCTTCCACTGATCACTGTCCAGTGATCCCTGGGTTAGAGAGAGATAGAGGGGAAATCAGCCAGGGTTCCTGCTCCTGATCACTGCCCAGTGATCCCTGGGTAAGAGAGAGAGAGAGAGAGAGGGGAAATCAGCCAGGGTTCCTTCTACTGATCACTGTCCAGTGATCCCTGTGTTAGAGAGAGAGAGGGGGGAAATCAGCCAGGGTTCTTGCTCCTGATCACTGCCCAGTGATCCCTGGGTTAGAGAGAGAGAGGGGAAATCAGCCAGGGTTCCTGCTCCTGATCACTGTCCAGTGATCCATGGGTTAGAGAGAGAGGTGAAATCAGCCAGGGTTCCTGCACCTGATCACTTTCCAGTGATCCCTGGGTTAGAGAGAGAGAGAGAGAGGGGAAATCAGCCAGGGTTCCTGCTCCTGATCACTGTCCAGTGATCCCTGGGTTAGAGAGAGAGAGAGAGAGGGAGAGGGGAAATCAGCCAGGGTTCCTGCTCCTGATCACTGTCCAGTGATCCCTGGGTTAGAGAGAGGGGGGAAATCAGCCAGGGTTCCTGCTCCTGATCACTGTCCAGTGATCCCTGGGTTAGAGAGAGAGAGAGGGGAAATCAGCCAGGGTTCCTGCTCCTGATCACTGTCCAGTGATCCCTGGGTTAGAGAGAGAGAGGGGGGAAATCAGCCAGGGTTCTTGCTCCTGATAACTGTCCAGTGATCCCTGGGTTAGAGAGAGAGAGAGGGGAAATCAGCCAGGGTTCCTGCTCCTGATCACTGTCCAGTGATCCCTGGGTTAGAGAGAGAGAGAGGGGAAATCAGCCAGGGTTCCTGCTCCTGATCACTGTCCAGTGATCCCTGGGTTAGAGAGAGAGGGGGGAAATCAGCCAGGGTTCCTGCTCCTGATCACTGTCCAGTGATCCCTGGGTTAGAGAGAGAGAGGGGAAATCAGCCAGGGTTCTTGCTCCTGATAACTGCCCAGTGATCCCTGGGTTAGAGAGAGAGAGAGGGGAAATCAGCCAGGGTTCTTGCTCCTGATCACTGCCCAGTGATCCCTGGGTTAGAGAGAGAGAGAGGGGAAATCAGCCAGGGTTCTTGATCCTGATCACTGTCCAGTGATCCCTGGGTTAGAGGGAGGGGAAATGAGCCAGGGTTCCTTCTCCTGATCACTGTCCAGTGATCCCTGGGTTAGAGAGAGAGAGAGAGAGGGGAAATCAGCCAGGGTTCCTGCTCCTGATCACTGCCCAGTGATCCCTGGGTTAGAGAGAGAAGGGAAATCAGCCAGGGTTCCTTCTCCTGATCACTGCCCAGTGATCCCTGGGTTAGAGAGAGAGGGGAAATCAGCCAGGGTTCTTGCTCCTGATCACTGTCCAGTGATCCCTGGGTTAGAGAGAGAGGGGGGAAATCAGCCAGGGTTCTTGCTCCTGATCACTGTCCAGTGATCCCTGGGTTAGAGAGAGAGAGAGGGGAAATCAGCCAGGGTTCCTTCTCCTGATCACTGCCCAGTGATCCCTGGGTTAGAGAGAGAGGGGAAATCAGCCAGGGTTCCTGCTCCTGATCACTGTCCAGTGATCCCTGGGTTAGAGAGAGGGGAAATGAGCCAGGGTTCCTGCTCCTGATCACTGTCCAGTGATCCCTGGGTTAGAGAGAGAGAGAGAGAGAGGGGAAATCAGCCAGGGTTCCTCCCACTGATCACTGTCCAGTGATCCCTGGGTTAGAGAGAGATAGAGGGGAAATCAGCCAGGGATCCTGCTCCTGATCACTGCCCAGTGATCCCTGGGTAAGAGAGAGAGAGAGAGAGAGGGGAAATCAGCCAGGGTTCCTTCTACTGATAACTGTCCAGTGATCCCTGTGTTAGAGAGAGAGAGGGGGAAATCAGCCAGGGTTCTTGCTCCTGATCACTGCCCAGTGATCCCTGGGTTAGAGAGAGAGAGGGGAAATCATCCAGGGTTCCTGCTCCTGATCACTGTCCAGTGATCCATGGGTTAGAGAGAGAGGTGAAATCAGCCAGGGTTCCTGCGCCTGATCACTTTCCAGTGATCCCTGGGTTAGAGAGAGAGAGAGAGAGGGGAAATCAGCCAGGGTTCCTGCTCCTGATCACTGTCCAGTGATCCCTGGGTTAGAGAGAGAGAGAGAGAGGGAGAGGGGAAATCAGCCAGGGTTCCTGCTCCTGATCACTGTCCAGTGATCCCTGGGTTAGAGAGAGAGGGAGAGAGAGAGAGGGGAAATCAGCCAGGGTTCCTGCTCCTGATCACTGTCCAGTGATCCCTGGGTTAGAGAGAGGGGGGAAATCAGCCAGGGTTCCTGCTCCTGATCACTGTCCAGTGATCCCTGGGTTAGAGAGAGAGAGAGGGGAAATCAGCCAGGGTTCCTGCTCCTGATCACTGTCCAGTGATCCCTGGGTTAGAGAGAGGGGGGAAATGGGGTCCTGCTCCTGATCACGGTCCATTGATCCCTGGGTTAGAGAGAGAGAGAGGGGAAATCAGCCAGGGTTCTTGCACCTGATCACTGCCCAGTGATCCCTGGGTTAGAGAGAGAGGGGAAATCAGCCAGGGTTCCTGCTCCTGATCACTGTCCAGTGATCCCTGGGTTAGAGAGAGAGAGGGGAAATCAGCCAGCGTTCCTGCTTCTGATCATTGTCTAGTGATCCCTGGGTTAGAGAGAGAGACAGACGGGAAATCAGCCAGGGTTCCTGCTCCTGATCACTGTCCAGAGATCCGTGGTATAGGGAGAGAGAGGGGAAATCATCCAAGGATCCTGCTCCTGATCACTGGCCAGTGATCCCTGGGTTAGAGAGGGAGGTGAAATCATCCAGGGTCCTGCTCCTGATCACTGTCCTGTGATCCCTGGGTTAGAGAGAGAGAGTGGAAATCAGGCAGGGTTCCTGCTCCTGATCACTGTACAGTGATCCCTGGGTTAGGAGAGAATGAGGGGAAATCAGCCAGGGTTCCTGCTCCTGATCACTCTCCAGTGATCCCTGGGTTAGAGAAAGAGAGGGGAAATCAGCCAGGGTTCCTGCTCCTGCTCACTGTCTTTTGATCCCTGGGTTAGAGAGAGAGAGGCTAAATCAGCCAAGGATCCTGCTCCTGATCACTGTCCTGTGATCCCTGGGTTAGAGAGAGAGGTGAAATCATCCAGGGTTCCTGCTCCTGATCACTGTCCAGTGATCCCTGGGTTAGAGAGAGAGAGTGGAAATCGGGCAGGGTTCCTGCTCCTGATCACTATCCAGTGATCCCTGGGTTAGAGAGAGAGAGGGGAAATCAGCCAGGGTTCCTGCTCCTGATCACTCTCCAGTGATTCCTGGGTTAGAGAGAGAGGGGAAATCAGCCAGGTTTCCTGCTCCTGATCACTGTCCAGTGATCCCTGGGTTAGAGAGAGAGAGGAAATCAGCCAGGGTTCCTGCTTCTGATCATTGTCCAGTGATCCCTGGGTTAGAGAGAGAGAGAGAGGGGAAATCAGCCAGGGTTCCTGCTCCTGATCACTGTCCAGTGATCCCTGGGTTAGAGAGAGAGAGAGGGGAAATCAGCCAGGGTTCTTGCTCCTGATCACTGCCCAGTGATCCCTGGGTTAGAGAGAGAGAGAGGGGAAATCAGCCAGGGTTCTTGATCCTGATCACTGTCCAGTGATCCCTGGGTTAGAGGGAGGGGAAATGAGCCAGGGTTCCTTCTCCTGATCACTGTCCAGTGATCCCTGGGTTAGAGAGAGAGAGGGGAAATCAGCCAGGGGTCCTGCTCCGGATCACTGCCCAGTGATCCCTGGGTTAGAGAGAGAGAGAGAGGGGAAATCAGCCAGGGTTCCTGCTCCTGATCACTGTCCAGTGATCCCTGGGTTAGAGAGAGAGAGGGGGGAAATCAGCCAGGGTTCCTGCTCCTGATCACTGCCCAGTGATCCCTGGGTTAGAGAGAGAGAGAGAGGGGAAATCAGCCAGGGTTCCTGCTCCTGATCACTGTCCAGTGATCCCTGGGTTAGAGAGAGAGAGAGAGAGAGGGGAAATCAGCCAGGGTTCCTTCTACTGATCACTGTCCAGTGATCCCTGGGTTAGAGAGAGAGAGGGGGGAAATCAGCCAGGGTTCTTGCTCCTGATCACTGTCCAGTGATCCCTGGGTTAGAGAGAGAGAGGGGAAATCAGCCAGAGTTCCTGCTCCTGATCACTGCCAAGTGATCCCTGGGTTAGAGAGAGAGAGAGAGAGGGGAAATCAGCCAGGGTTCCTGCTCCTGATCACTGCCCAGTGATCCCTGGGTTAGAGAGAGAGGGGGGAAATCACCCAGGGATCCTGCTCCTGATCACTGTCCAGTGATCCCTGGGTTAGAGAGAGAGAGGGGGGAAATCAGCCAGGGTTCTTGCTCCTGATCACTGCCCAGTGATCCCTGGGTTAGAGAGAGAGGGGAAATCAGCCAGGGTTCCTGCTCCTGATCACTGTCCAGTGATCCCTGGGTTAGAGAGAGAGAGGGGAAAACAGCCAGCGTTCCTGCTTCTGATCATTGTCTAGTGATCCCTGGGTTAGAGAGAGAGACAGACGGGAAATCAGCCAGGGTTCCTGCTCCTGATCACTGTCCAGAGATCCGTGGTATAGAGAGAGAGAGGGGAAATCATCCAAGGATCCTGCTCCTGATCACTGGCCAGTGATCCCTGGGTTAGAGAGAGAGAGTGGAAATCAGGCAGGGTTCCTGCTCCTGATCACTGTACAGTGATCCCTGGGTTAGGGAGAATGAGGGGAAATCAGCCAGGGTTCCTGCTCCTGATCACTCTCCAGTGATCCCTGGGTTAGAGAGAGAGAGGGGAAATCAGCCAGGGTTCCTGCTCCTGATCACTGTCTTTTGATCCCTGGGTTAGAGAGAGAGAGGGGAAATCAGCCAAGGATCCTGCTCCTGATCACTGTCCAGTGATCCCTGGGTTAGAGAGAGAGGTGAAATCATCCAGGGTTCCTGCTCCTGATCACTGTCCAGTGATCCCTGGGTTAGAGAGAGAGAGTGGAAATCGGGCAGGGTTCCTGCTCCTGATCACTGTCCAGTGATCCCTGGGTTAGAGAGAATGAGGGGAAATCAGCCAGGGTTCCTGCTCCTGATCACAGTCCATTGATCCCTGGGTTAGAGAGAGAGAGAGAGAGGGGAATTCAGCCAGGGTTCATTCTCCTGATCACTGTCCAGTGATCCCTGGGTTAGAGAGAGAGAGAGAGAGGAAATCAGCCAGGGTTCCTGCTCCTGATCACTGTCCAGTGATCCCTGGGTTAGAGAGAGAGAGAGAGGGGAAATCAGCCAGGGTTCCTGCTCCTGATCACTGTCCAGTGATCCCTGGGTTAGAGAGAGAGAGAGAGGGGAAATCAGCCAGGGTTCCTTCTCCTGATTACTGTCCAGTGATCCCTGGGTTGGAGAGAGAGAGGGGGGAAATCAGCCAGGGTTCCTGCTCCTGATCACTGTCCAGTGATTGCTGGGTTAGAGAGAGAGAGGGGAAATCAGCCAGGGTTCCTGCTCCTGATCACTTTCCAGTGATCCCTGGGTTTGAGAGAGAGAGAGAGAGGGGACATCACCCAGGGTTCCTTCTCCTGATCACTGTCCAGTGATCCCTGGATTAGAGAGAGAGAGGAAATCAGCCAGGGATCCTGCTCCTGATCATTGTCCAGTGATCCCTGGGTTAGAGAGAGAGGAAATCTGCCAGCGTTCCTGCTCCTGATCACTGTCCAGTGATCCCTGGGTGAGAGAGAGAGACAGTGGAAATCAGCCAGAGTTCCTGCTCCTGATCACTGCCCAGTGATCCCTGGGTTAGAGAGAGAAGGGAAATCAGCCAGTGTTCCTGCTCCTGATCACTGTCCAGTGATCCCTGGGTTAGAGGGAGAGTGAGAGAGAGGGGAAATCAGCCAGGGTTCCTGCTCCTGATCACTGTCCAGTGATCCCTGGGTTAGAGAGAGAGAGGGGAAATCAGCCAGGGTTCCTGCTCCTGATCACTCTCCAATGATCCCTGGGTTAGAGAGAGAGGGGGGAGATCAGACAGGGATCCTGCTCCTGATCACTGTCCAGTGATCCCTGGGTTAGAGAGAGAGGGGAAATCAGCCAGGGTTCCTTCTCATGATCACTGTCCAGTGATCCCTGGGTTAGAGAGAGAGAGGGGAAATCAGGCAGGGTTCCTGCTCCTGATCACACTCCAGTGATCCCTGGGTTAGAGAGAGCGACGGGAAATCAGCCAGCGATCCTGCTCCTGATCACTGTCCAGTGATCCCTGGGTTAGAGAGAGAGGGGAAATCAGCCAGGGTTCCTTCTCATGATCACTGTCCAGTGATCCCTGGGTTAGAGAGAGAGAGGGGAAATCAGCCAGGGTTCCTGCTCCTGATCAATGTCCAGTGATGCCTCGGTTAGAGAGAGAAGGGAAATCAGCCAGGGTTCCTGCTCCTGATCACTGTCCAGTGATCCCTGGTATAGAGAGAGAGATGAAATCAGCCAGGATTCCTGCTCCTGATCATTGTCCAGTGATCCTTGGGTTAGAGAGAGAGAGGGGAAATCAGCCAGGGTTCCTGCTCCTGATCACTGTCCAGTGATCCCTGGGTTAGAGAGAATGAGGGGAAATCAGCCAGGATTCCTGCTCCTGATCACTGTCCAGTGATCCCTGGGTTAGAGAGAGAGGGGAAATCAGCCAGGGTTCCTGCTCCTGATCACAGTCCATTGATCCCTGTGTGAGAGAGAGAGAGGGGAAATCAGCCAGGGTTCCTGCTCCTGATCACTGTCCAGTGATCCCTGGGTTAGAGAGAGAGAGCGAGGGGGGAAATCAGCCAGGGTTCCTGCTCCTGATCACTGTCCAGTGATCCCTGGGTTAGAGAGAGAGAGAGAGAGGGGAAATCAGCCAGGGTTCCTGCTCCTGATCACTGTCCAGTGATCCCTTGGTTTGAGGGAGAGAGAGAGAGGGGGGAAATCAGCCTGGGTTCCTTCTCCTGATCACTGTCCAGTGATCCCTGGATTAGAGAGAGAGAGGAAATCAGCCAGGGATCCTGCTCCTGATCATTGTCCAGTGATCCCTGGGTTAGAGAGAGGGGAAATCAGCCAGCGTTCCTGCTCCTGATCACTGTCCAGTGATCCCTGGGTTAGAGAGAGAGAGAGAGGAAATCAGCCAGAATTCCTGCTCCTGATCACTGTCCAGTGATCCCTGGGTTAGAGAGAGAGGGGAAATCAGCCAGTGTTCCTGCTCCTGATCACTGTCCAGTGATCCCTGGGTTAGAGGGAGAGAGAGAGAGGGGGGAAATCAGCCTGGGTTCCTTTCCTGATCACTGTCCAGTGATCCCTGGGTTAGAGAGAGAGAGAGGGGAAATCAGCCTGGGTTCCTGCTCCTGATCACTATCCAGTGATCCCTGGGTTAGAGAGAGAGGGGAACTCAGCCAGGGTTCCTTCTCCTGATCACTGTCCAGTGATCCCTGGGTTAGAGAGAGAGAGGGGAAATCAGGCAGGGTTCCTGCTCCTGATCACACTCCAGTGATCCACGGGTTAGAGATAGTGACGGGAAATCAGCCAGGGTTCCTGCTTCTGATCATTGTCCAGTGATCCCTGGGTTAGAGAGAGAGAGGAAATCAGCCAGGGTTCCTGCTCCTGATCATTGTCCAGTGATCCCTGGGTTAGAGAGAGAGGGGAAATCAGCAAGGGTTCCTGCTCCTGATCACTGTCCAGTGATCCCTGGGTTAGAGAGAGAGGGGAAATCAGCCAAGGTTCCTGCTCCTGATCACTGTCCAGTGATCCCTGGGTTAGAGAGAGAGAGGGGGGAATCAGCCAGGGTTCCTTCTCCTGATCACTGTCCAGTGATCCCTGTTTTAGAGAGATAGAGAGGTGAAATCAGCCAGGGTTCCTGCTCCTGATCACTGTCCAGTGATCCCTGGGTTAGAGAGAGAGAGGGGGGAAATCAGCCAGGCTTCCTTCTCCTGATCACTGTCCAGTGATTCCCTGGGTTAGAGAGAGAGAGTGGAAATCAGCCAGAATTCCTGCTCCTGATCACAGTCCATTGATCCCTGGGTTAGAGAGAGAGGGGAAATCAGCCAGAGTTCCTGCTCCTGATCACTGCCCAGTG
The DNA here is from genome assembly GCA_026770705.1 of Isurus oxyrinchus. Lineage (NCBI taxonomy): Eukaryota > Metazoa > Chordata > Chondrichthyes > Lamniformes > Lamnidae > Isurus > Isurus oxyrinchus. The sequence continues at coordinate 76,988 of JANJGN010000813.1, forward strand.
ATCCCTGGGTTAGAGAGAGAGGGGAAATCAGCCAGAGTTCCTGCTCCTGATCACTGCCCAATGATCCCTGGGTTAGAGAGAGAGAGGGGAAATCAGCCAGGGTTCCTGCTCCTGATCACAGTCCATTGATCCCTGTGTGAGAGAGAGAGAGGGGAAATCAGCCAGGGTTCCTGCTCCTGATCACTGTCCAGTGATCCCTGGGTTAGAGAGAGAGAGGGGAAATCATCCAGGGTTCCTTCTCCTGATTACTGTCCAGTGATCCCTGGGTTAGAGAGAGAGGGGGGGGAAATCAGCCAGTGTTCCTGCTCCTGATCACTGTCCAGTGATTGCTGGGTTAGAGACAGAGAGGGGAAATCAGCCAGGGTTCCTGCTCCTGATCACTGTCCAGTGATCCCTTGGTTTGAGGGAGAGAGAGAGAGGGGGGAAATCAGCCTGGGTTCCTTCTCCTGATCACTCTCCAGTGATCCCTGGATTAGAGAGAGAGAGGAAATCAGCCAGGGATCCTGCTCCTGATCACTGTCCAGTGATCCCTGGGTTAGAGAGAGAGAGAGAGGAAATCAGCAAGGGTTCCTGCTCCTGATCACTGTCCAGTGATCCCTGGGTTAGAGAGAGAGGGGAAATCAGCCAAGGTTCCTGCTCCTGATCACTGTCCAGTGATCCCTGGGTTAGAGAGAGAGAGGGGGGAATCAGCCAGGGTTCCTTCTCCTGATCACTGTCCAGTGATCCCTGTTTTAGAGAGATAGAGAGGGGAAATCAGCCAGGGTTCCTGCTCCTGATCACTGTCCAGTGATCCCTGGGTTAGAGAGAGAGAGGGGGGAAATCAGCCAGGCTTCCTTCTCCTGATCACTGTCCAGTGATTCCCTGGGTTAGAGAGAGAGAGTGGAAATCAGCCAGAATTCCTGCTCCTGATCACAGTCCATTGATCCCTGGGTTAGAGAGAGAGGGGAAATCAGCCAGAGTTCCTGCTCCTGATCACTGCCCAGTGATCCCTGGGTTAGAGAGAGAGGGGAAATCAGCCAGAGTTCCTGCTCCTGATCACTGCCCAATGATCCCTGGGTTAGAGAGAGAGAGGGGAAATCAGCCAGGGTTCCTGCTGCTGATCACAGTCCATTGATCCCTGTGTGAGAGAGAGAGAGGGGAAATCAGCCAGGGTTCCTGCTCCTGATCACTGTCCAGTGATCCCTGGGTTAGAGAGAGAGAGAGCGAGGGGGGAAATCAGCCAGGGTTCCTGCTCCTGATCACTGTCCAGTGATCCCTGGGTTAGAGAGAGAGAGGGGAAATCATCCAGGGTTCCTTCTCCTGATTACTGTCCAGTGATCCCTGGGTTAGAGAGAGAGGGGGGGGAAATCAGCCAGTGTTCCTGCTCCTGATCACTGTCCAGTGATTGCTGGGTTAGAGACAGAGAGGGGAAATCAGCCAGGGTTCCTGCTCCTGATCACTGTCCAGTGATCCCTTGGTTTGAGGGAGAGAGAGAGAGGGGGGAAATCAGCCTGGGTTCCTTCTCCTGATCACTCTCCAGTGATCCCTGGATTAGAGAGAGAGAGGAAATCAGCCAGGGATCCTGCTCCTGATCACTGTCCAGTGATCCCTGGGTTAGAGAGAGAGAGATAGGAAATCAGCCAGAATTCCTGCTCCTGATCACTGTCCAGTAATCCCTGGGTAAGAGAGAGAGGGGAAATCAGCCAGTGTTCCTGCTCCTGATCACTGTCCAGTGATCCCTGGGTTAGAGGGAGAGAGAGAGAGGGGGGAAATCAGCCTGGGTTCCTTCTCCTGATCACTGTCCAGTGATCCCTGGGTTAGAGAGAGAGAGAGGGGAAATCAGCCTGGGTTCCTGCTCCTGATCACTATCCAGTGATCCCTGGGTTAGAGAGAGAGGGGAACTCAGCCAGGGTTCCTTCTCCTGATCACTGTCCAGTGATCCCTGGGTTAGAGAGAGAGAGGGGAAATCAGGCAGGGTTCCTGCTCCTGATCACACTCCAGTGATCCCCGGGTTAGAGATAGCGACGGGAAATCAGCCAGGGTTCCTGCTTCTGATCATTGTCCAGTGATCCCTGGGTTAGAGAGAGAGAGGAAATCAGCCAGGGTTCCTGCTCCTGATCATTGTCCAGTGATACCTGGGTTAGAGAGAGAGGGGAAATCAGCAAGGGTTCCTGCTCCTGATCACTGTCCAGTGATCCCTGGGTTAGAGAGAGAGGGGAAATCAGCCAAGGTTCCTGCTCCTGATCACTGTCCAGTGATCCCTGGGTTAGAGAGAGAGAGGGGGGAATCAGCCAGGGTTCCTTCTCCTGATCACTGTCCAGTGATCCCTGTTTTAGAGAGAAAGAGAGGGGAAATCAGCCAGGCTTCCTGCTCCTGATCACTGTCCAGTGATTCCCTGGGTTAGAGAGAGAGAGTGGAAATCAGCCAGAATTCCTGCTCCTGATCACAGTCCATTGATCCCTGGGTTAGAGAGAGAGGGGAAATCAGCCAGATTTCCTGCTCCTGATCACTGTCCAGTGATCCCTGGGTTAGAGAGAGAGAGGGGAAATCAGCCAGTGTTCCTGCTCCTGATCACTGTCCAGTGATCCCTGGGTTAGCGAGAGAGAGAGAGGGGAAATCAGCCAGGGTTCCTTCTCCTGATTACTGTCCAGTGATCCCTGGGTTAGAGAGAGAGAGGGGGGAAATCAGCCAGTGTTCCTGCTCCTGATCACTGTCCAGTGATTGCTGGGTTAGAGACAGAGAGGGGAAATCAGCCAGGGTTCCTGCTCCTGATCACTGTCCAGTGATCCCTGGGTTAGAGAGAGAGAGAGAGAGGAAATCAGCTAGAGTTCCTGCTCCTGATCACTGTCCAGTGATCCCTGGGTTAGAGAGAGCTACGGGAAATCAGCCATAGTTCCTGCTCCTGATCACTGTCCAGTGATCCCTTGGTTTGAGGGAGAGAGAGAGAGGTGGGAAATCAGCCTGGGTTCCTTCTCCTGATCACTATCCAGTGATCCCTGGATTAGAGAGAGAGAGGAAATCAGCCAGGGATCCTGCTCCTGATCATTGTCCAGTGATCCCTGGGTTAGAGAGAGGGGAAATCAGCCAGCGTTCCTGCTCCTGATCACTGTCCAGTGATCCCTGGGTTAGAGAGAGAGAGAGAGGAAATCAGCCAGAATTCCTGCTCCTGATCACTGTCCAGTGATCCCTGGGTTAGAGAGAGCTACGGGAAATCAGCCATAGTTCCTGCTCCTGATCACTGTGCTGTGATCCCTGGGTTAGAGAGAGAGGGGAAATCAGCCAGGGTTCCTGCTCTCGATCACTGTCCAGTGATCCCTGGGTTAGAGGGAGAGAGAGAGAGAGGGGAAATCAGCCAGGGTTCCTGCTCCTGATCACTGTCCAGTGACCCCTGGGTTAGAGAGAGAGAGGGGAATCAGCCAAGGTTCCTGCTCCTGATCACTGTCCAGTGATCCCTGGGTTAGAGAGAGAGACAGACGGGAAATCAGCCAGGGTTCCTGCTCTCGATCACTGTCCAGTGATCCCTGCGTTAGAGGGAGAGTGAGAGAGAGGGGAAATCAGCCAGGGTTCCTGCTCCTGATCACTGTCCAGTGATCCCTGGGTTAGAGAGAGAGAGGGGAAATCAGCCAGTGTTCCTGCTCCTGATCACTCTCCAATGATCCCTGGGTTAGAGAGAGAGGGGGGAAATCAGACAGGGATCCTGCTCCTGATCACTGTCCAGTGATCCCTGGGTTAGAGAGAGAGGGGAAATCAGCCAGGGTTCCTTCTCATGATCACTGTCCAGTGATCCCTGGGTTAGGGAGAGAGAGGGGAAATCAGGCAGGGTTCCTGCTCCTGATCACACTCCAGTGATCCCTGGGTTAGAGAGAGCGACGGGAAATCAGCCAGCGATCCTGCTCCTGATCACTGTCCAGTGATCCCTGGGTTAGAGAGAGAGAGAGGGGAAATCAGCCAGGGTTCCTTCTACTGATCACTGTCCAGTGATCCCTGGGTTAGAGAGAGAGAGGGGAAATCAGCCAGGGTTCCTGCTCCTGATCAATGTCCAGTGATGCCTCGGTTAGAGAGAGAAGGGAAATCAGCCAGGGTTCCTGCTCCTGATCACTGTCCAGTGATCCTTGGGTTAGAGAGAGAGAGGGGAAATCAGCCAGGGTTCCTGCTCCTGATCACTGTCCAGTGATCCCTGGGTTAGAGAGAATGAGGGGAAATCAGCCAGGATTCCTGCTCCTGATCACTGTCCAGTGATCCCTGGAATAGAGAGAGAGGGGAAATCAGCCAGGGTTCCTGCTCCTGATCACAGTCCATTGATCCCTGTGTGAGAGAGAGAGAGGGGAAATCAGCCAGGGTTCCTGCTCCTGATCACTGTCCAGTGATCCCTGGGTTAGAGAGAGAGAGCGAGGGGGGAAATCAGCCAGGGTTCCTGCTCCTGATCACTGTCCAGTGATCCCTGGGTTAGAGAGAGAGAGGGGAAATCATCCAGGGTTCCTTCTCCTGATTACTGTCCAGTGATCCCTGGGTTAGAGAGAGAGAGGGGGGAAATCAGCCAGTGTTCCTGCTCCTGATCACTGTCCAGTGATTGCTGGGTTAGAGACAGAGAGGGGAAATCAGCCAGGGTTCCTGCTCCTGATCACTGTCCAGTGATCCCTTGGTTTGAGGGAGAGAGAGAGAGGGGGGAAATCAGCCTGGGTTCCTTCTCCTGATCACTGTCCAGTGATCCCTGGATTAGAGAGAGAGAGGAAATCAGCCAGGGATCCTGCTCCTGATCATTGTCCAGTGATCCCTGGGTTAGAGAGAGGGGAAATCAGCCAGCGTTCCTGCTCCTGATCACTGTCCAGTGATCCCTGGGTTAGAGAGAGAGAGAGAGGAAATCAGCCAGAATTCCTGCTCCTGATCACTGTCCAGTGATCCCTGGGTTAGAGAGAGAGGGGAAATCAGCCAGTGTTCCTGCTCCTGATCACTGTCCAGTGATCCCTGGGTTAGAGAGAGAGAGAGGGGAAATCAGCCTGGGTTCCTGCTCCTGATCACTATCCAGTGATCCCTGGGTTAGAGAGAGAGGGGAACTCAGCCAGGGTTCCTTCTCCTGATCACTGTCCAGTGATCCCTGGTTTAGAGAGAGAGAGGGGAAATCAGGCAGGGTTCCTGCTCCTGATCACACTCCAGTGATCCCCGGGTTAGAGATAGTGACGGGAAATCAGCCAGGGTTCCTGCTTCTGATCATTGTCCAGTGATCCCTGGGTTAGAGAGAGAGAGGAAATCAGCCAGGGTTCCTGCTCCTGATCATTGTCCAGTGATCCCTGGGTTAGAGAGAGAGGGGAAATCAGCAAGGGTTCCTGCTCCTGATCACTGTCCAGTGATCCCTGGGTTAGAGAGAGAGGGGAAATCAGCCAAGGTTCCTGCTCCTGATCACTGTCCAGTGATCCCTGGGTTAGAGAGAGAGAGGGGGGAATCAGCCAGGGTTCCTTCTCCTGATCACTGTCCAGTGATCCCTGTTTTAGAGAGATAGAGAGGCGAAATCAGCCAGGCTTCCTGCTCCTGATCACTGTCCAGTGATTCCCTGGGTTAGAGAGAGAGAGTGGAAATCAGCCAGAATTCCTGCTCCTGATCACAGTCCATTGATCCCTGGGTTAGAGAGAGAGGGGAAATCAGCCAGAGTTCCTGCTCCTGATCACTGCCCAGTGATCCCTGGGTTAGAGAGAGAGGGGAAATCAGCCAGATTTCCTGCTCCTGATCACTGCCCAGTGATCCCTGGGTTAGAGAGAGAGAGGGGAAATCAGCCAGGGTTCCTGCTCCTGATCACAGTCCATTGATCCCTGTGTGAGAGAGAGAGAGGGGAAATCAGCCAGGGTTCCTGCTCCTGATCACTGTCCAGTGATCCCTGGGTTAGAGAGAGAGATCGAGGGGGGAAATCAGCCAGGGTTCCTACTCCTGATCACTGTCCAGTGATCCCTGGGTTAGAGAGAGAGGGGAAATCATCCAGGTTTCCTTCTCCTGATTACTGTCCAGTGATCCCTGGGTTAGAGAGAGAGAGGGGGGAAATCAGCCAGTGTTCCTGCTCCTGATCACTGTCCAGTGATTGCTGGGTTAGAGACAGAGAGGGGAAATCAGCCAGGGTTCCTGCTCCTGATCACTGTCCAGTGATCCCTTGGTTTGAGGGAGAGAGAGAGAGGGGGGAAATCAGCCTGGGTTCCTTCTCCTGATCACTATCCAGTGATCCCTGGATTAGAAAGAGAGAGGAAATCAGCCAGGGATCCTGCTCCTGATCATTGTCCAGTGATCCCTGGGTTAGAGAGAGGGGAAATCAGCCAGCGTTCCTGCTCCTGATCACTGTCCAGTGATCCCTGGGTTAGAGAGAGAGAGAGAGGAAATCAGCCAGAATTCCTGCTCCTGATCACTGACCAGTGATCCCTGGGTTAGAGAGAGAGTGGAAATCAGCCAGTGTTCCTGCTCCTGATCACTGTCCAGTGATCCCTGGGTTAGAGGGAGAGAGAGAGAGGGGGGAAATCAGCCTGGGTTCCTTCTCCTGATCACTGTCCAGTGATCCCTGGGTTAGAGAGAGAGAGAGGGGAAATCAGCCTGGGTTCCTGCTCCTGATCACTATCCAGTGATCCCTGGGTTAGAGAGAGAGGGGAACTCAGCCAGGGTTCCTTCTCCTGATCACTGTCCAGTGATCCCTGGGTTAGAGAGAGAGAGGGGAAATCAGACAGGGTTCCTGCTCCTGATCACACTCCAGTGATCCCCGGGTTAGAGATAGCGACGGGAAATCAGCCAGGGTTCCTGCTTCTGATCATTGTCCAGTGATACCTGGGTTAGAGAGAGAGAGGAAAACAGCCAGGGTTCCTGCTCCTGATCATTGTCCAGTGATCCCTGGGTAAGAGAGAGAGGGGAAATCAGCAAGGGTTCCTGCTCCTGATCACTGTCCAGTGATCCCTGGGTTAGAGAGAGAGGGGAAATCAGCCAAGGTTCCTGCTCCTGATCACTGTCCAGTGATCCCTGGGTTAGAGAGAGAGAGGGGGGAATCAGCCAGGGTTCCTTCTCCTGATCACTGTCCAGTGATCCCTGTTTTAGAGAGATAGAGAGGGGAAATCAGCCAGGCTTCCTGCTCCTGATCACTGTCCAGTGATTCCCTGGGTTAGAGAGAGAGAGGGGAAATCAGCCAGAATTCCTGCTCCTGATCACAGTCCATTGATCCCTGGGTTAGAGAGAGAGGGGAAATCAGCCAGAGTTCCTGCTCCTGATCACTGCCCAGTGATCCCTGGGTTAGAGAGAGAGGGGAAATCAGCCAGAGTTCCTGCTCCTGATCACTGCCCAGTGATCCCTGGGTTAGAGAGAGAGACGGGAAATCAGCCAGGGTTCCTTCTCCTGATTACTGTCCAGTGATCCCTGGGTTAGAGAGAGAGAGGGGGGAAATCAGCCAGTGTTCCTGCTCCTGATCACTGTCCAGTGATTGCTGGGTTAGAGACAGAGAGGGGAAATCAGCCAGGGTTCCTGCTCCTGATCACTGTCCAGTGATCCCTGGGTTTGAGGGAGAGAGAGTGAGGGGACATCAGCCAGGGTTCCTTCTCCTGATCACTGTCCAGTGAGCCCTGGGTTAGAGAGAGAGGGGAAATCATCCAGGGTTCCTGCTCCTGATTACTGACCTGTGATCCCTGGATTAGAGAGAGAGAGGAAATCTGCTAGGGATCCTGCTCCTGATCATTGTCCAGTGATCCCTGGGTTAGAGAGAGGGGAAATATGCCAGCGTTCCTGCTCCTGATCACTGTCCAGTGATCCCTGGGTTAGAGAGAGAGAGAGAGAGGAAATCAGCTAGAGTTCCTGCTCCTGATCACTATGCTGTAGTCCCTGGGTTAGAGAGAGCTACGGGAAATCAGCCATAGTTCCTGCTCCTGATCACTGTGCTGTGATCCCTGGGTTAGAGAGAGAGAGAGGGGAAATCAGCCAGGGTTCCTGCTCTCGATCACTGTCCAGTGATCCCTGGGTTAGAGGGAGAGAGAGAGAGAGGGGAAATCAGCCAGGGTTCCTGCTCCTGATCACTGTCCAGTGACCCCTGGGTTAGAGAGAGAGAGGGGAATCAGCCAAGGTTCCTGCTCCTTATCACTGTCCAGTGATCCCTGGGTTAGAGAGAGAGGGGGGAAATCAGACAGGGATCCTGCTCCTGATCACTGTCCAGTGATTGCTGGGTTAGAGACAGAGAGGGGAAATCAGCCAGCGTTCCTGCTCCTGATCACTGTCCAGTGATCCCTGGGTTTGAGAGAGAAAGAGAGAGGGGACATCAGCCAGGGTTCCTTCTCCTGATCACTGTCCAGTGATCCCTGGATTAGAGAGAGAGAGGAAATCTGCCAGGGATCCTGCTCCTGATCATTGTCCAGTGATCCCCGGGTTAGAGAGAAAGGAAATCTGCCAGCGTTCCTGCTCCTAATCACTGTCCAGTGATCCCTGGGTTCGAGAGAGAGAGAGAGAGGAAATCAGCCAGAGTTCCTGCTCCTGATCACTGTGCTGTAGTCCCTGGGTTAGAGAGAGCTACGGGAAATCAGCCAGGGTTCCTGCTCCTGATCACTGTCCAGTGATCCCTGGGTTAGAGAGAGAGAGAGAGAGGGGAAATCAGCCAGGTTTCCTGCTCCTGATCACTGTCCAGTGATCCCTGGGTTAGAGAGAGAGGGGAAATCAGGCAGGGTTCCTGCTCCTGATCACTGTCCAGTGATCCCTGGGTTAGAGGGAGAGAGAGAAAGAGGGGAAATCAGCCTGGGTTCCTTCTCCTGATCATCTTCCAGTGATCCCTGGGTTAGAGAGAGAGAGGGGAAATCAGGCAGGGTTCCTGCTCCAGATCACTGTCCAGTGATCCCTGGGTTAGAGAGAGAAGGGAAATCAGCCAGTGTTCCTGCTCCTGATCACTGTCCAGTGATCCCTGGGTTAGAGGGAGAGTGAGAGAGAGGGGAAATCAGCCAGGGTTCCTGCTCCTGATCACTTTCCAGTGATCCCTGGGTTAGAGAGAGAGAGAGGGGAAATCAGCCAGGGTTCCTGCTGCCGATCACTGTCCAGTGATCCCTGGGTTAGAGGGAGAGTGAGAGAGAGGGGAAATCAGCCAGGGTTCCTGCTCCTGATCACTGTCCAGTGATCCCTGGGTTAGAGAGAGAGAGGGGAAATCAGCCAGGGTTCCTGCTCCTGATCACTCTCCAATGATCCCTGGGTTAGAGAGAGAGGGGGGAAATCAGACAGGGATCCTGCTCCTGATCACTGTCCAGTGATCCCTGGGTTAGAGAGAGAGGGGAAATCAGCCAGGGTTCCTTCTCATGATCACTGTCCAGTGATCCCTGGGTTAGAGAGAGAGAGGGGAAATCAGGCAGGGTTCCTGCTCCTGATCACTGTCCAGTGATCCCTGGGTTAGAGAGAGCGACGGGAAATCAGCCAGCGATCCTGCTCCTGATCACTGTCCAGTGATCCCTGGGTTAGAGAGAGAGGGGAAATCAGCCAGGGTTCCTTCTCATGATCACTGTCCAGTGATCCCTGGGTTAGAGAGAGAGAGGGGAAATCAGCCAGGGTTCCTGCTCCTGATCACTGTCCAGTGATGCCTCGGTTAGAGAGAGAAGGGAAATCAGCCAGGGTTCCTGCTCCTGATCACTGTCCAGTGATCCCTGGTATAGAGAGAGAGATGAAATCAGCCAGGATTCCTGCTCCTGATCATTGTCCAGTGATCCTTGGGTTAGAGAGAGAGAGGGGAAATCAGCCAGGGTTCCTGCTCCTGATCACTGTCCAGTGATCCCTGGGTTAGAGAGAATGAGGGGAAATCAGCCAGGATTCCTGCTCCTGATCACTGTCCAGTGATCCGTGGGTTAGAGAGAGAGGGGAAATCAGCCACGGTTCCTGCTCCTGATCACAGTCCATTGATCCCTGTGTGAGAGAGAGAGAGGGGAAATCAGCCAGGGTTCCTGCTCCTGATCACTGTCCAGTGATCCCTGGGTTAGAGAGAGAGAGTGAGGGGGGAAATCAGCCAGGGTTCCTGCTCCTGATCTCTGTCCAGTGATCCCTGGGTTAGAGAGAGAGAGGGGAAATCATCCAGGTTTCCTTCTCCTGATTACTGTCCAGTGATCCCTGGGTTAGAGAGAGAGAGGGGGGAAATCAGCCAGTGTTCCTGCTCCTGATCACTGTCCAGTGATTGCTGGGTTAGAGACAGAGAGGGGAAATCAGCCAGGGTTCCTGCTCCTGATCACTGTCCAGTGATCCCTTGGTTTGAGGGAGAGAGAGAGAGGGGGGAAATCAGCCTGGGTTCCTTCTCCTGATCACTGTCCAGTGATCCCTGGATTAGAGAGAGAGAGGAAATCAGCCAGGGATCCTGCTCCTGATCATTGTCCAGTGATCCCTGGGTTAGAGAGAGGGGAAATCAGCCAGCGTTCCTGCTCCTGATCACTGTCCAGTGATCCCTGGGTTAGAGAGAGAGGGGAAATCAGCCAGTGTTCCTGCTCCTGATCACTGTCCAGTGATCCCTGGGTTAGAGGGAGAGAGAGAGAGGGGGGAAATCAGCCTGGGTTCCTTCTCCTGATCACTGTCCAGTGATCCCTGGGTTAGAGAGAGAGAGAGGGGAAATCAGCCTGGGTTCCTGCTCCTGATCACTATCCAGTGATCCCTGGTTTAGAGAGAGAGGGGAACTCAGCCAGGGTTCCTTCTCCTGATCACTGTCCAGTGATCCCTGGTTTAGAGAGAGAGAGGGGAAATCAGGCAGGGTTCCTGCTCCTGATCACACTCCAGTGATCCCCGGGTTAGAGATAGCGACGGGAAATCAGCCAGGGTTCCTGCTTCTGATCATTGTCCAGTGATCCCTGGGTTAGAGAGAGAGAGGAAATCAGCCAGGGTTCCTGCTCCTGATCATTGTCCAGTGATCCCTGGGTTAGAGAGAGAGGGGAAATCAGCAAGGGTTCCTGCTCCTGATCCCTGTCCAGTGATCCCTGGGTTAGAGAGAGAGGGGAAATCAGCCAAGGTTCCTGCTCCTGATCACTGTCCAGTGATCCCTGGGTTAGAGAGAGAGAGGGGGGAATCAGCCAGGGTTCCTTCTCCTGATCACTGTCCAGTGATCCCTCTTTTAGAGAGATAGAGAGGGGAAATCAGCCAGGCTTCCTGCTCCTGATCACTGTCCAGTGATTCCCTGGGTTAGAGAGAGAGAGTGGAAATCAGCCAGAATTCCTGCTCCTGATCACAGTCCATTGATCCCTGGGTGAGAGAGAGACAGAGTGGAAATCAGCCAGAGTTCCTGCTCCTGATCACTGCCCAGTGATCCCTGGGTTAGAGAGAGAGAGAGAGGGGGGAAATCAGCCAGGGTTCCTGCTCCTGATCACTGTCCAGTGATCCGTGGGTTAGAGAGAGAGAGGGAAATCAGCCAGGGTTCCTGCTCCTGATCACTGTCCAGTGACCCCTGGGTTAGAGAGAGAGAGGGGGGAAATCAGCCAGTGTTCCTGCTCCTGATCACTGTCCAGTGATTGCTGGGTTAGAGACAGAGAGGGGAAATCAGCCAGGGTTCCTGCTCCTGATCACTGTCCAGTGATCCCTGGGTTTGAGAGAGAGAGAGAGAGGGGACATCAGCCAGGGTTCCTTCTCCTGATCACTGTCCTGTGATCCCTGGATAAGAGAGAGAGAGGAAATCTGCCAGGGATCCTGCTCCTGATCATTGTCCAGTGATCCCTGGGTTAGAGAGAGGGGAAATCTGCCATCGTTCCTGCTCCTGATCACTGTCCAGTGATCCCTGGGTTAGAGAGAGAGAGAGAGAGGAAATCAGCCAGAGTTCCTGCTCCTGATCACTGTGCTGTAGTCCCTGGGTTAGAGAGAGCTACGGGAAATCAGCCATAGTTCCTGCTCCTGATCACTGTGCTGTGATCCCTGGGTTCGAGAGAGAGAGAGAGGGGAAATCAGCCAGGGTTCCTGCTCCTGATCACTGTCCAGTGATCCCTGGGTTAGAGAGAGAGAGAGAGAGGGGAAATCAGCCAGGGTTCCTGCTCCTGATCACTGTCCAGTGATCCCTGGGTTAGAGAGAGAGAGAGGGGGGAAATCAGCCAGGGTTCCTGCTCCTGATCACTGTCCAGTGACCCCTGGGTTAGAGAGTAAGGGGAAATCAGGCAGGGTTCCTGCTCCTGATCACTGTCCAGTGATCCCTGGGTTAGAGGGAGAGAGAGAGAGAGGGGAAATCAGCCTGGGTTCCTTCTCCTGATCATCTTCCAGTGATCCCTGGGTTAGAGAGAGAGAGGGGAAATCTGGCAGGGTTCCTGCTCCTGATCACTGTCCAGTGATCCCTGGGTTAGAGGGAGAGAGAGAGAGAGGGGAAATCAGCCATAGTTCCTGCTCCTGATCACTGTGCTGTGATCCCTGGGTTGGAGAGAGAGGGGAAATCAGCCTGGGTTCCTGCTCTCGATCACTGTCCAGTGATCCCTGGGTTAGAGGGAGAGAGAGAGAGAGGGGAAATCAGCCAGGGTTCCTGCTCCTGATCACTGTCCAGTGACCCCTGGGTTAGAGAGAGAGAGGGGAATCAGCCAAGGTTCCTGCTCCTGATCACTGTCCAGTGATCCCTGGGTTAGAGAGAGAGGGGGGAAATCAGACAGGGATCCTGCTCCTGATCACTGTCCAGTGATCCCTGGGTGAGAGAGAGAGGGGAAATCAGCCAGGGTTCCTGCTCCTGATCACTGTCCAGTGATCCCTGGGTTAGAGAGAGAGAGGGGGGAAATCAGCCAGGGTTCCTGCTCCTGATCACTGTCCAGTGATTGCTGTGTTAGAGACAGAGAGGGGAAATCAGCCAGCGTTCCTGCTCCTGATCACTGTCCAGTGATCCCTGGGTTTGAGAGAGAAAGAGAGAGGGGACATCAGCCAGGGTTCCTTCTCCTGATCACTGTCCAGTGATCCCTGGATTAGAGAGAGAGAGGAAATCAGCCAGGGATCCTGCTCCTGATCATTGTCCAGTGATCCCTGGGTTAGAGAGAAAGGAAATCTGCCAGCGTTCCTGCTCCTGATCACTGTCCAGTGATCCCTGGTTTAGAGAGAGAGAGAGAGAGAGAGGAAATCAGCCAGAGTTCCTGCTCCTGATCACTGTCCAGTGATCCCTGGGTTAGAGAGAGAGAGAGAGAGGGGAAATCAGCCAGGGTTCCTGCTCCTGATCACTGTCCAGTGATCCCTGGGTTAGAGAGAGAGAGGGGGGAAATCAGCCAGGGTTCCTGCTCCTGATCACTGTCCAGTGACCCCTGGGTTAGAGAGTAAGGGGAAATCAGGCAGGGTTCCTGCTCCTGATCACTGTCCAGTGATCCCTGGGTTAGAGGGAGAGAGAGAGAGAGGGGAAATCAGCCTGGGTTCCTTCTCCTGATCATCTTCCAGTGATCCCTGGGTTAGAGAGAGAGAGGGGAAATCAGCCAGGGTTCCTGCTCCTGATCACTGTCCAGTGATCCCTGGGTTAGAGAGAGAGAGGGAAAATCAGACAGGGATCCTGCTCCTGATCACTGTCCTGTGATCCCTGGGTTAGAGAGAGAGGGGGGAAATCAGCCAGGGTTCCTGCTCCTGATCACTGTCCAGTGATCCCTGGGTTAGAGAGAGAGGGGAAATCAGCCAGGGTTCCTTCTCCTGATCACTGTCCAGTGATCCCTGGGTTAGAGAGAGCTACGGGGAAATCAGCCAGGGTTCCTGCTCCTGATCACTGTCCAGTGATCCCTGGTATAGAGAGAGAGAGGAAATCAGCCAGGATTCCTGCTCCTGATCATTGTCCAGTGTTCCCTGGGTTAGAGAGAGAGGGGATATCAGCCAGGATTCCTGCTCCTGATCACTGTCCAGTGATCCCTGGGTTAGAGAGAGAGAGAGAGGAAATCAGCCAGGGTTCCTGTTCCTGATCACTGTCCAGTGATCCCTGGGTTAGAGAGAGAGAGAGACGAGAAATCAGCCAGGGTTCCTGCTCCTGATCACTGTCCAGTGATCCCTGGGTTAGGGAGAGAGAGAGAGTTGAAATCAGCCAGGGTTCCTGCTCCTGATCACTGTCCAGTGATTCCTGGGTTAGAGAGAGAGAGGGGAATCAGCCAGGGTTCCTGCTCCTGATCACTGTCCAGTGATCCCTGGGTTAGAGAGAGAGAGAGAGGAAATCAGCCAGGGTTCCTGCTCCTGATCACTGTCCAGTGATCCCTGGGTTAGAGAGAGAGAGGGGGGAAATCAGCCAGGGTTCCTGCTCCTGATCACTGTCCAGTGACCCCTGGGTTAGAGAGTAAGGGGAAATCAGGCAGGGTTCCTGCTCCTGATCACTGTCCAGTGATCCCTGGGTTAGAGGGAGAGAGAGAGAGAGGGGAAATCAGCCTGGGTTCCTTCTCCTGATCATCTTCCAGTGATCCCTGGGTTAGAGAGAGAGAGGGGAAATCAGCCAGGGTTCCTGCTCCTGATCACTGTCCAGTGATCCCTGGGTTAGAGAGAGAGAGGGAAAATCAGACAGGGATCCTGCTCCTGATCACTGTCCTGTGATCCCTGGGTTAGAGAGAGAGGGGGGAAATCAGCCAGGGTTCCTGCTCCTGATCACTGTCCAGTGATCCCTGGGTTAGAGAGAGAGGGGAAATCAGCCAGGGTTCCTTCTCCTGATCACTGTCCAGTGATCCCTGGGTTAGAGAGAGCGACGGGGAAATCAGCCAGGGTTCCTGCTCCTGATCACTGTCCAGTGATCCCTGGTATAGAGAGAGAGAGGAAATCAGCCAGGATTCCTGCTCCTGATCATTGTCCAGTGTTCCCTGGGTTAGAGAGAGAGGGGATATCAGCCAGGATTCCTGCTCCTGATCACTGTCCAGTGATCCCTGGGTTAGAGAGAGAGAGAGAGGAAATCAGCCAGGGTTCCTGTTCCTGATCACTGTCCAGTGATCCCTGGGTTAGAGAGAGAGAGAGACGAGAAATCAGCCAGGGTTCCTGCTCCTGATCACTGTCCAGTGATCCCTGGGTTAGGGAGAGAGAGAGAGTTGAAATCAGCCAGGGTTCCTGCTCCTGATCACTGTCCAGTGATTCCTGGGTTAGAGAGAGAGAGGGGAATCAGCCAGGGTTCCTGCTCCTGATCACTGTCCAGTGATCCCTGGGTTAGAGAGAGAGAGAGAGGAAATCAGCCAGGGTTCCTGCTCCTGATCACTGTCCAGTGATCCCTGGGTTAGAGAGAGAGAGGGGGGAAATCAGCCAGGGTTCCTGCTCCTGATCACTGTCCAGTGATCCCTGGGTTAGAGAGAGAGAGAGAGGAAATCAGCCAGGGAAACCTGCTCCTGATCACTGTCCAGTGATCCCTGGGTTAGAGAGAGAGAGAGGGGAAATCAGCCAGGGTTCCTGCTCCTGATCACTGTCCAGTGATCCCTGGGTTAGAGAGAGAGGGAAAATCAGCCAGGGTTCCTGCTCCTGATCACTGTCCAGTGATCTCTGGGTTAGAGAGAGAGAGAGGGGAAATCAGCCAGGGTTCCTGCTCCTGATCACTGTCCAGTGATCCCTGGGTTAGAGAGAGAGAGGGGAAATCAGCCAGGGTTCCTGCTCCTGATCACTGGAGAGAGGGGAAAATCAGCCAGGTTTCCTGCTCCTGATCACTGTCCAGTGAATCTGGAGTGAGAGATAGGAACTTTATTTGATGTTTTGAATCGTGTGGTCATCTGAAAATCAGAAGTGCATCTGAGGGTGACTCCTGATCCTGGAGTCAGAGCATTGTCAGTTCAACTCCCACCACAGAATTTTCACCACAAACAGCAAGGCTAACGTTCACTGCAGTCCTGAGGGAGGGCCGCACTGTCAGAGGGTCAGCACTGAGGGAGCGCCGAACTGTCAGAGTGTCATTACTGAGGGAGTGCCGCACTGTCAGACTGTCAGTACTGAGGGAGTGCCGCACTGCCAGAGGGTTAGTACTGAGGGAGTGCTGCACTGTCAGAGTATCAGGACTGAGGAAGCGCCGCGCTGTGAGAGGGTCAGTACTGAGCGAGTGCTGCATTGTCGGAGGGTCAGTGCTGAGGGAGTGCTGCACTGTCAGAGGGTCAGTACTGAGGGAGTGCTGCACTGTCAGAGGGTCAGTACTGAGGGAGTGCCGCACTGTCAGGTTCACTACTGAGGCAGCTCCGCGCTGTCGGAGGGTCAGTACTGAGGGAGTGCCACACTGTCGGAGGGTCAGTACTGAGGGAGTGCCGCACTGTCGGATGGTCAGTACTGAGGGACTTCTGCGCTGTCGGAGGGTCAGTACTGAGGGAGTGCTGCACTGTCGGAGGGTCAGTACTGAGGGAGTGCCGCACTGTTGGTGGGTCAGTGCTGAGGGAGCGCCGCATTGTCAGGTTCAGTACTGAGGGAGCTCCGCACTGTCAGGTTCAGTACTGAGGGAGCGCCGCACTGTCGGAGGGTCAGTACTGAGGGAGTGCCGCACTGTTGGTGGGTCAGTGCTGAGGGAGCGCCGCACTGTCAGGTTCAGTACTGAGGGAGCGCCGCACTGTCAGGTTCAGTACTGAGGGAGCGCCGCACTGTCGGAGGGTCAGTACTGAGGGAGTGCCGCGCTGTCGGTGGGTCAGTACTGAGGGAGCGCCGCACTGTCAGAGTGTCAGTGCTGAAGGAGTGCCGCACTGTCGGTGGGTCAGTGCTGAGGGAGTGCTGCACTGTCAGGTTCAGTACTGATGGAGCGCCGCACTGTCAGAGTGTCAGTACTGTTTTAACCCTGTACTTTCGAAGATACCATTTACTAGCAATACATGTTAAGCTGAGCTAAATGAAAATAATTCCATCATTCCATTCCATTGAGGGAGGGAATAATGCCAATGATTCGGAGGTCAGTATTTATCCTTTGTCTAACGTCACCTATTTATATTCACATTTGACACTCTGAGTGAGGTGACTTCCTTCGTCTGTATTTAAAATGAAGCCTCTCCAAACTGTGATTGTCAACAAGCTCACTAATTCACTGACGCAGCAATCCGCTTAGAAACATTAATCCCTTCATCATAACTCAATTTAACACACTGTTGTTTCTGACACCCCTCACTGTGACAATCTGATATACACCAGAACCCGGCTGTGACACTCTGTTATACCACACACCCCTCACTGTAACACTCTGATATACCCTACACCCCTCACTGTGACACTCTGATATATCCCACACAACTCACTGTGACACTCTGATATAACCCACACCCCTCACTGTAACACTCTGATATACCCCACAACTCTCACTGTAACACTCTGATATAACCCACACCCCTCACTGTAACACTCTGATGTACACCACACCCACTGCGGTGACACTCTGATATATACCCACATCCCTCACTGTGACACTCTGATATACCCCACACCCCTCACTGTAACACTCTGATATAACCCACACCCCTCACTGTAACACTCTGATATACCCCACACCCCTCGCTGTAACACTCTGATATACCCCACACCCCTCACTGTAACACTCTGATATACCCCACACCCCTCGCTGTAACACTCTGATAAACCCACATCCCTCACTGTGACACTCTGATATACCCCACACCCCTCACTGTAACACTCTGATATAACCCACACCCCTCACTGTAACACTCTGATATACCCCACACCCCTCGCTGTAACACTCTGATATATCCCACACCCCTCACTGTAACACTCTGATATACCCCACACCCCTCACTGTGACACTCTGATATACCCCACACCCCTCACTGTAACACTCTGATATACACCCACACGCCCCGCTGTGACACTCTGATATACACCCACACGCCCCGCTGTGACACTCTGATATACACACACACGCCCCGCTGTGACACTCTGATATACACCCACACGCCCCGCTGTGACACTCTGATATACACCCACACCCCTCACTGTGACACTCTGATATACCCCACACCCCCCGCTGTGACACTCTGATATACCCCACACCCCTCACTGTAACACTCTGATATACCCCACACCCCCTGGTGTAACATTCTGATATACCAAACACCCCTCACTGTAACACTCTGATATACCAAACACCCCTCACTGTAACACTCTGATATACCCCACATCCCTCACTGTAACACTCTGATAAATCCCACACCCCTCACTATAACACTCTGATATATCCAATAACCCTCACTGTAACACTCTGATATATCCCACACCCCGCATTGTAACACTCTGATATACCCCACATCCCTCACTGTAACACTCTGATAAATCCCACACCCCTCACTGTAACACTCTGATATATCCCACCCCCCTCACTATAACACTCTGAAATACGCCACACTCCTCGCTATAACACTCTTATATATCGCACACCCCTCACTGTCACACTCTGATATACCCCACACCCCTGCTGTGACACTCTGATATACCCCACACCCCTCACTGTAACACTCTGATATACCCCAAAACCCTCACTGTAACACTCTGATATATCCCACACCCCTCACTGTAACACTCTGATATACGCCACACCCCTCACTGTGACACTCTGATATATCCCACACACCTCACTGTAACACTCTGATTTCTACCCACATCCCTCATTGTAACACTCTGATATATCCCACACTCATCTCTGTAACACTGATATATCCCTCACCCCTCACTGTAACACTCTGATATTTCCTACACCCCTCACTATAGCACTCTGATATATCTCACAGCCCCAACTGTAACACTATGATATACATCACATCCCTCACTATAACACACTGATATATCCCACATCCCTCACCGTAACACTCTGATATGCCACACACACCTCACTGTAACATCCTGATATACAGCACAACACTCACCCTAACAAACCAATATTCCCCCACAACCCTCACAGTAACAAACTGATATATCCCACACCCCTCACTGTAACACTCTGATACATCCCACACCCCTCACTATAACACCCTGATATATCCCATATCATCTCAATGTAATACTCTGTTATACACCCACACCCCTCACTGTAACACTCTGATATATCCCACACCCCTCACTGTAACACTCTGATATACCCCACACCCCTCACTGTCACACTCTGATATATCCCACAACCCTCACTGTAACACTCTGATATACCGCACACCCCTCACTGTAACACTCTGATGTACCCCAAACCCCTCACTGTAAAATTCTGATATACCCCACACCCCTCACTGTAACACTCTGATGTACCCCATACCCCTCACTGTAACACTCTGATGTACCCCACAGCCATCACTGTAACAATCTGATATTTCCAATACCCCTCACTGTAACACTCTAATATACCCCACACCCCTCACTATAACACTCTGATATACACCCACACCCCTCACTGTAACAATCTCATATATCCAACACCCCTCACTGTAACACTCTGACATATCCCAAACCCCTCACTGTAACAATCTGATGTAACACACAATCCTCACTGTAAAGCTGATATATCCCACAACTCTCAATGTAACACTCTGATATACCCCAGACGCCCCGCTTTGACACTCTGATATATCCCACAATCCACGCTGTGACACTCTGATATACCCCACACCCCTCATTGTAACACTCTGATGTACCCCACACCCCTCACTGTAACACTCTGATATAATGCCACCCCTCCGCTGTGACACTCTGATATAACCCACACCCCTCACTGTAACACTTTGATATAACCCACACCCCTCACTATAACACTCTGATATACCCCACACCCCTCACTGTGACACTCTGATATATCCCACACCCCTCACTGTAACATTCTGATATATCCCACACCCCTCACTGTAACACTCTGATATATCCCACACCCCTCACTGTGACACTCTGATATACCCCACACCCCTCACTGTAACACTCTGATATAACCCACACCCCTCACTGTAACACTCTGATATACCCTACACCCCTCACTGTAACACTCTGATATACCCCACACCCCTCACTGTAACACTCTGATATACCCCACACC
This sequence comes from Isurus oxyrinchus, assembly GCA_026770705.1. Classification (NCBI taxonomy): domain Eukaryota; kingdom Metazoa; phylum Chordata; class Chondrichthyes; order Lamniformes; family Lamnidae; genus Isurus; species Isurus oxyrinchus. Next base: position 96,846 of record JANJGN010000813.1, read on the forward strand.
CCTCACTGTAACACTCTGATATATCCCACACCCCTCACTGTAACACTCTGATATACCCCACACCCCTCACTGTGACACTCTGATATACCCCACACCCCTCACTGTAACACTCTGATATAACCCACACCCCTCACTGTAACACTCTGATATACCCCACACCCCTCACTGTAACACTCTGATATATCCCACACCCCTCACTGTAACCCTTTGATTTCTCCCCACATCCCTCAGTTAACACTCTGATATATCCCACACTCATCTCTGTAACACTGATATATCCCACATCCCTCACCGTAACACTCTGACATATCCCAAACCCATCACTGTAACAATCTGATGTAACCCACACCCCTCACTGTAATGCTGATATATCCCACAACTCTCAATGTAACACTCTGATATACCCCAGACCCCCCGCTTTGACACTCTGATATATCCCACAACCACCGCTGTGACACTCTGATATACCCCACACCCCTCATTGTAACACTCTGATGTAACACACACCCCTCACTGTAACACTCTGATATACCCCACACCCATCACTGTAACACTCTGATATAACCCACAACCCTCACTGTAACACTCTGATATACCCCACAGCCCTCACTGTAACACTCTGATATACCACACACACTTCACTGTAACATCCTGATATACAGCACACCCCTCACCCTAACAAACCAATATTCCCCCACAACCCTCACAGTAACAAACTGATATATCGCACACCCCTCACTGTAACACTCTGATACATCCAATAACTCTCACTGTGACACTCTGATATATCCCAAACCCCTCACTGTAACACTCTGATATACCCCAAATCCCTCACTGTAACACTCTGATAAATCCCACACCCCTCACTGTAACACTCTGATATATCCCACGCCCCTCACTATAACACTCTGATATATCCCACATCCCTCACTATAACACTCTGAAATACACCACACCCCTCACTGTAACACTCTGATATATCGCACACCCCTCAATGTAGCACTCTGATATATCCCACACCCCTCACTATAACACTCTAATATACCCCACACCCCTCACTATAACACTCTGAAATACGCCACACTCCTCACTATAACACTCTTATATATCGCACACCCCTCACTGTCACACTCTGATATATCCTAAGCCCTTACTGTAACACACTGATATAACCCACACCCCCGCTGTGACACTCTGATATACGCCACACCTCTCACTGTGACACTCTGACATACCCTACACCCTTCACTGTGACACTCTGATATAACCCACACCCCTCACTGTGACACTCTGATATACCCCACACCCCTCACTGTAACACTCTGATATACGCCACACCCCCCACTGTTACACTCTGACATATCCCACACTCATCTCTGTAACACTGATATATCCCTCACCCCTCACAGTAACACACTGATATTTCCTACATCCCTCACTATAGCACTCTGATATATCTCACAGCCCCAACTGTAACACTATGATATACATCACATCCCTCACTATAACACTCTGATATATCCCACATCCCTCACCGTAACACTCTGATATACCCCACACCCCTCATCATAACACTCTGATATACCACACACACCTTACTGTAACATCCTGATATCCAGCACAACCCTCACACTAACAAACCAATATTCCCCCACAACCCTCACAGTAACAAACTGATATATCGCACACCCCTCACTGTAACACTCTGATATACCCCACACACCTCACTGTAACATCCTGATAAACAGCACAACCCTCTACTAACAAACCAATATTCCCCCACAACCCTCACAGTAACAAACTGATATATCGCACACCCCTCACTGTAACACTCTGATACATCCAATAACCCTCACTGTAACACTCTGATACATCCCACACCCCTCACTATAACACCCTGATATATCCCATATCATCTCAACTTAATACTCTGTTATACACCCACACCCTCATTGTAACACTCTGATATAGCCCCACTCCCCTCACTGTAACATTCTGATATTTCCCACACACTTCACTGTAACACTCTGATATATCCCACACCCCTCACTATAACACTCTGATATATCCCACATCCCTCACTATAACACTCTGATATACGCCACACCGCTCACTGTAACACTCTGATATACAGCACACCCCTCACTGTAACACTCTGATATACTCCACATCCCCGCTGTGACACTCTGATATACCCCAAACCCCTCACTGTAACACTCTGATATACCTCACACCCCTCACTGTAACACTCTGATGTACCCTACAGCCATCACTGTAACAATCTGATATTTCCAATACCCCTCACTGTAACACTCTAATATACCCCACACCCCTCGCTGTAACACTCTGATATACACCCACACCCCTCACTGTAACACTCTGATATACACCCACACCCCTCACTGTAACAATCTGATATATCCAACACCCCTCACTGTAACACTCTGAAATATCCCACACCCCTCACAGTAACACTCTGTTATACCCCACACCCCTCACTGTAACACTCTGAAATATCCCACACCCCTCACAGTAACAATCTGATGTAACCCACAGTCCTCACTGTAACACACTGATATATCCCACAATCCCTGCTGTGACACTCTGATATACCCCACAACCCCGCTGTGACACTCTGATATACCCGACACCTCCCGCTTTGACACTCTGATATAACCCACACCCCTCACTGTAACACTCTGATATACCCCACACGCCCGATTTGACACTCTGATATATCCCACAACCCTCGCTGTGACACTCTGATATACCCCACAACCCCGGTGTGACACTCTGATATACCACACACCCCTCATTTTAACACTCTGATGTACCCCACACGCCTCACTGTAGCACTCTGATATAACGCCACCCCCCCGCTGTGACACTCTGATATAACCCACACCCCTCCACTGTGACACTCTGATATATCCCACACCCGCCGCTGCAATACTCTGATATAACCACACCCCTCACTGTAACACTCTGATATACCACACACCTCCTCTGTGACACGCTGATATACCCCACACCCCTCACTGTAACACTCTGATATACCCCTCACCCCTCACTGTGACACGCTGATATACCCCACACCTCTCACTGTAACACTCTGATATACCCCACACCCCTCACTGTAACACTCTGATATACCCCTCACCCCTCACTGTGACACGCTGATATACCCCACACCTCTCACTGTGACAGGCTGATATACCCCACACCTCTCACTGTAACACTCTGATATACCCCACACCCCTCACTGTGACATGCTGATATACCCCACACCTCTCACTGTAACACTCTGATATACCCCACACCCCTCACTGTAACAATCTGATATACGCCACACACCTCACTGTAACAATCTGATACAACCCAAACCCCTTACTATAACAATCTGATAAAACCCACACCCCTCACTGTGACACTCTGAAATACACCACACCCCTCATTGTAACACTCTGATATACCCATCACCCCTCATTGTAACACTCTGATATACCCCACACCCCTCACTATAACACTCTGATATACCCCTCACCCCTCACTGTAACACTCTGATATACCTCACAGCCCTCACTGTGACACTCTGATATACACCACACCCCTCACTGTAACACTCTGATATACCCCACACCCCTCACTGTAATACTCTGATACATCCCACTACCCTCACTGTAACACTCTGATATACCCCACACCCCTCACTGTAACACTCTGATATACCCATCACCCCTCACTGTAACACTCTGATATACCCCACACTCCTCACTGTAACACTCTGATATACATCACACCCTCACAGTAACACTCTGATATATCCCACACCCCTCATTGTAACACTCTGATATAACACCACACTCCTCACTGTAACACTCTGATATACCCCACACACCTCACTGTAACACTTTGATATACACCACACACTCACTGTAACACTCTGATAGACACCCACACCCCTCACTGTAACACTCTGATAGACACCCACACCCCTCACTGTAACACTCTGATATACACCCACACCCCTCACTATAACAATCTGAAATACACCCACACGCCTCACTGTAACATTCTGATATATCCCACACACCTCACTGTAAAACGTGGATATACCCCACACCCCTCACTGTAATACTCTGATATATCCCACACCCCTCACTGTAACACTCTGATATACGCCACACCCTCTGCTGTGACACTCTGATATAACTCACACGCTCACTGTAGCACACTGATATAATCCACTCCCCTCACTATAACACTCTGATATATCCCACACCCCTCACTGTAACACTCTGATATACACCCACACCCCTCACTGTAACACTCTGATATACCCCACACCCCTCACCGTAACACTCTGATATACCCCACACCCCTCACTGTAACACTCTTATATACACCCAAACCCCTGCTGTGACACTCTGATATACACCACACCCCTGCTGTGACACTCTGATATACATCCACACCCCCGCTGCAATACTCTGATATAACCAACAGCCCTCAATGTAACACTCTGATACACACCCGCTCCCCTCACTGTAACACTCTGATATATTCCACACCCACTGCTGTGACACTCTGAAATAACCCAGACCCCTCACTGTAACACTCTTATATACACCCACGCCCCTCACTGTAACACTCTGATATAACCCAAACACCTCACTGTAACATTCTGATATACACCCACACCCCCGCTGTGACACTGATATACACCCACACCCCCGCTGTGACACTCTGATATACCCCTCACCCCTCACTGTAACACTCTGATATAAGCCACACCCCTCACTATAACACTCTGATAAAACCCACTTCCCTCACTATAACACACTGATATAACCCACAGCCCTCAGTGACACTCTGATATAACCCAAACCCCTCACTGTAACACTCTGATATAACCCAAACCCCTCACTGTAACACTCTGATATAACCCAAACCCCTCACTGTAACACTCTGATATAACCCAAACCCCTCACTGTAATACTCTGATATGACCCACACCCTTCACTGTAACACTCTGATCTACCCCACACCCCTCACTGTAACACTCTGATATACCCCACACCCCTCACACGTACACTCTTATATAACCCACACCCCTCACTTTAACTCTCTGATATACCCCACACCCCTCAATATAACACTCTGATATATCCCACACCCCTCACTGTAACACTCTGATATACCCCACAGCCCTTACTGTGACACTCTGATATTACCCAAAACCCTCACTGTAACACTCTGATATATCCCACTCCCTTCACTGTAACAATCTGATATATCCCACACCCCTCACTGTAACACTCTGATATACCCCACACCCCTCACTGTAACACTCTTATATACACCCAAACCCCTGCTGTGACACTCTGATATACACCACACCCCTGCTGTGACACTCTGATATACATCCACACCCCCGCTGCAATACTCTGATATAACCAACAGCCCTCAATGTAACACTCTGATACACACCCGCTCCCCTCACTGTAACACTCTGATATATTCCACACCCACTGCTGTGACACTCTGAAATAACCCAGACCCCTCACTGTAACACTCTTATATACACCCACGCCCCTCACTGTAACACTCTGATATAACCCAAACACCTCACTGTAACATTCTGATATACACCCACACCCCCGCTGTGACACTGATATACACCCACACCCCCGCTGTGACACTCTGATATACCCCTCACCCCTCACTGTAACACTCTGATATAAGCCACACCCCTCACTATAACACTCTGATAAAACCCACTTCCCTCACTATAACACACTGATATAACCCACAGCCCTCAGTGACACTCTGATATAACCCAAACCCCTCACTGTAACACTCTGATATAACCCAAACCCCTCACTGTAACACTCTGATATAACCCAAACCCCTCACTGTAACACTCTGATATAACCCAAACCCCTCACTGTAATACTCTGATATGACCCACACCCTTCACTGTAACACTCTGATCTACCCCACACCCCTCACTGTAACACTCTGATATACCCCACACCCCTCACACGTACACTCTTATATAACCCACACCCCTCACTTTAACTCTCTGATATACCCCACACCCCTCAATATAACACTCTGATATATCCCACACCCCTCACTGTAACACTCTGATATACCCCACAGCCCTTACTGTGACACTCTGATATACCACACACCCCTCACTGTAACACTCTGATATACCCCACACCCTTCATTGTAACACTCCGACATAGCCCACACCCCTCACACCGACACTCTGATATCACACACACCCCTCACTGTGACACTCTGATATAACCCACACCCCCTGCTGTGACACTCTGATATACCCCACACCCCTCACTGTGACACTGTGATATACCCCAAACCTCTCACTGTGACACTCTGATATACCCCACACCCCCTGCTGTGACACTCTGATATAACCCCACATCCCCTGCTGTGACACTCTCATATACCCCACACCTCCTGCTGTAACACTCTTGTTCTACCCCACACCTCTCACTGTAGCACACAGATATACACCACACTCCTCACTGTAACACTCTGATGTATCCCCACACCCCTCACCTTAACACACCGATATACCCCCACAACCTTCACCGTAACACACTGATATATCCCACACCCCCTGTTGTGACACTCTATATACCCCACACAACTCACTGTAACACTCTGATATATCCCACACCCCCTGTTGTGACACTCTGATAAAACCCCATACCGCCCGCTGTAACACTCTGATATACACCACAACCCCGCTGTGACACTGATATACCCCACATAACTCACTGTAACACTCTGATATATCCCACACCCCTCACTGAAACACTCTGATATACACCCACACACCTCACTGTAACACTCCAATGTATCCCACACCCCTCACTGTAACATTCTGATATACCCCACACACCTCACTGAAACACTCTGATATACACCCACACCCCGAACTGTAACACTCTGATATATCCCACATCCTTAACCATAACATTCTGATATACACCCACATCCCTAACTGTAACACTCCAATGTCTCCCACACCCCTCACCGTAACACTCTGATATACCCCACACACTTCACTGTAACACTCCAATGTCTCCCACACCCCTCAGTGTAACACTCTGATATACCCCACACCCCTAACTGTAACACTCCAATGTCTCCCACACCTCTCACCGTAAAACTCTGATATACCCCACATCCTCACTGTAACACTCTGATATACCCCAAAAACCTCACTGTAACACTCTGATACATCCCACACCCCTCACGAGAACACCCTGATATACGGCACACCCCTCACTGTAATATTCTAATATATCCCAAACCCCTCCCTGTAACACTCTGATATACCCCACACCCCCGCTGTGACACTCTGATATACCCCACAACCCCACTGTGACACTCTGATATACCCCACAACCCCACTGTGACACTCTGATATACCCGACAACCCTCACTGTAACACTCTGATATACACCACACCCCTTACTGTAACACGCTGATATATCCCACAACCCTCACTGTAAAACGCTGATATACCTCACACCCCTCACTATAACACTCTGATATATCCCACACCCCTCACTGTAACACTCTGATATACACCACACCTCTCACTGTAACAATCTGATATACCCCACACCTCTCATTGTAACACTCTGATATAACCCAAACCCCTTACTATAACAATCTGATAAAACCCCCACCCCTCACTATAACACTCTGATAAAACACATATCCCTCACTAGAACACTCTGATAGACCCCACAGCCCTCAGTGACACTCTGATATAACCCACACCCCTCACTGTAACACTCTGATATACCACACACCCCTCACTGTAACACGCTGATATACCCCACACCCCTCACTGTAACACTCTGATATATCCCACACCGCTCACTGTAACACTCTGATATACCACACACCCCTCACTATAACACTCTGATACACCCCACACCCCCCGCTGTGACATTCTGATAGATCCCACACCCCTCACTGTGACACTCTGATATACCCCACACCCCTCACTGTAGCACACAGATATACACCACACTCCTCACTGTAACACTCTGATATATCCCCACACCCCTCACCTTAACACACCGATATACCCCCACAACCTTCACCGTAACACACTGATATATCCCACACCCACTGTTGTGACACTCTGATATACACCACAACCCCACTGTGACACTGATATATCCCACACCCCTCACTGTAACACTCTGATATATCCCAAAACCCTCACTGTAACACTCTGATATACACCACACCTCTCACTGTAACAATCTGATATACCCCACACCTCTCATTGTAACACTCTGATATAACCCAAACCCCTTACTATAACAATCTGATAAAACCCCCACCCCTCACTATAACACTCTGATAAAACACATATCCCTCACTAGAACACTCTGATAGACCCCACAAGCCCTCAGTGACACTCTGATATAACCCACACCCCTCACTGTAACACTCTGATATACCACACACCCCTCACTGTAACACGCTGATATACCCCACACCCCTCACTGTAACACTCTGATATATCCCACACCGCTCACTGTAACACTCTGATATACCACACACCCCTCACTATAACACTCTGATACACCCCACACCCCCCGCTGTGACATTCTGATAGATCCCCACACCCCTCACTGTGACACTCTGATATACCCCACACCCCTCACTGTAGCACACAGATATACACCACACTCCTCACTGTAACACTCTGATATATCCCCACAACCCCTCACCTTAACACACCGATATACCCCCACAACCTTCACCGTAACACACTGATATATTCCCACACCCCCTGTTGTGACACTCTGATATACACCACAACCCCACTGTGACACTGATATATCCCACACCCCTCACTGTAACACTCTGATATATCCCAAAACCCTCACTGTAACACCTCTGATATACACCACACCTCTCACTGTAACAATCTGATATACCCCACACCTCTCATTGTAACACTCTGATATAACCCAAACCCCTTACTATAACAATCTGATAAAACCCCCACCCCTCACTATAACACTCTGATAAAACACATATCCCTCACTAGAACACTCTGATAGACCCCACAAGCCCTCAGTGACACTCTGATATAAACCCACACCCCCTCACTGTAACACTCTGATATACCACACACCCCTCACTGTAACACGCTGATATACCCCACACCCCCTCACTGTAACACTCTGATAAACCACACACCCCTCACTATAACACTCTGATACACCCCACACCCCCCGCTGTGACATTCTGATAGATCCCACACCCCTCACTGTGACACTCTGATATACCCCACACCCCTCACTGTGACACTCTGATATACCCCAAACCTCTCACTGTGACACTCTGATATACCCCACACCCCCTGCTGTGACACTCTCATATATCCCACACCTCCTGCTGTAACTCTCTTGTTCTACCCCACACACCTCTCACTGTAGCACACAGATATACACCACACTCCTCACTGTAACACTCTGATATATCCCACACCCCTCACCTTAACCACACCGATATACCCCCACAACCTTCACCGTAACACACTGATATATCCCACACCCCCTGTTGTGACACTCTGATATACACCACAACCCCACTGTGACACTGATATATCCCACACCCCTCACTGTAACACTCTGATATATCCCAAAACCCTCACTGTAACACTCTGATATACCCCACACCCCCTGTTGTGACACTCTGATAAAACCCCATACCGCCCGCTGTAACACTCTGATATACACCACATCCCCCCGCTGTGACACTGGTATACCCCACATAACTCACTGTAACACTCTGATATACACCCACACCCCGAACTGTAATACTCTGATATATCCCACACCCCTCACTGTAATATTCTGATATATCCCACACCCCTCACTGTAATACTGTGATATATCCCAAAACACTCACTGTAACACTCTGATATATCCCACATCCTTAACCGTAAACACTCTGATATACACCCACACCCCTAACTGTAACACTCCAATGTATCCCAAACCCCTCACCATAAAACTCTGATATACCCCAAAAACCTCACTGTAACACTCTGATACATCCCACACCCCCTCACTATAACAACCTGATATACGGCACACCCCTCACTGTAACACACTGATATATCCCAAAACCCCCTCACTGTAACACTCTGATATACCCCACACCCCTCACATGTAACACTCTGATATACCCCACAACCCCTCACTGTAACACACTGATATATCCCAAACCCCTCACTGTAACACTCTGATATACCCCACAACCCCACGCTGTGACACTCTGATATACCCCACACCCCCGCTGTGACACTCTGATATACCCCACAACCCCACTGTGACACTCTGATATACCCGACAACCCCCGCTGTGACACTCTGATATAACCCACACCCCTCACTGTAACACCTCTGATATACCCCACAACCCTCACGGTAACACCTCTGATATACCCCACAACCCTCACTGTAACACTCTGATGTACACCCACACACCTCACTGTAACACTCTGATATACCCCACACACCTCACTGTGACACTCTGATATACACCACATCCCTCACTGTAACACTCTGATATACCCCACACCCCTCACTGTAACACTCTGATATATCCCACACCCCTCACTGAAACTCTCTGATATACCCCACACCCCTCACTGTAACACTCTGATAAAACCCATATCCCTCACTATAACACTCTGCTATACCCCACAGTCCTCAGTGACACTCTGATATAACCCACACCCCTCACTGTAACACTCTGATTTACACCATACCCCTCACTGTAACACTCTGATATACCCCTCACCCCTCACTGAGACACGCTGATATACCCCACACCCCTCACTGTAACACTCTGATATATCCCACACCCCTCACTGTAACACTCTGATATACACCACACACCTCACTGTAACACTCTGATATACACCACACACCTCACTGTAACACTCTGATATACAGCACACCCCCTCACTGTAACACTCTGATATACCTCACAGCCCTCACTGTCACACTCTGATATACCCCACACCCCTCACGGTAACACTCTGATATACCCCACACCCCCCGCTGTGACATTCTGATATACACCACACCCCTCACTGTAAACACTCTGATATACCCCACACCCCTCACTGTAACACTCTGATATACCCATCACCCCTCATTGTAACACTCTGATATACCCCACACTCCTCACTGTAACACTCTGATATACATCACACCCTCACAGTAACACTCTGATATATCCCACACCCCTCATTGTAACACTCTGATATAACCACCACACTCCTCACTGTAACACTCTGATATGCCCCACACACCTCACTGTAACACTTTGATATACACCACACACTCACTGTAACACTCTGATATACACCCACATCCATCACTGTAACACTCTGATATACACCCACACCGTTCACTGGAACACTCTAATAGACACCCACACCCCTCACTGTAACACTCTGATATACACCCACACCCCTCACTGTAACACTCTGATATACACCCACACCCCTCACTATAACAATCTGAAATACACCCACACGCCTCACTGTAACATTCTGATATATCCCACACACATCACTATAAAACGCGGATATACCCCACACCCCTCACTGTAATACTCTGATATATCCCACACCCCTCACTGTAACACTCTGATATACGCCACACCCTCTGCTGTGACACTCTGATATAACTCACACTCTCACTGTAGCACACTGATATAATCCACTCCCCTCACTATAACACTCTGATATATCCCACACCCCCTCACTGTAACACTCTGATATACCCCACACCCCTCACTGTAACACTCTGATATACCCCACACCCCTCACTGTAACACTCTTGTGTACACCCAAAACCCCTGCTGTGACACTCTTATATACACCACACCCCTGCTGTGACACTCTGATATACATCCACACCCCCGCTGCAATACTCTGATATAACCAACAAGGCCCTCAATGTAACACTCTGATACACACCCCGCTCCCCTCACTGTAACACTCTGATATATTCCACACCCACTGCTGTGACACTCTGATATAACCCAGACCCCTCACTGTAAACACTTTTATATACACCCACACCCCTCACTGTAACACTCTGATATACCCACACCCTTCACTGTAACACTCTGATATACACCACACCCCTCACTGTAACACTCTGATATACCCCCACAACCCTTCACTGTAACACTCTGATATACACCACACACCTCACTGTAACACTCTGATATAACCCAAACACCTCACTGTAACATTCTGATATACACCCACACCCCCGCTGTGACACTGATATACACCCACACCCCCGCTGTGACACTCTGATATACCCCTCACCCCTCACCGTAACACTCTGATATAAGCCACACCCCTCACTATAACACTCTGATAAAACCCACTTCCCTCACTATAACACACTGATATAACCCAAACCCCTCACTGTAACACTCTGATATAACCCAAACCCCTCACTGTAACACTCTGATATAACCCAAACCCCTCACTGTAATACTCTGATCTACCCCACACCTCACTGTAGCACTCTGATATACCCCACACCCCTCACACGTACACTCTTATATAACCCACACCCCTCACTTTAACACTCTGATATACCCCACACCCCTCAATGTAACACTCTGATACACACCCGCTCCCCTCACTGTAACACTCTGATATATTCCACACCCACCGCTGTGACACTCTGATATAACCCAGACCCCTCACTGTAACACTCTTATATACACCCACACCCCTCACTGTAACACTCTTATATACACCCACACCCCTCACTATAACACTCTGATATAACCCAAACACCTCACTGTAACACTCTGATATACCCCACACCCCTCACCGTAACACTCTGATATAACCCAAACACCTCACTGTAACACTCTGATATAACCCACACCCCTCACTGTGACACTCTGATATACCCCACACCCTTCATTGTAACACTCCGACATAGCCCACACCCCTCACACCGACACTCTTATATAACACACACCCCTCACTGTAACACTCTGATATACCCCACACCCCTCATTGTAACATTCTGATACACTCACATCCCTCACTGTAACACTCTGATATATCCCACACACCTCACTGTAACACTCTGATATACCCCACACCCCTCACTGTAACACTCTGATATACCCCACACCCCTCACTGTAACACTCTGATATACCGCACACCCCTCACTGTAACACTCTGATATATCACCAACCCCTGACTCTAACACACTGATATACCCCACACCCCTCACTGTAACACTCTGATATACCCCACACCCCTCACTGTAACACTCTGATATACCGCACACCCCTCACTGTAACACTCTGATATACCCCACACTCCTCACTGTAACACTCTGATATACCGCACACCCCTCACTGTAACACTCTGATATACACCCACACAACCCGCTGTGACACTCTGATATAACCCACATCCCCCGCTGTGATAGTCTGATATACCACAATCCCCTCACTGTAACACTCTGATATACACCTACACCCCTCACTGTAACACTCTGATATAACCCACACGTCTCACTGTAACACTCTGATATACCCAACAGCCCCCACTGTGACACTCTGATATACCCCAGACCCATCACCGTGACACTCTGATATACCCCACACCCATCACCGTGACACTCTTATATACACCCAAACCCCCTGCTGTGACACTCTGATATATCCCCACACCCCACACTGTAACACCCTGATATACCCCACATCCCACACTGTAACACTCTGACATACCCCACACCCCTCACTGTAACACTCTGATATACACCCACACCCCTCACTGTAACACTCTGATATACACCCACACAACCCACTGTGACACTCTGATATAACCCACATCCCCCGCTGTTATACTCTGATATACCACAATCCCATCACTGTAACACTCTGATATACACCTACATCCCTCACTGTAACACTCTGATATACCCCAGACCCATCACCGTGACACTCTGATATACCCCACACCCATCACCGTGACACTCTTATATACACCCATACCCCCTGCTGTGACACTCTGATATATCCCCACACCCCTCACTGTAACACTCTGATATATCCCACACCCCTCACTGTAACACTCTGATCTATCCCACATCACCTCACTGTAACATTCTGATATATCCCACACCCCTCACTGTAACAATCTGATATATCCCACACCCCTCACTGTAACATTCTGATATACACCCACATCTCCTCACTGTAGCATTCTGATATATCCCACACCCCTCACTGTAACAATCTGATATATCCCATACCCCTCACTCTAACATTCTGATATATCCCACACCCCTCACTGTAACACTCTGATATATCCCATAACCCTCACTGTAACACTCTGATATATCCCACATCCCTCACTATAACACCCTGATATATCCCACATCCCTCACTGTAACACTCTGATATATCACACACCCCTCACTGTCACACTCTGATATATCCCACACCCCTCACTGTAACACTCTGATATACCCCACATCCCTCACTATAACACTCTGATATACGCCACACCCATCACTGTAACACTCTGATATACCCCACACCCCTCACTGTAACACTCTGATATACCACAATCCCTTCACTGTAACACTCTGATATAGCCCACACTCCTCACACCAACACTCTTCTATACCCCACACCCCTCACTGTGACACTCTGATATAACCCACACCCCCTGCTGTGACACTCTCATATACCCCACACCCCTCACTGTGACACTCTGATATAACCCACACCCCTCACTGTAACACTCTGATATACCCCACACCCCTCACTGTGACACTCTGATATAACCCACACCCCCTGCTGTGACACTCTCATATACCCCACACCCCTCACTGTGACACTCTGATATAACCCACACCCCTCACTGTAACACTCTGATATACCCCACACCCCTCACTGTGACACTCTGATATAACCCACACCCCCTGCTGTGACACTCTCATATACCCCACACCCCTCACTGTGACACTCTGATATATCCCACACACCCTGCTGTGACACTCTCATATACCCCACACGTCCCGCTGTAACACTCTTGTGCTACGTCACACCCCTCACAGTAGCACACAGATATACACCACACTCCTCACTGTAACATTCTGATATATCCCCACACCCCTCACCTTAACACACCGATATTCCCCCACAACCTTCACCGTAACACACTGATATATCCCACACCCCCTGTTGTGACACTCTGATAAAACCCCATACTGCCCGCTGTAACACTCTGATATACACAACACCCCCCGCTGTGACACTGATATACCCCACATAACTCACTGTAACACTCTGATATATCCCACACCCCGAACTGTAACACTCTGATATACCCCACACACCTCACTGTAACACTCCAATGTCTCCCACACCCTCACTGTAACACTCTGATATACCCCACAGCCGTCACTGTAACACTGATACATCCCAAACCCTCACTGTAACACTCTGATCTATCCCACATCTCCTCAATGTAGCATTCTGATATATCCCACACCCCTCACTGTAACATTCTGATATATCCCACACCCCTTACTGTAACACTCTGATATATCCCACATCCCTCACTATAACACCCTGATATATCCCACACCCCTCACTGTAACACTCTGATATATCCCACAGCCCTCACTATCCCACTCCGATATATCCCACACCCCTCACTATAACACTCTGATGTACGCCTCACCACTAACTATAACACTCTGAAATATGCCACCCCCCTCACTATAACACTCTGATATACCACACTCCCTTCACTGTAACACTCTGATATAGCCCACACTCCTCACTGTGACACTCTGATATAACCCACACCCCCTGCTGTGACACTCTCATATACCCCACACCTCCCGTTGTAACACTCTTGTGCTAACCCACACCCCTCACTGTAGCACACAGATATACACCACACTCCTCACTGTAACACTCTGATATATCCCCACACCCCTCACCTTAACACACCGATATACCCCCACAACCTTCACCGTAACACACTGATATATCCCACACCCCCTGTTGTGACACTCTGATAAAACCCTATACCGCCCGCTGTAACACTCTGATATACACCACAACCCCGCTGTGACACTGGTATACCCCACATAACTCACTGTAACACTCTGATATACCCCACACCCCCTGTTGTGACACTCTGATAAAACCCTATACCGCCCGCTGTAACACTCTGATATACACAACACCCCCCGCTGCGACACTGATATACCCCAAATAACTCACTGTAACACTCTGATATATCCCACACCCCGAACTGTAACACTCTGATATACCCCACACACCTCACTGTAACACTCTGCTATACCCCACACCCCTCACTGTAACACTCTGATATACCCCACAGCCGTCACTGTAACACTCTGATACATCCCAAACCCTCACTGTAACACTCTGATCTATCCCACATCTCCTCAATGTAACACTCTGATATATCCCACACCCCTCACTGTAACACTCTGATATATCCCACATCCCTCACTATAACACCCTGATATATCCCACACCCCTCACTGTAACACTCTGATATATCCCACAGCCCTCACTATCACACTCCGATATATCCCACATCCCTCACTATAACACTCTGATATACACCACACCACTCACTGTAACACTCTGATATATCGCATACCCCTCACTGTAGCACTCTGATATATCCCACACCCCTCACTATAACACTCTGATATACGCCTCACCACTAACTATAACATTCTGAAATACGCCACCCCCCTCACTATAACACTCTGATATACCACACTCCCTTCACTGTAACACTCTGATATAGCCCACACTCCTCACTGTGACACTCTGATATAACCCACACCCCCCGCTGTGACACTCTCATATACCCCACATCTCCCGTTGTAACACTCTTGTGCTATCCCACACCTCTCACTGTAGCACACAGATATACACCACACTCCTCACTGTAACACTCTGATATATCCCCACACCCCTCACCTTAACACACCGATATACCCCCACAACCTTCACCGTAACACACTGATATATCCCACACCCCCTGTTGTGACACTCTGATAAAACCCCATACCGCCCGCTGTAACACTCTGATATACACCACAACCCCGCTGTGACACTGGTATACCCCACATAACTCACTGTAACACTCTGATATATCCCACACCCCTCACTGAAACACTCTGATATGCACCCACACCCCGAACTGTAACACTCTGATATACACCCACACCCCGAACTGTAACACTCTGATATACACCCACACCTCACTGTAACACTCCAATGTCTCCCACAACCTCATTGTAACACTCTGATATACCCCACACCTCTCACTGTAACACTCCGATATACACCCACACCCCTCACTGTAACACTCTGATATACACCAACACCACCCGCTGTGACACTCTGATATAACCCACATCCCCCGCTGTGATACACTGATGTACCAGAATCCCCTCACTGTAATACTCTGATATACACCTACACCCCTCACTGTAACACTCTGATATACCCCACACCCCTCACTATAACACTCTGATATAAACCACACGTCTCACTGTAACGCTCTGATATACCCCACTGTGACACTCTGATATACCCCACACCCATCACCGTGACACTCTGATATACCCCACACCCATCACCGTGACACTCTTATATACACCCACACCCCCTGCTGTGACACTCTGATATATCCCCACACCCCTCACTGTAACAATCTGATATATCCCACACCCCTCACTGCAACATTCTGATATTCACCACACCCCTCACTGTAGCATTCTGATATATCCCCACACCCCTCACTGTAACACTCTGATCTATCCCACATCTCCTCACTGTAGCATTCTGATATATCCCACACCCCTCACTGCAACATTCTGATATTCACCACACCCCTCACTGTAGCATTCTGATATATCCCACACCCCTCACTGTAACAATCTGATATATACCACACCCCACACTGTAACACTCTGATATACACCACACCCCTCACTGTAAAACTCTGATATACCCCACACACCTCACTGTAACACTCCAATGTCTCCCACAACCTCATTGTAACACTCTGATATACCCCACACCTCTCACTGTAACAATCTGATCTATCCCACACCCCTCACTGTAATGTTCTGATATATCCCACACCCCTTACTGTAACACTGATACATCCCACACCCCTCACTGTAACACTCTGATATCTCCCATAACCCTCACTGTAACACTCTGATATATCCCACATCCCTCACTATAACACCCTGATATATCCCAGACCCCTCGCTGTAACACTCTGATATATCCCACACCCCCTGTTGTGACACTCTGATAAAACCCCATACCGCCCGTTGTAACACTCTGATATACACCACAACCCCGCTGTGACACTGATATACCCCACATAACTCACTGTAACACTCTGATATATCCCACACCCTTCACTGAAACACTCTGATATACACCCATACCCCGAACTGTAACACTCCAAAGTATCCCACACCCCTCACTGTAAAACTCTGATATACCCGACACACCTCACCGTAACACTCCAATGTCTCTTACACCCTCACTGTAAAACTCTGATATACCCCACAGCCGTCACTGTAACACTCTGATACATCCCACACCCCTCACTGTAACACTCTGATAAACCCCACACCCCCCCGCTGTGACACTCTGATATACCCCACACCCCCTGCTGTGACACTCTCATATACCCCACACGTCCCGCTGTAACACTCTTGTGCTACCCCACACCCCTCACTGTAGCACACAGATATACACCACACTCCTCACTGTAACACTCTGATATATCCCCACACCCCTCACCTTAACACACCGATATACCCCCACAACCTTCACCGTAACACACTGATATATCCCACACCCCCTGTTGTGACACTCTGATATACACCACAACCCCACTGTGACACTGATATACCCCACATAACTCACTGTAACACTCTGATACATCCCAAACCCTCACTGTAACACTGATACATCCCACATCCCACACTGTAACACTCTGATATACACCACAACCCCACTGTGACACTGATATACCCCACATAACTCACTATAACACTCTGATATATCCCACACCCCGAACTGTAACACTCTGATATACACCCACACCCCGAACTGTAACACTCCAATGTATCCCACACCCCTCACCGGCAAACTTTGATATACCCCACACACCTCACCGTAACACTCCAATGTCTCCCACACCGTCACTGTAACACTCTGATATACCCCACAGCCGTCACTGTAACACACTGATATATCCCACACCCCCTGTTGTGACACTCTGATAAAACCCCATACCGCCCGCTGTAACACTCTGATATACACCACCACCCCACTGTGACACTGATATACCCCACATAACTCACTGTAACACTCTGATATATCCCACACCCCTCACTGAAACACTCTGATATACACCGCATCCCTCACTGTAACACTCCAATGTCTCCCACACCCTCACTGTAACACTCTGATATACCCCACACCCCTCACTGTAACACTCTGATACATCCCAAACCCTCACTGTAACACTCTGATAAACCCCACACCCCCGCTGTGACGCTCTGATATACCCCACACCCCCCGCTGTGACACTCTGATATACCCCACACCCCCCGCTATGACACTCTGATATACCCCCCGCGGTAACAATCTGATATACACCACACACCCCAGTCTGTAACACTCTGATATACACCAACACCCCTCACTGTGACACACTGATATACCCCAAAACCCTCACTGTAACACTCTGATATACACCACATCCCTCACTGTAACACTCTGATATACCCCACACCCCTCACTGTAACACTCTGATATACCAAACACCCCTCACTGTGACACTCTGATATGCCCCACACCCCTCACTGTAACACTCTGATATACCCCACATCCCTCACTGTGACACTCTGATATAACCCACACCCTCTGCTGTGACACTCTCATATACCCCAAAACCTCCCGCTGTAATACTGTTGTGCTACCCCACACCCCTCACTGTAGCACACAGCTATACACCACACTCCTCACTGTAACACTCTGATATATCCCCACACCCCTCACCTTAACACACCGATATACCCCCACAACCTTCACCGTAACACACTGATATATCCCACACCCCCTGTTGTGACACTCTGATATACACCACACCCTCCGCTGTGACACTCTGATATACCCCACACCCCTCACTGTAACACTCAGATAAACCTCACACCCCCGCTGTGACACTCTGATATACCCCACACCCCCCGCTGTGACACTCTGATATACCCCACACCCTCCGCTGTGACACTCTGATATACCCCACACCCTCCGCTGTGACACTCTGATATACCCCACACCCCTCATTGTAACACTCTGATATATCACAAACACCTCACTGTAACACTGTGATATATCCCACACCCCTCACTGTAACATTCTGATATACCCCACATTCCCCACTGTGACACTGTGATATACCCACTGCGGTAACAATCTGATATACACCACACACCCCACGCTGTAACACTCTGATATACACCAACACCCCTCACTGTAACACTCTGATATACCCCACACCCCTCACTGTAACATTCTGATATACCCCACACCCCTCACTGTAACATTCTGATATACCCCACACCCCTCACTGTAACATTCTGATATACCCCACACCCCTCACTGTAACATTCTGATATACCCCACATTCCCCACTGTGACACTGTGATATACCCACTGCGGTAACAATCTGATATACACCACACACCCCACGCTGTAACACTCTGATATACACCAACACCCCTCACTGTAACACTCTGATATACCCCACACCCCTCACTGTGACACTCTGATATACCCCACACCCCTCACTGTAACACTCTGATATACACCCACACCACGCGCTGTGACACTCTGATATACCCCACATTCCCCACTGTGACACTGTGATATACCCCACACCCTTCACTGTAACACTCTGATATACCCCACATTCCCCACTGTGACACTGTGATATACCCCACACCCCTCACTGTAACACTCTGATATAACCCACATCCCCCGCTGTGATACTCTGATATACCACAATCCCCTCACTGTAACACTCTGATATACACCTACACCCCTCACTGTAACACTCTGATATACGCCACACCCCTCACTATAACAATCTGATATAACCCACACGCCTTACTGTAACGCCCTGATATACCCCACTGTGACACTCTGATATACCCCACAGCCCCTACTGTGACACTCTGATATACCCCAGACCCATCACTGTGACACTCTGATATACCCCACACCCATCACCATGACACTCTTATATACACCCACACCCCCTGCTGTGACACTCTGATATATCCCCACACCCCTCACTGTAACACTCTGATCTAACCCACACCCCTCACTGTAATACTCTGATATATCGCACACCCCTCACTGTAGCACTCTGATATATCCCGCACCCCTCACTATAACACTCTGATATATGCCTCACCACTCACTATAACACTCTGATATATCGCACACCCCTCACTGTAACACTCTGATATATCCCGCACCCCTCACTATAACACTCTGATATATGCCTCACCACTCACTATAACACTCTGATATATGCCTCACCACTCACTATAACACTCTGATATATCCCGCACCCCTCACTACAACACTCTGATATATCCCACCCCCCTCACTATAACACTCTGATATATCGCACACCCCTCACTGTAACACTCTGATATACCACACTCCCTTCACTGTAACAATCTGATATGTCCCACACCCCTCACTGTAACACTCTGATATAAGCCACACCCCTCACTGTAACACTCTGTTATATCCCACTCCCTTCACTGTAACAATCTGATATATCCCACACCCCTCACTGTAACACTCTGATATATCCCACACCCCTCACTGTAACACTCTGATATATCGCACACCCCTCACTGTAGCACTCTGATATATCCCGCACCCCTCACTATAACACTTTGATATATGCCTCACCCCTCACTGTAACACTGATATATCCCTCACCCCTTGCTGTAACACTGTGATATATCCCTCACCCCTCACTGTAACACTCTGATATATCCCGCACCCCTCACTATAACACTCTGATATATGCCTCACCACTCACTATAACACTCTGATATATGCCTCACCACTCACTATAACACTCTGATATATCCCGCACCCCTCACTACAACACTCTGATATATCCCACCCCCCTCACTATAACACTCTGATATATCGCACACCCCTCACTGTAACACTCTGATATATCCCACACCCCTCACTGTAACACTCTGATATACCAAACACCCCTCACTGTAACACTCTGATATACACCCACACCCCTGCTGTGACACTGATATATCCCAAGCCCTTACTGTAACACTCTGATATATCCCACACACCCCTCACTATAGCACTCTGATTTATCCCACATCCCTCACTATAACACTCTGAAATACTCCACACCTCTCACTGTAACACTCTAATATGCCCCCACACCCTCACTGTAACACTCTGATATGTCCCCACACCCTCACTGTAACACTCTGATATGTCCCCACAGCCTCACTGTAACACTCTGATATGTCCCCACACCCTCACTGTAACACTCTGATATGCCCCCACACCCTCACTGTAACATTCTGATATGTCCCCACACCCTCACTGTAACACTCTGATATACCCCCACACCGTCACTGTAACACTCTGATATGTCCCCACACCCTCACTGTAACACTCTGATATGCCCCCACACCCTCACTGTAACACTCTGATATGTCCCCACACCCTCACTGTAACACTCTGATATGTCCCCACACCCTCACTGTAACATTCTGATATGCCCCCACACCCTCACTGTAACACTCTGATATGTCCCCACACCCTCACTGTAACACTCTGATATATCCAACACCCCTCACATCAACACTCTGATATAGCCCACACCCCTCACTGTAACAACCTGATGTAACCCACACCCCTCACTGTAACTCCCTGATATATCCCATATCCTTCATTGTAACAATCGGATATACCCCACACCCCATGCTGTGACACTCTGAAATACCCCACATTCCCCTCTATAAAATTTTGATATACCCCACACCCCTAACTGAATCTCTCCGATGTACCCCACTCTCCTCACTCTGGCGCTCTGATATATCCCACACCCCTCACTGGAACACACTGATATATCTCACACGCCTCACTGTAACACTCTGATATATCCCACATCCCTCACTGTAACACACTGATATATCTCACACCCCTCACTGTAATGCTCTGATATATCCCACACCCCTCACTGTAACACTCTGATATATCCCACACCCCTCACTGGAACACTCTGATATATCCCACACCCCTCACTGGAACACACTGATATATCCCACACCCCTCACTGTAACACTCTGATATATCCCACATCCCTCACTGTAACACACTGATATATCTCACACCCCTCACTGTAATGCTCTGATATATCCCACACCCCTCACTGTAACACTCTGATATATCCCCACATCCCTCACTATAACACTCTGACATATCCTACACCCCTCACTATAACACTCTGATATACCCCACACCCCTCACTGTAACACTCTGATATGCCCCATAACCCTTACTGTAACACACTGATATACCCCACACCCCTCACTCTAACGCTCTGATATATCCCACACCCCTCACTGTAGCATTCGGATATACCCCACTTCCTTCACTGTAACACTCTGATATATCCCACACCCCTCACTGTAACACTCTGATATATCCCACACCCCTCACTGGAACACTCTGATATATCCCACACCCCTCACTGGAACACACTGATATATCCCACACCCCTCACTGTAACACTCTGATATATCCCACACCCCTCACTGTAACACTGATATAACTCACACCCCTCACTGTAACACTCTGATGGACACCACATCCCTCACTGTAACACTCTGATATAACCCACACCCCTTACTGTAACACTCTGATGGACACCACATCCCTCACTGTAACACTCTGATATATCCCACGCCCCTCACTGTGACACTTAAACACCCCACGGCCCTCACTGTAACACTCACACGGCTGAATAACGCGTTGAGAAATGGTGAGTACATGGTCGTTGTCAATGAGGGGGTCTCACTCGTTCTCCTCCTGCTCCTCGATGCCAGCGAGGGCGTCTCACTGTTACTCTCCGTCTCCTGGAAGGTGACCGAGGGTGCCTCGCTTGCCCTCCTCCTCCCTTTGCCCTTGGAGATCGAGTCCCGCCTCGCAGTGGCCTCTGCCCGATCGCCGCCGCTCTGCCTGTGCTCCCCGCCCTCCGATTCCTTCACCGAGCTTTGTCGGAGCGCTGACTTGATGGGCTTGTCTCTGGGCTGCTCCCCTCCCCGCTCCCCCTTGCCTGCCTCTCGCCCGGTTCCCGTAGCTGCGTTCTTTGACATGCCGCCTTGTTTCGGTTCCTCGATCCTTAGCTCGGCTCCCACACTGCTGCAGAGAACGATTAAAGGATTAATCGGATCCAAAGCAGGCACTTGTGTCAGAGCTCATTAACCTGAGCTGACAACAGATTTGTTGCTCATTCAATGGGTCAATCTCTCTGTCTCTCCCTCTCTCTCCCCCTCTTTCATTGTCTCTCTCTCTCTCTGTCTCTCTAATGCTCACTCTGCCTCTCATTCTCGCACTCTTGCTCCATTGTCACTCATCTCCCTCGCTGTCACACTCACTCACTGACATTCTGAAGAAGGCTCCCACGGACTCGAAACGTTAGCTCTGCCCTCCTCCCCACAGATGCTGTCAGACCTGCTGAGTTTTTCCCGCCGTTTTTTGCTTTTGCTCACTCTCTCTGCTGCTCCCACCCTTCTCTGCCGCCCTCGCGCTCTCCCTTGCTCCTGCGCTCTCTGTCACATTTGCTCTCCCAGCCGCTCCTGTTCGCGCTCGCCATCTCGGGTGCGCTCGCTTGCGGCCGCGCTCGCTCCCTCTGCTGCTCCCGCTCTCCCTGCCGCTCCTGTTCGCGTTCACCATCTCGGTCCCGCTCGCCCTCTCGGTCGCGCTCATTCACATCTGCTCCCGCTCTCCCTCTGCCTCTCCTGCTCTCACTGCCGCTCTCACACTCTCTCTCTCTCTCTCTCTCTCCCTCTCTCTGTCACTCTTGTTATGACACAGCAGTTGGCAAAGCCTGAGCTTAATTTTATTAAGACACACAGACACAAACAGACACACTATTACAATTCCTATTTAATAATAATTTCCAGTGACATTATAGAGATTATTATCTCTTCATGACAGCGCACACTCTCTCTCGCACTCTCTCTCTCGTCGTCTCTCTCACCCTCACTCTATCTCTCTTGCGCTGTCTCTCTCTTGCGCTGTCTCTCTCTTGCGCTCTCTCTCTCGTGCACTCTCTCTCTCATGCACTCTCTCTCTCTCTTGTGCTCTCTCTCTCTTGTGCACTCTCTCTCTCGCCCTCTCTCTCTCGTCCTCTCTCTCTCGCCCTCTCTCTCTCTCTCTTGTGCTCTCTCTCTTGCGCTCTCTCTCTTGCGCTCTCTCTCTTTTGCGATCTCTCGCTTGCGTTTTCTCTCTTGTGCACTCTCTCTCTCGCCCTCTCTCTCTCGTCCTCTCTCTCTCGCCCTCTGTCTCTTGCGCTCGCTCTCTTGCGCTCTCTCTTTTGCGCTCTCTCTCTCTTGCGCTTTCTCTCTCGTGCACTCTCTCTCTCGTGCACTCTCTCTCTTGCGCTCTCTCTCAATGCAATCTTCCAGCTGTGGTATAGGTTAGGAATCTGCTTTTGTCACCGCATTCACCTTTCGATAGTCCACACACACAGTCTTTGTGTTCCATCTGGTTTCGGTACCAGTACAACAGGCGAACTCCAGTTACTGCAACTGCCCTCGATACCGTTTTGAAGCGTGCAGTCAATTTCTTTTTTGTTAACTGTGCTAACTTTGCTGGATTTAACCTATAAAGTTGTTGCCTTATTGAAGATGATATTTCTATACATACATCATGTAAAGCCAAACGTGGCTTTCCCAGCTTATTTCCACAAATAGGTTTGCGTGACTGCAATATCTTCTTCAAATCACTTTGA
This sequence comes from Isurus oxyrinchus, assembly GCA_026770705.1. Lineage (NCBI taxonomy): Eukaryota > Metazoa > Chordata > Chondrichthyes > Lamniformes > Lamnidae > Isurus > Isurus oxyrinchus. The sequence continues at coordinate 123,109 of JANJGN010000813.1, forward strand.
CACTTATTTGGAAGGTAACTCAATATTTCATTTAAATTTTCAAGCTCTGCCTCTTTATCCAATTTGATTGGAGGAAAATCAGTTTCAAAGTCCGGCACATCTCCCTCTTTCTCATCATCCAGCATCACTAATACCTCTTTTTGTTCCTCTTCCCTGTCAACGTACTTTTTAAGCATATATACATGACACACCCTCTGCTTCTTTCTTCTATCTGGAGTATTTATTAAATAATTTACTTCACTCAATTTCTTTTCAATCCTGTAAGGCCCACTAAACCCTGTATTTAATGAATCCCCTAGAACTGGTAACAAAACTAATACTTTCCAGAAACAAGCCTTCGCTTTCATCACTTGCTGTGATATCTTTAAATGTTCCCTAGCCAGCTCATATGCTCTGTTCAATTTTTCCCTGAAAATTGATACGTAATCCAGGAGAGTAGTTTCTGAATTGTGATTCACCAATTTCTCATGAATCAATTTCAGTGGTCCCCCTACCTCATGCCCATAAACTAGTTCAAAGGGGCTAAAACCAGTCAATGCCTTAGGAGCATCTGTAATAGTAAATAACAAGAATGGAATTCCTATATCCCAATCCTGTGGATAATCCTGACTATACGCTCTCATCATGGTTTTTAAAGTTTGAAGCCATCTTTCCAAAGCTCCTCGTGACTCTGGATCATAAGCTGTTGATTTGAACTGTTTTATCCCCAAACTGTTCGTTACTTCCTTAAACAGCTGTGACATGAAATTTGACCCCTGATCTGATTGTATTTCTTTAGGTGAACCATACCTTGTAAAAAAAAAATTGTTAACTCCTCCACAATCTTCTTAGTTGTAATACTTCTTAAAGGTATCACTTCAGGAAACTTGTTAGGCACATCCATTATTGTCAATAAGTACTGATTTCCACTTTTAGTCTTAAGGAGGGGTCCAACACAATCAAACATGACCCTGGTAAAATGATCTTCAAATGCTGGTATTGGGATTATAGGCGCCGGCTTAATCACTGCCTGTGGTTTCCCTGTTACTTGACATGTATGGTGCGTTCTACAGAATTTGACTACATCCCTGTGCAATCCTAGCACCCCCCACAAAAAAAACCCCTCTGTATCTTTTCCTGTGTTATCCTAACTCCTAAATATCCTCCCCCCATTGGAATTTCATGAGCAACCCTCAGAACCTCATGTCTATACCCTAATGGGATAACAATCTCACTCCAGCTTTCATCTGCTGAGACGCTATCCGGCCACCACTTTCTCATCAAAATATCTCCCTTAAGGTAATAATATGCTGGAATACGTTTTGCTTCGATTTCTGAGTAAGCTGCCTGATATAACTGTTTTAACTGGCAAATCATTTTTCTTGTAACTCCACTAACCTCCTTGAGTTTACACTTCAGCTGAACTGTCCTGTAGTCTTTTCTCCCAAGCAATGTTATCAGATACGGTGCCAGCTAATTGGATTTCGACACCATCTTCTTGCATTTGAAGTTCTGCCCTTCTTGTTTGCCTTGTTTCAACCTCTGTGCCTGTGCCACACAATCCAGAAACAATCCAGGATGCTCTCTCTCTCCCTCTAACACCTCTGTTGAAATCACTTCTACAGGCTGCTCAACTACCATAGGCATCACCCAACTCTATGACCCAGCTATATCATTACTCTGCAATGGGCAAATTTTCCACTACTCCAACAATAACTTTTTTTTCGTTCTTTCATGTGATCTGGGCTTCGCTGGCCAGGCCCAGCATTTATTGCCTATCCCTAGTTTCCCCTTGAGAAGGTGGTGGGTGAGCTGCCTTCTTGAGCCGCTGCAGTCCATGTGGTGTAGGTACATCCACAGTGCTGTTAGGGAGGGAGCTCCAGGATTTTGACCCAGTGACAGTGAAGGAACGGCCGATATATTTCCAAGTCAGGACGCTGAGTGAATTGGAGGGGAACTTCCAGGTGGTGGTGTTCCCCATGCATCTGCTGCCCTTGTCCTTCTAGATGGCAGTGGTCGTGGGTTTGGAAGGTGCTGTCGCAGGAGCCTTGGTGAGTTCCTGCAGTGCATCTTGTAGATGGTACACACGCTGCTGCTACTGTGTGTCGGTGGTGGAGGGAGTGAATGTGAACTTCACCCGTCTTCCATTTGTTCCTTAAATTTACCTTCCACAAGGGGATAGGTTTAGCATCTCCATGAAGGCCACTTATCACCCGTTCCTGCAACACTCCCTCTGAACAACAAATATCACTATCCCACAACATTAAGGATTGACTAGCCCCCGTGTCTCTTAAAATTTTAACGGCTTTACCTACTCCACCCTGTACACATTGGAAAGACTTACCCCTCACGCACAAAGTCTTCAAACATTTCTACAACCCGCTCCTCAGAATTCTCTTGAGTAAACTGTGAACACATACCCTCTTCTTCACCTATCGCCGAATTTCTCTATTTAACCGGGACACAAAACCTCTGGCGCCTCAACCTCAGAACCTATGGTACTTTTACTTCCAGAGCTTTTATGCACCCCAATAATTCCAATAGATTTTCCCTGCGATTTCCAACACACTGACTTTGTGAGCCCCACTTTATTGCACTGAAAACACCTCAATTTTTTGAATGTCGCTCCTACCCTCAAAACCTTCCTTTTTATTCTGAGAAAAAACTCCTTGGGAACTTCCAGCTACTTATCCTCTTCCCTGACTACCAGCCTTCCTTTCACCCTCCCGCTTTCAATCCTCTTCCGAGTTGAAAAAGTGACAACAGAAAGGTTCAGCTCTATGACCTAACTGGTCATCATCAGCTATCCCTGCTGTTTGTTTGCAGAATCAACCCTCTGTTCCTCCACATGAGTTCTCCCTACCTAAGGGATTGAGTCTATAAATTCTTCCAAGAGAATTACTTCCCTGAGAGCTGCATACGTTGTCTCTATTTTTAATGTCCGTATCCACTGGTCAAAATTACTTTGTTTTACTCTCTCAAACTCAACATAAGTTTGCCCGGGCCGTTTTCTCATATTCTTAAATTTCTGCCTGTATGCTTCTGGAACCAACTCATATGGACTCAAAATAGCCTTTGTTCACCACGTCATAATTCACCAATGCCTCTTCAGGCAGCGAAGCGTATACCTCATGCACTCCACCCACCAACGTAGACTGTAACAGTAACATCCAGTTTTCCAGTGGCCATTTCATCTGTTTAGCTAGCTTCTCAAATGAAATAAAGAATGCTTCAATACCCTTTTCTTCAAACTTTGTACAAGTTTAAACATCTCCCCACTAAGTTTCAGGTTAAAGGTTTTTTTTCATCATCAGATCTCTCCTCAGAATGCAAGATCGCTTTTTTTTTAACCTCTAGCCTTTTTAAGCAGGCATCCTCTTTCTCTCTTGCCTGAAATTCCAGTCCTAGCTTCCTTCCTTTCTGCTTGCTGCCTTTGGAATGCCCCTTTCTCTTTCCTTTGCTTCTAATTCAAGCTTTTTCAGTTCCTTTGCTTGTCCACTAGTGTCAGGTATCACGTCCAACCTTTAATTATATCTGATTCCCTCCCCCTACAAATAACTCTCATTTTAACGTATCTGTTAGCTTTATTATTGGATATTTTTTCTGTAACCCAATCAGTCTACTATCTCCATCATCTACTTCCAAAAAAAAGATTTAGCCATTCGGATGCAGCCACGCCACTTATAATAAGCCTCACCAACTCCTGGATTGAAAGTTTTATTTATTTAATTCATGGGATGGGGGTGTCACTGGCTGGGCCCAGCATGTATTACCCATCCCTAATTGCCCTTGTTCAGAGTCAGCCACGTTCCTGTGGGTCTGGAGTCACATGTAGGCCAGACAATTAGTGAACCAGATGGGTTTTTACAACAATCAACAATGGTTTTGTGGTAAAAACAAAGGAAACTGCGGATGCTGGAAATCCAAAACAAAAACAGAATTACCTGGAAAAACTCAGCAGGTCTGGCAGCATCGGCAGAGAAGAAAAGAGTTGACGTTTCGAGTCCTCATGACCCTTCGACAGAACTTGATGAATGGTTTTGTGGTCATCATTAGACTTTTAATTCCAGATTTTGTATTGGATTCAGGTTCCACTATCTGCCCGTGATGGGATTTGAACCCGGTCCCCAGAGAATGACCTTGGGTCTACTGGATTATTCGTCTAGTGACAGTACCACTACGCCATCTCGTACTCATAACCTTAAGATCCAAACTAATCAAGGAATTAGAAATATTATCCCACCAAGAGCCCCGAGTTGTTATGACACAACAGTTGCTAAAGGCTGAGTTATTTAAAATCCCAGAGGGAAGCTTGAACAACTGTCATAACCTATATTTTTAGTTGGTATGTTTGAGATGCAGCTCTGAATTCAGGAATAAGACCACTGAGCCTCAAGAGGTGTTTTTATATATAACTAAATCAAACATTTATTAATTTACCGACAAATTAAACACACATCTACAAATTGCTACCATAATAACTTTTAAACAAATCCCCAAATTAATGACTCCCAGATAAATCTTCACCAAGGCAACTGTAACCCATAGACTTTAAACAGACAGCAGGCAAAGCACATTTGATCTTATAACTTCAAAATGAGGTTCCTTGCAATTTGATTCCTTTGCAGACACAGTTCTGGACTTACAGGCTGGTTAGATCTTAAATGCCTCTGACTTATACACACGCACAAACTCATCTCAGTTTTCACCTAGCTTCTCCTCTGAATGTATCACCAGGCTTTTAAAATGTTACCTCTCCTAACAATAATCCTTGCAGTCCACCAATTTTATTAGTCATGTAAACACATTGCTTGGTGTCTCCTAGCTAGGTGTAAGATTTTACTCCCACTCTTGAATGCTTTATTCAACAAGTGCTAATGTATCCTATACCTTTCAACTTCCTTATATTTATCTAATTAACATCTCAAACTACTATACAGCCAAGCACCCAGACTAGCTGTCTTTAATCTAATTAAGACACACATAAACACACATAGATGCACACACACACTGACACACACAGACACAGACCCTACAACAATTCCAATTTAACAGTAATTTCCAATAACATTATAGGCATTAATATCTCTTCATGATGGTGCTCTCTCTCTTGCACTCTCTCTCTCTTATGCTCTGTCTCTTGCACTCTCTCTCTCATGCACTCTCTCTCTCGTGCACTCATTCTCTTGTGCTCTCTCTCTCTTGTCCTCTCTCTCTTACACTCTCTCTCTCTTACGCTCTGTCTCTTACGCTCTGTCACTTGCGTTCCGTCTCTTGCACTCTCTCTCTCTTGTGCACTCTCTCTCTTGTGCACTCACTCTCTCACGCATTCTCTGTCTCATGCTCCCTCTCTCTCGTGCTCTCGATCCCTCTCATGCCCTCTCTTCCTCTTGTGCTCTCTCTTTCTCTTGCGCACTCTCTCTTGCACACTCTCTCTTGTGCACTCTTTTTCTCATGCTCCCCCTCTCTCTCCCTCATGCCCCTCCTGTCTTGTGCATCCTCTGTCTCCGCGGACGCCCTCTCTCTCTCCGTGCACGCCCTCTCTCTCTCCGTGCGCGCCCTCTCTCTCTCCGTGTGCACCCTCTCTCTCTCTGTGCGCGCCCTCTCTCTCACCGTGTGCACCCTCTCTCTCTCCGTGTGCGCCCTCTCTCTCTCCGTGTGCTCCCTCTCTCTCTCTGTGTGCCCTCTCTCTCCGTGTGTGCCCTCTCCCTCTCCGTGCGCGCCCTCTCTCTCTCCGTGTGCACCCTCTCTCTCTCTGTGTGCGCTCTCTCTCTCTCCATGTGCCCTCTCTCTCTCCGTGGGCGCCCTCTCTCTCTCTGTGTGCGCCCTCTCTCTCCGTGTGCACCCTCTCTCTCCGTGTGCGCCCTCTCTCTCTCTGTGTGCACCCTCTCTCTCTGTGCGCACCCTCTCTCTCCGTGTGCGCCCTCTCCCTCTCCGTGTGCGCCCTCTCTCTCTCCGTGTGCACCCTCTCTCTCTCTGTGTGCACTCTCTCTCTCCATGTGCCCTCTCTCTCTCCGTATGCGCCCTCTCTCTCTCTGCGCATGCCCTCTCTCTCTCCCTGTGTGCACCCTCTCTCTCCGTGTGCGCCCTCTCTCTCTCCATGTGCCCTCTCTCTCCGTGTGCTCTCTCTCTCTCCATGTGCCCTCTCTCTCCGTGTGCCCTCTCTCTCTCCGTGTGCGCCCTCTCTCTCTCTGCGCATGACCTCTCTCTCTCCCTGTGCGCCCTCTCTCTCTCCCTGTGCACCCTCTCTCTCTCCGTGTGCGCCCTCTCTCTCCCTGTGCGCCCTCTCTCTCCTTGTGCGCCCTCTCTCTCTCTGTATGCGCCCTCTCTCTCTCCGTGTGCGCCCTCTCTCTCCCTGTGCGCCCTCTCTCTCTCTGTATGCGCCCTCTCTCTCTCCCTGTGCGCCCTCTCTCTCCTTGTGCGCCCTCTCTCTCTCTGTATGCGCCCTCTCTCTCTCCGTGTGCACCCTCTCTCTCTCCATGTGCGCCCTCTCTCTCTCCCTGTGCGCCCTCTCTCTCTCCGTGCGCACCCTCTCTCTCTCCGTGTGTGCCCTCTCTCTCTCCGTGTGCGCCCTCTCTCTCTCCGTGTGCGCCCTCTCTCTCTCCGTGCGCGCCCTCTCTCTCTCCGTGCGCGCCCTCTCTCTCTCCGTGTGCGCCCTCTCTCTCTCCGTGCGTGCCCTCTCTCTCCGTGTGTGCCCTCTCTCTCTCCGTGTGTGCCCTCTCTCTCTCTCTGTGTGCACCCTCTTTCTCCGTGTGCACCCTCTCTCTCCGCGCGTGCCCTCTCTCTCTGCGTGCGCACCCTCTTTCTCTCCACGCGCCCACTCTCTCTCTCGTGCTCTCTCTCTCTTTCGTGCTCTCTCTCTCTCTCGTGCTCTCTCTCTCTTGCACTCTCTCTCTCGTGCTCTCTCTCTCTCTCTCTCTCGTGCTCTCTATCTCTCTCTTGCGCGCGTGCTCTCACTTGCTCTCTGCCTCTTGCAATCCCTTGCTCTTGCTCTTGCTCTCTTTTTTGCATTCTGTCTCTCTCTCTCTCATGTGCTTTCTCCTTGATGCACCTTCTCTTGCTCTTGCCCCCCTCCCACTCGTGTGACCCCAGTCCCCCTCAGAGGAACAGGCAGGTAGTTCAGGAGTCCCCTGGGATCCCACTCGGAAATCGGTATTCCATTTTGGAGGCTGATGAGGGTGCTGGTTCCTCCAGGGAGTGCGGACAGAGCCAAGCTTCTGGCACCACAAGCAGCCTGTCTGTACAGGAGTGGAGGAAGAGCATTAGTAATAGGGGATTCTATAGTCAGGGGAACAGATAGGCACTACTGTGGCTGTCAACGTGACTCCAGGATGGTGTGTTGCCTCTCTGGTGCCAGGGTCCAGGATGTCACTGAACGGATGCAGGGCATCCTGAAGGGGGAGGGTGATAAGGTAGAGGTCATGGTACATTTTGGAAAGAGGGATGAGGTCTTGCATCAAGAATTCAGGGAGTTGGGCAGTAGACAAAGAAGCAAGACCTTTCGGGTTGTAATCTCTGGATTACTCCCAGTACCATGTGCTAGTGAGCTCAGAAATTGGAGAATAATGCAGATGAATACGTGGCTTAAGAGTTGGTGCAGGAGGGAGGGTTTTAGATTCCTGGAGAACTTTTTAGGTCAATATGTAGAGGGTCCAACAAGGGACAGCGCAGTGCTGGACCTAACTCTGGGGAATGAAGCAGGACAGGTGGCTGAGGTGGTGGTGGGGGAGCATTTTAGCAATAGCGATCACAACATGGTGCAGTTTAAGTTTGTTATGGACAAAGAAATAGACAAGTTGCAAAAAAATGTTTTGGATTGGGGGAGAGTGGATCTCAGTAAAATAAGGCAGGATCTGGCCGAGGTAGACTGGGAACAGCTACTTGTGGGGAAATCTACAGAGGAGCAGTGGGGGGTGTTCAAAAAGGAAATGGGGAGGGTACAGGCTCAACGTGTTCCCTCTAGAGTGATGGGAAGGAGTAACAAGCCCAGAGAACCATGGATGACCAGAGATATTCAGGTTACAATGAGAAGGAAAAGAGAGGCTTTTAGCAGGTACAATGGAAGCAAATCAGTGGAGGCATTAGTGGAGTACAGACAGTGCAGGGTGGAGCTTAAGAAAGCAAGCAGGAGAGCAAAGAGGGGACTTGAGAAAGCCCTGGCTAGTAAAAGTAGGGAAAATCCCAAGATATTCTGTAGGTATGTCAATGGGAAGAGGATAACCAGGGAAAGAGTAGGGCCCATAAAGGACCAAGGGGGCAATCTATGGATGGAGCCAGAGGACAGTGGTAGAGTGTTGAATGAATACTTCATGTCTGTCTTCACCCAAGAGAATGAGGATGAAGGTATCAAACTCGGGGAGAGAGACTGTGAGGTTCTTAAGCAAATTGACATAGGGAGTGACAAGGTATTGGAGGTGTTGGCAGGCTTAAAAGTGGACAAATCTCCAGGTCCAGATGATCTGTGTCCCAGACAGCTGAGAGAGGCAAGGGAGGAGATCGCAGGGGTTCTGACCCAAATCTTTAATTCCTCTCTGTCCACGGGGGAGGTGCCAGAGGACTGGAGAACAGCTAATGTGGTTCCGCTATTTAAGAAGGGCTATAAAGATAAGCCAGGGGACTACAGGCCAGTGAGTCTCACGTCAGCGGTAGGGGAACTATTGGAGAAAATTCTGAAGGAGAGAATCTATCTCCACTTGGAGAGGCAAGGTTTGATCAGGGATAGTCAGCATGGCTTTGTCAGAGGGAGGTCATGCCTAACAAATTTGATTGAATTTTTTGAGGAGGTGACCAGGTGTGTAGATGAGGGTAGTGCAGTTGATGTAGTTTATATGGATTTCAGCAAAGCCTTTGACATAGTCCCACATGGGAGACTTATAAAGAAGGTAAATGCACGTGGGATACAGGGAAATTTGATAAGGTGGATTCAAAATTGGCTTAGCTGTAGGAGGCAGAGGGTGATGACAGAAGGATGCTTTAGTGACTGGAAGCCAGTGTCCAGTAGTGTACCACAGGGATCTGTGCTGGGTCCCCTATTATTCGTCATTTATATAAACGACATAGATGACTATGTGGGGGGAGGATTAGTAAGTTTGTGGATGACACAAAGATTGGCCGGGTGGTTAACAGTGAGGTTGAGTGCCTTGGGCTACAGGAAGATATAGATGGGATGGTCAAATGGGCAGATAAGTGGCAGATGGAATTTAACCCTGAAAAGTGTGAGGTGATACACTTTGGAAGGAGTCATTTCACAAGGAAGTATTCAATGAATGACATGGCACTAGGAAGTTCTGAGGAACAAAGGGACCTTGGCGTGGGTGTCCATAGATCTCTGAAGGCAGAGGGGCATGTTAGTGGGGTGGTGAAAAAGGCATATGGGACACTTGCCTTTATCAATCGAGGCACAGATTAGAAAA